>CAJHZI010000873.1:0-600000 GCA_905160935.1 Enchytraeus crypticus | reverse complement strand
TATATATACAGTATATATATATATATATATATATATATATATATATATATATATATATATATATATATATATATATATATATAAGATATATTTACATTACTATTAATAATAATATAATAATTTTAATAATAATATAAATTAGAGTGCTACAGTCCTCAATGACAACATTGAGCTCTATTGGGACAAAATCAAGCCGCCGAGCAAAATGAAGGTCCAAAAACGGTGCAGATTCCAAAATCCAGAAAATCAGTCCAAAGCATTAGTATGACTGAAGTTTACTATTATTATTATTATGTGCAAACGGCTGAATTTAAGTATTATTCCTTTCCTGCATTTAATTATTTAGCCATTTCAATACTGTAAAAACTTTCTGTAAAGTATCAATTTTAATGCAGCTGATTGCCAGGCTTGTACATTTTGGAATGAAATCTACCGAAAATAATTGCTGATGTTACAGTTTTTGTTGCCTAAAATCAATCGTTGAAGATATAGGCTACCGTACTTTTTCTTAATATCTACAAAGAAGTGTCAAATATTGCATATGAGCTTCTGCTCGTTACCATTTACATAATTTGGTTATTGCATGTTGCAGGAGCATTTAGCTCTTTTTGGCGTATAACGAGTGCACTATTTATGCATGTTACTTTATTTTGTAATTGGTTGACATTCATTTGTATAACCAATCTTGTGCTCTTTGCCAGCCAGTATTATTCACAGCAAAGAACATCGCTACATCGCAGAAGAAATATGGCTAGAAGGTATGTAAGTTTGCGTGAATTATTATTTTCTTCCTTTTGTGTATTTTCGTTTGTGTATTTTCATTTGTGTAAATAAAATGCACCAGAGTTAGTAGATAATTTGAATTCTCCCATTCACTAGAAATAGTTTAATCCTATGGCATTACTATATTTCACAAGATATTGTGCTGCAAACTTGCATAGTCTATACTTACTTTAATGTTAATTTCTTTCAAGCAAGTTTCTGTTGGTCTTCTACTGATTCAGTAAGTTTTGCAAAGTATGTAATTACTGAATTTCAATTACAATGTAATTCTGTATAGCTTCTAATTTCCCTTTTTATGAAAGCTCTAAGCTTTTTAGACAACACTCAGAATATAAATTGTAACTGGTGCAAACATTTGTTGATTTAACTAGTGGTACACCTGATCCTGGGCTTTCGGAATTGTTCTCAAAATTCTGGGATTTAGATGTGAATAGGTGTGAACCGGGAGTGGACTATGAACTTGATCTGCAGTGTTTGTAATCTTTTCCTAACTCTAAAGTATAAATGTAATTAAATTAATAGGTTTTTATATTGTGTATATTTAACTTTATTTATAAATTATTACATTGTGTATATTTATATTATGCATGTATTTTAATTATACATGTATATTGATAAATTCATTCTACATATTCAGTATAGATCTCTCTTAGTGCACTACCTATTTGCAGGTCCATGGCTTATAACTCGTCCACATATTTCTATCCACTGCTTTTCTCTTCATATCAACATTGTATATATATATATATATATATAATATATACCATTGTATATATATATATATATATATTTCTATTAGCAATTTTCTTCTTTATCTTGCAGAATTTTTGTTTTTATATTCATTATCCATTATCACATTTGAAGTTACACAAGCCGACTGTGTCTGATAATGATGACCGATTGCATCCATTGGAAACTTATCTTGTATATGGATTCATAACTTCTCTGTCAACTTCTATTTGTTACTTAGCAATACAGCCTGCAAGTTGTTACTTGATTTTTTTTCGTGAGTTATTAGTAGATGGAGTTTAAATATCCCAGCTAAACCTTGAAAGCTTAAAATCTTGAACTAAATTCTAACTGTTTTGCTATTTTCAGGGTATGTTAGTGGGACTAATATGCAGCTTCCTGATAGAGCTGGAAGAAATTTCTTCAAATCTTTCAACGAGCAGAAAGTTTTTGGAAAACCCACGTATCTTGGTAATCTTATCATTTAATAAGCAAGAAAAATCTGATGATTTAGGGTAATCTGAACATTTTAGCACTAACTTATCAGAAAAAGCTTATCACTTTTCAGGGTAATCTTATTAAGGTAAATTTTCTTTTTTGTAGCAAATTTTCCCTTTCTTCTCAGATGTTTGCTGCCCTTGATATCATTTGTATAATATTTGTTCATTAATTAATTTATGAAAGACATTTTTGTCATTGCGTGTTGGATTAGCTTCAATTTTGTGGTTCTCGATATTATCATGGATGACGGTGGCACTCCACATGTGTTATTTGGATAAAAATTTATGTTGTTGTTCATTTAATTAAGTCACTAATTTAAACTTTTTGTTAACTGTGCTCTAGAATATGAATTTATTATTATATAATTATATTTTTTAGCATTTCGGCATCTGCTGGATAACTACGAGTCTAACACTTCACTGCCAGAAAGTATAACGTCTCAGGAGGAATGGGAGAATCGTAATTTCCTGACTCAGATTTGCCAGACAGTTGTGATGAAGGAGGCGCACAGGTATCTCGCTCAGCAGAACAAAGTCCCAGCCGATCTGCCTGGCTTCCAGCAGCGGCTCTACGACATCTGGTTCAAAATCTACAAGAGGACGCGTGAGGACGGGTGAGATTGAATATCTTGACTCTCCTGCGTTCATTTTGAAATTCTATTAAAGATCGTGGTGTATGCTTTGCATTTATATCAAATATTGTGTATGCATTGCATGAATATCGTAAAATTTCTGTAGCTTTCACAGTTTGACTCTTCTGCGTTCAGTATGAAATTCTATTAAAGATCACTGTGTATGCATTACATGTATATCGCAAAATTTCTGTGGCTTTCACAGTTTAATCACATTGTTATATATTGAGATTTTAGTTATATATTTAGATTTATTCATATATTGAGACTCACTTGCGAAGTAGTAGTTACTGTAGTTTCATGGACGTTTGAAGGTGATTGCTAGATGATTCGAATCTCTGTTTAATTGTATATGATACTATAGTTGTGGTATAGAAATATACAGTATATTTAAAGCCTAGCTTTATATTATCGAGTGACTTCATTAAATTTCTGTTTTGGCATTGCAATGCACTCTTAGATTATGCAAAATTTAAAGTTTCTAGAGTTAATTGAAGTCATTAGTTTTAAAAGCTTAGTAAATACTATGTAATATTTAATACTTAATTAATTAATTCAATAGTATTATTAATTAATTAATTAATTAATATTCAATTAATATAGTAATACGTTATATTTAAAGCTTAGTATATATGCAATCCAATATCGCTGCCCGCTACCATTCCTTGCAGATGACCAAGGAATGGTAGCGGGCAGCAAGATTGGATTGCAGAAGATAATGGATAGGCTGAACGTTACGGCCCTAAGATATGGCATGAAGATTAATATAAAAAAGACCAAGGTTGTGAGAGTGTCCAATAATAAAGGTGAAGTTAATATCACAATAAATGGTACAAAACTGGAACAGGTAAGGAGTTTCAAATATTTGGGTCATGCTATAACCAATGATGGGAAATGTGAGACGGAAATATACAGTAGGATTGCACAAGCAAAAGCGGCCTTTGGTAGTAGAAAAGAACTATTAACAAAAAGTCTAAAGAAAGACACAAAGATAAAGATATTGAAAACTTTGGTTTGGACCACGCTGTTGTATGGATGTGAGACATGGACCATAAGAAAGGAAGATATTAGGAAACTGGAGGCATTGGAAATGTGGATTTGGAGAAGAATGCAGAGGATTAACTGGACTCAAAGGTTACAAATGAGGAAGTCCTGGAGAGAGTTGGCACAGATAGACAGTTGATAAATGTATTAAGAAATAGGAAGAAGAGATGGATAGAACACATTCTAAGGGAGGAAGGTCTATTAAAAGAGGTCATATAAGGTAGAATGGAAGGAAAAAGAGGCAGGGGCAGGCTGAGATTAGGTATGTTAGATGATTTAAAGACCCACTCATATGTGGAAATGAAGAGAAAGGCGGAAGACAGAGAAGAGTGGAGAAAAGTACTGCTTGCTTGATAATTACTACTTGTCACCTCATCTCATGATGTTAATATGTATATCAATAGTAAAACAAAACTGCTTGCTTGATGTATGACTGCAGATCAGTATGTGCGTGGTTCAAATCCTGGGCTCGCCCGTCACTGACATTGCTTTCGAGTGAGGAAATTGACTTTAACATTAGCTTTACCAGATTTTTACTTGCCACTGAAACACCGGAGCTCTTGCCATTACAGAGGTTTGTGGGTGACGTGGATGTCGATGTTTGTTATTGTTGTTGCTGCTTAGTGCACCTAACTCGTGCGGCTTTGAGCACGTGTTTGTTGTTGTTGTTGTTGCTCAGTGCACCTAACTCGTGCGGCTTTGAGCACGTGTTTGTGGGGGAGACTAGAGAGCGAGAGGTGACGGGGTTTCACAACTGGCTGCAGTTCTACCTGCAGGAGAAGGCTGGTCACATCGACTATAGGGGCTACTTCAGACGAGGCACGGTACGATGCTGCTCTTGTTCTTCTTCTTTTGTCTCTTTTTGTAGTTTTTTGTCTTTTGTCTTTTGTTTGCTGTTGAGTTACGCAGCTAGCGATCAGAAAACTCTCATTGAAAATAAACAAAGCCTTTCTTGATTTATTTAAGTAATATATTGTATTATTAAGATGAACTACTCTTGGTAAATACTGCAAGACGATGTCTGATCTGTTTGATGTTTTTCATTGTAGTGATATGGACCGCCATTATTTAGGACCTTGCTTCTCTATAGCATATATCTTGTGCAGATCAGTCGAGGTGAATTAATCTGCAGTGATGTGTGCTGTAGGGACGTCCCTGACATCTTTCATGGATGAGGAAATAGACGTTAAACTTTCATTATTATTAATATTGTTATATACCATAATATAAATTCAATGTTATAAACGAAATATTTAAAATAATTCCTCAACGCTCTGGGAGGCCGCTTTCGTTCGTTCAATGTGCCACGAACGCAGACGGCATGAAAACTTTGGAGTGCAAAAACGTTATTATTATTATTTTTATTGTTATTGCTGTTGCCATTATTATTATTATTATTATTATTATTAGTATTTAACGTTGTATCAGACGGAGGAGATGGAACGTTCACCCAGACTGGTAACTCTGCAGTTCACGTGGCAGAAGTCAAGCGGTAAGCCAATAGGAAGCCTGTTTGTCGGTCCGAGCCCAGAGTTTGAGGTGGCAGTGTACACTGTGCTGTTTCTGATGGGCAGAGAGAAAGCGTTGGTTCGTATAAAACACTACGACGTGGAGCTGACCTGCTATAGACACGGTAAGGGCATTGGGACAGCCTACCCTGTCTCAAAGGCTGATTAGGATAGAGATGTATTCTACTCGGCCTTAAATATTTGTTGGCAGCTCTGAAGATATATAGAATAGATGCTGACCTTCATATTTATTCGATTAAATTTATTTAATTATCTCAGTATATATCTAGTATATTTCTTTGCTTATACTAGTCTATATAAAGGAATATGTGTATATTTATGAAACACATTCTTATTTATTTATATGTTTATTTATATAGCTCAATGCCAATGTTTGGTTATATGCTAGTTTTATTGCCTTTCGTTTTCTCACTTTATTGAACTGTAATTATGTGTGCGTCTCTCCTTGTGGTTAACGTATATTCGAAGTTTGATGTTAATGTTTCTGTATTCAATGATAGTCAGTACGAGTATTGCAGCAGTCAGTATCTTTATTGCTTTGGTCATAATCTGACTCAACGGTCTTCTCAACCGCAAATTGTTCCTCAACCAGTCTCTCATCGTTTAAAGCTAAAGCTATTGTTAACGTCAGTTTTCTCACTCGAAAATGATGTCAGTGACGGGCGACCCCAGGATTTGAACCCCGCACAAACTGATTCGCGGTCGAATATCTTACCGACATCGCCACTGGCTCCAGCCGGATCCATTGTTTATTCTATCAATCTCTCAACGCCCCAAAATTGAACTTCTGAAGCGTTAGATTCTGTTGGGTTTCTAAAATATTTAACTATTGTTTACTTTTACCAGTTTGAGAAATATGATGCCATTATACTTAAAAGTTTTACTGGTATATCCTTTACAGTACTGGCTGGAGCCAGTGGCGAAGTCGGTAAGATACTCGACCGCGGATCAGTTGATGCGGGTTCAAATCCTGGGCTCGCCCGTCACTGACATCGCTTTCGAGTGAGGAAACTGACGTTAACCTTAGCTTTACCAGCTTTACTTTTGTACTGATTACAAAAGTACTGTAAAGTATTTTAAGTACTGATTCAACTCATAGATGAGTTGAGTGAGAGATCTTTTTGCTTACTGTTATTGTTATGTAATAGTAGTAGTACTCCTTTATTGTTAAGTTTTTCGTTAGTATTTTCGCACTGATACTGGTCAGTATTTTAAAGTTTAAATAATTCTAGTCCAATGTTCTAAAATTGTGAGATGAGACCGGAAGTGGGTAACAGTTACTTCCACCGAATCTGAGTGATTCGCACATTTTATCAAATTTTGCTTTTATTGACCAGTTCTAAATTTTGTAGTAAATACGACGTCCTAGGTGGAATTATTAACTCTAAGTTATAATTTATGCTGTTTCACTTAATTGTTTTATGTATTGCCTAGGCTTGTTATGCGGTAAATAAATTCTTAAATGTTGCATGATGGGGCGACCTCTCAAGACATTGAATATACGAGTGGAAAAGCATGTGTGATTACCTCCTTATAAACAAACTACAAGAGTTGTGATAAGTCTCTGAAGCAATTCTAGTCCTTTTTAACTATGAAATTCAGTGTGATAGTAATATAATTAAGTAGTAAATTTGCATTTCCTCATCCAAGATTTATGTTACAGTTTTCATAATCCCTAATTATTCTGTTATTATTCTTTGCTGGAAGTACTAGTTTTATTTGTCACATTGCACTAAAACTTGTTCAGTATAACTGCAGTTTGAGTAGCACTCTGGAAAACTTGAAATATATTATTGGTTAATTTAATTGTGAAATATTTTACGTTAGTCTTGCCATATCATGTGATCATCCTAGGGCTGATTCCAACCAAAGATTTCTCCATGATGTTCCTAAGAAAATTGCTATTCTTCGCCTTTTCCATTATGTTCTTTCTTTTTATTCCTTCTGTTCTCTCATGAATGCTAAATTTAGCAGCCATCAGGTCTTCTTGAAGGAAGACGGTTCATCTTCTTTTTGGTTTATGTAAGCTGAAAATTGTAAACTTTAGATGAAAGTTTATATTTGATTCTTTGAGGAATAGAAAGCCAATGTACGTGTATATCACTTAAGACTTATTATCCATTGTATAAAATATTATTAAACGTTGTTTAAAATATTATTAAACGTTGCATTCGCTTAGTATTATACTATAGCTAAATGTTATATAACAGGTGATGGCATAATAATCTTTAATGTTGTGACTTCCTAGTATTAATCAATGCTGGTGTTGGCTTGTTATTATTTGCTACAGTCATTGTATTTCGCATATTTTGTACTGATATTAAGCTACCACTGGTCCTATTGAATTTTTTTGGTGCTATGACTTGCTCTATCGTAGTGTGGAAAATATATTGAAAAATTTTACTAGTCTTCAATTTGTGACTATACATGTACTAGTATGTATACATATATACTACTATTTACACTATGTATGTTCGTTTATATGTAAAACAGTATTACAAATCTTTTTAGTGGTGTACCCTTAACCTAGTTTTAAAGTCTATTTCAGTTGCACTGCGAGAGAGCAACTGGTTGAAATTAAACACCTGGCCACCTGCGTTATCAGGCATGTAAACCACTCAGCTATTCAACCGAGTGCTGATAATTACTGATGCCCAAATATTTGATACTAGAAATGAATATTGAAACTGAATATCATGTGTTATTGCTTGTTTTAACATAAACTAAGGTGATGTGAGGATTTCTGTGAACTAGGGATTTGATGTACTGTAAAATATTTAATCCTATGAAATGGTATCTTTTTATCTATTTTATTTCAATTTTAACTGATATTTTAGTAATTTGGAGAAACATTCAAGTAAAGACTTAACATTAAAAATTAAATTATTAAGAAATACGGTTGTTGTAGAGTTGAATTATGAAGAAGTAATTGTCGATTTAGCGATTTAACAAGATGTATTTTTTTAATATTATATTTATTTCTTGTATTAGCTTTCACAATTGTGCCAACATTTCTTGTTGAATATTTTATAAGAATTTTTCAACGTAATAGTCTTTAATTGAAGGAAGTATTTATTGTATTCAAGCAATTACTACAGTATTTTAGTAGTTCTGTTAATGTTGTTGTAAAGATTTGTTATTAAGCCTGTGAAGCTTTATTTGAATCCAGCCATGTGACGTGTTTCATTCGAGTTTCTGAAATAATTTTTTACTATTGCACAAGACTTGAAATTATTTAATGTCAACTAATGTTGCCAAATGACTGTTTATATCACAAACCTGATTAGCCAAATTATTTCAGAAATTGTTAGTATTGCGCATGATCATTAAAAAATTGTTGCAAAATAAACTATTTTTATGTTTTACTAAATAATGAATGGCTCTTTAAAATCATCCATCTCTTATTTAAATCATCTGTCTCTTATGTAGCATCAATACTGTTCACCAAATACACCAGTATGTACAACAAGTATTACTTGCAATACTACTATACTATATTTATTAAACCTTGAAGTACAAAGTTAAACATTTTACGCTTTGCTCGATGGAAAATATTACAAATGGCTGGATCTACAGGTTATGTGGTAATAAATTAGAGTTTGTTCCAAATGATACGAATAAAAGCAGCCAGCCCTCATTGAGAAAATAAATACTCATTAATCATCTGCTGAAAGCTAAACATATATATATAAAATACTTAAGCAAATGCAAAAGGGTGATGTAACGTGAGGAGTGAACAATTTAGAAGTATACAGCGAGTGACGTATAGAGATAAATACAAGTACAATAACAGGTAGCAGCACTGTACTAGTACTATATTCACTCTACCGTACAGTGCACAATCAAACACAGTACACAATCGTCCACAGTAGTCTAAGTAGTCTACAAACAATCGTCAATCTACATAGAGAAAGATGTAAAAATTTGCTACTCTAGACGCAACTTTATGAGGCGAGAGAAATACAATATAAGTGCAAAAGTACTATGTACAAGACAACAATTACAGAACGGCATAGCCACATTGCAGCCTTCGTCATCACCAGCAAGAACATTAATTGACAAAGGAACAATTAAATTATGGCAACGTTTCGCACACAGAGTAACGGAACATTTAAAATTATGGCAATGTTTCACATACAGAGTATAAGTACAGCACACTACAACTATGACATAAAGAGTATTTCTTATCATTTAACAATGTATAAACAACTACTCCCCTCTCGACATGATCTCAGTAATCAAATAAACAAAGTAGTAACACCAAAAAAGAAGAACAAAATAGAAAGAAGAACTGAAGAACAATTAGATTTAAAAAGAACTCTCTCAATAGTAGCTGACTTAACTTCTTGAATTTACCTTTCAAAGGACTAACGCAGGAATTTATACCAGGATATGGCAATGACAGACATTTATTACATCGTTACAAAACCAGAACACAGGTAACACTTTAGATGCTAGAAAGATGTATATGTATCACAGACGGTAACTAATTAGTTCTTTACATTAAGCCTCATACATACCATAACGGCACACTGGGTCAGGAAGCATAGATGCTTGTTTAAAGCCCATTTCATCCTTCCTCTCCATGGGTAAAAGTATCAATACCATTAGTACATAATCAGTACCATCAATACATAATCAGTATAATAATGCAGAGCATATTTTTTATGTCAGCATAGTGTCTTTCGCTAATGATGAGGATGCATAATATAATGTAGCTTTATAACGGCAATTCCTGCATTCTCATTCACCTCACCTTGGATCATCCTGATTAACATTTCTATCTTTGGGAGTTGTAGATTCAGTTTGCTTCTGTTGTTGTTGTTTGTGTAGTTGTTTATTATTCTGCACCTGAGCCAATCGTTGTCTAACTATAGCGAGATGATTTCGCACGTATTGCTCGTGCGGAGCCAGAGCTAGAACGTCAACAAGACACTTCTCAGCTAGCTGCAGCTCACCTCGCTCCACGTGCACCACGCAGAGATTGTGTGCAGCCTGTACGTTGTTCGGCTCTGTCTCTAGTATAGTGCTGAAACACCGCTCCGCCTTATCCAGGTCTCTAATGTGATTGATGTAGACGTCTCCCATGAGGATTAAACCTTTGCTGTGTCTCGGGTGAAATTTTAGCAACTGTTCGAGATACGGTACCGCCTCCAACGGCCGATTGAGGTCATTGGAAATCATGAGTGCGGCGTTGAAGAGGGCGCTACGGAAGTCCGGCTGCAGACGTATTGCCTGGTCGAAGTATGAACGAGCAGCCTGGAAGTCCTTTTCGTCAGTCGCTAGCATGGCAAGGTTGAAGTAAACCTGCATTAGATATCAAAGTAAAAAAACAATATAATACAAAATAAATTATTGGCAATTTTTCAAGCAAGAATCGAATCAGATATATAGAAATACTTGATAATAATTAGATTTTAAAGTAACTAAGTAGTTAAATTTTGCTCAGACGAAGAGACTATTCTGTTCTACTATAAAGTTCTATTATAACGTTCTATTATAACATTCTATTAAAATGTTCTATTAAAATGTTCTATTATAGCGTTCTATTATAACGTTCTATTATAATGTTCTATTATAACGTTCTATTAAAATGTTCTATTATAACGTTCTATTAAAATGTTCTATTAAAATGTTCTATTATAACGTTCTATTATAACGTTCTATTAAAATGTTCTATTATAACGTTCTATTATAACGTTCTATTAAAATGTTCTATTATAATGTTCTATTAAAATGTTCTATTATAACGTTCTATTAAAATGTTCTATTAAAATGTTCTATTATAATGTTCTATTATAACGTTCTATTAAAATGTTCTATTAAATGTTCTATTATAACGTTCTATTATAACGTTCTATTAAAATGTTCTATTACGTTCTATTATAACGTTCTATTAAAATGTTCTATTATAACGTTCTATTAAAATGTTCTATTAAAATGTTCTATTATAACGTTCTATTAAAATGTTCTATTAAAATGTTCTATTAAAATGTTCTATTAAAATGTTCTATTAAAATGTTCTATTAAAATGTTCTATTAAAATGTTCTATTAAAATATTCTATTAAAATGTTCTATTAAAATGTTCTAATATAACTGAAACTTTTAACTTATCTCGCAAACTGTTAAAAAGTAATGCTAGTTACTATTATGAAAAGCAATAAATGTGTAAACTACATATCCTTTTATCAATACAGCTAGAATTATCACAATGCGTTCAGTTTATTTCTAACAGTATAATTGCACAGTAGTCATTCACTGATCATGAGAAAGGGAGCAAAATTTTGCACATAAAATGCAGAGGATATAAGCGAAGTTTATAAAAATACCCGCTCTAGTTAACAATATCTATATCATGAGTATGCCTTTCTTGCATTGTATTAAATAGATAAAGGATTAAGTTACATAGTTGTTAGTTAATACTATTTACTAAACAAATCTTCATCAGCATTTTCTCATTGAATCCCAGTTTGGCTAGGACCGGCATCGCTAAATATCTAAGAAATAGAAATAAATAACTAATATTATAAATAGTAAACATTAATTGATAAAGGTTAGTAATTAATAATCTTCAGTAAACAATAAAATAAACAGAAATAATGAAATAAATAATATTAAATAGCAATCGCAATGGACTGAATTAGCAATACAACCTTTTCGTTGTTTGGTTCAAGCAGCATCAGACTCTTGAGCCGTCGCATCGCTTCACCTCTCAGCAACGGCTCACCGATATCCTGCATGAGCACAGCTGAGTTAAACAGAGTCTGCTTGTGTCTCGGGTCAAAGGTCAGCGCTCTGTTAAAACTTTGCAAAGCCTCCCTGTGTTTCTTCTGCTCCAGGTGCACGACGCCGAGGTTATAGTGCAGGTCAGGGTTATTGGGGTCATAGGTCAAGGCAAGCTCGTACTGCTGCTGGGCCTCTAAAGTCTTGTTCATCTTCAACAGGATATCACCACGATTGATGTACGCCTAGAAATATATGAAATCAGCCACTGTACAGTCTTGGCAGTTATTTAACAATTTCGTCGGCATGTGTGGATATTCTATAATATATAGTATAATAGAAGTTAGATAAAACATGTTCCCAACTTTGCCAGAAAAGAATTTAGAATTAGCTAGTAATTATAAAAAGTTTTATTAATAACATCACATATTGTTATACGAATCTAGCTTTCATATATAACAGTAAGAGTACTAGAGAAATTTCTCCAAACAACATTAAAAATAATATCTACTATCGCATAAACCTAATTTACAATTCTCAACATTGTTTTAAATACAAAATGTAATGTTTTGCTATTAGTATATGCAACTATCAAAATATTAATATTTTGTTCTCATTGTGATTTCTACATAAAAAAATTTCAGGAATATATACTATTTCCAGTTTTTATGAACACTGCCGGCAGCACGGAACCTAACAGTAGACCAAATTCCATTAAAAGAATATCAGCCATCATTTAAACAGCTACAATTGTTGAATGATACACAAAAAATCCAGTTTTAAAAGAAAACTTAATGATCCTTAAACTCTGCACAGCATACATGAATGCACTAATTTTTTCATCTTGCCTGACTGTTTTTTTGTTCAATGGACCTGCACCGCTTAGGATTTTTTCTTTCTCTTCAGCACATGTTTTTTACAGATCGTTTAGGGTGAATCGATTTGTAACATGACATGTGATGGGGGGACGTCCCTGACATCATCCTTGAATGAGGAAACGAACGTTAAACCTTTATTATTATTATTATTATTATTATTATTATTATTATTATTATTACCTCGGTGAAGTCTGATCTCATGCTGATGGCTGTGCGCAGAAGTCTATCAGCATCTTCAAGCTGTGCACCGTTGCGCGACAACAGACTGGCAAGATTCAGGAACACGTTGAGATGACTCGGTGCCACCCTGGCCGTATAACTCTGCCCCGCCTTTACAGGTGGCAGCAGCGCTAGGGCTGTTCTATATGCCTTCTCTGCAGCATTAAATCTTTCCAGCACCTTGTTGGCACGGCCCACATTGATGTGAGCGCCGATGTCGTCAGGCTGCACGTTGGCGGCGTGCTGAAAGTAAACGAGGGCCTCTGAGTGACGGTCCTGTCCCTCCAGAGCATGACCGACGTTGTTGAAGAGCTTAGCGTTAGCTCGGTTAACGCGAACTCCAGCCGAGAATATACTGAAAATAAAAAATTGAATAATTGCTGAATATAAGAATTAGCGTCAGAATTGATTGATAATAAATACATTGAATAGAAAATAAAAAATAGAAGAATTACAAACTATAAGAATTAGCGTGTGAATTGATTAAAATAATAAATACATCTAATATCAAAATTCAACATTGCAAAAATGTGAATAAGTACATCTATCGAATGTAACTTTACAAGTCATCATCATCTTCCCTTGAATCTTGGTTTAACTAGGTTAGGGACATGAATAGACCTTTTTCCATTCGTTAAAGTAATAAAATTAAAATAGCTTCTAAAAATTAAATGCCATACACATCATGTTACAAGTAACAATATCATAGAAGAATGCAATATTTGACAGAAAATTACTAAAGAATTATAGCATATAATCTAAGACTTCTAGAATTTAGCCAAAAATTAATTTGAATAACAATTACGAACAATGTCAGTAGTGGGTTAATTGCAACACAACACTATACCGACCTGTATTCACTTTCCCAGTCGTAATTTCTGACAACAGTTTTTGCTGAATGCAAAAGAATATGAACAGCCATGGCTACCCATAAAATCTTCCTCCACAGCGACGCAGACAAACATTTATGCAGATGCTCAAACCCCACTGCAACAAGCAGACAAAATCCCATGCTAGGAGCATAGAGAACCCTCTCAGCAACAACAAAACCAACAGGAAAGAGCAGATTTGATGCAGGAATAAATGGAAACACAATTAAAGAAAGACTCATTAATACTGCTCTTTGGGTTTTCCCGCTGGATTTTCTGTTACCGAAACTACAACAACCAGTGGCATATAGGCATAAAGCAATAAATCCTGCAGTAAATATAGCTATATGTACAGTTCTAGTATCAGTAAAACTCTCCAATAGTGGGATAGTTCCCATTGTCCAATCACAACAAAGCCACAGAGGGCAGAGAAGCAACCAGGCGTTTAAAGGTAGCATGTACAAGTAGGTCAGCTGTTTCCATGGACTCTCGGCTGCTGCTGCGGGATTATCAAACCTCGTAAATACGGGCAGCTGACCTCCCATCACGCGCCATCTAACGAACATGAGAAATGCAGAAGTTCCTACGAGAACACCCATACGCAAAATAGAGATACGAAACCACGAGGGTGGCTTACCTCGAGTTAATATCCGCAAAAGATCTGGAATGATCAGTCGTCTAGCAATAAAGACGTCGTACACACAACAAACAGCGACAACAGTTATTCCCTGTTCTTTACAGAGCATCGCCACAGCTACACACCATATAGAAATGATGACTCCACCGTTTGTGCTAGTGCAACAACTGTGAGCGAATGAGATTATAGCCAATATAAAGAAGAGAGAGGACAGTAACTCAGCTCTGCCGACTACGCCGGTGACAGCTTCAGTGTGCACCGGATGAACAGAAAACAACAGAGCAGCAATCAGTGACGTCCATGAAGGACTGGAAGGAATTATAATGTTACGACAAAGCCAGTAGAAAGCTACACTAACAGCAGCGTGTAGTATAACGTTAACAGCATGATATCCCGTCGGATCCAATTCTCCGAAGGCATAGTTCCATCGGAATGTTAACACACATAGCGGTCTATAGGATTTATGACTCCTTTCTTTATGCATTGGTGTTCCCCAGAAATCGTTTAAGAAGAGATCCAGCAAAGAAGTTTCTGGTCGAAGATCTCTGTTATCACGTACTGCAGACATGTCGTCGAAGACAAATCCACAAAAAGGAGTGTAGTAGTAGCATGCTGCCACTACAATACAAAGTACTGCAGAGTGAAGATGTGAGTCTCTCATCGTTTCTTAGTCTGTAGCAGAATGCAAATTAACAATATTATTTTGCACAGAATTAGACAAAAAGTAAGGAGCTTCTACATTTCATTCTATCTTTCAAAAAAGGAACTCAAATCTCAAATTGAATTCAACTATAACATATAGTTCAAACATTTATTAATATGACATAGAAGATATTCAAGAAATACGACATTGTATATACTAGCAAAATAAAATATAAAATTATCTTTAAATGAGAGAAGAGTTAGGTGAGCTCTTACAGAAGGGATTCAGTAAGGTTGATTGCAACACTTAGTTTAATTTAACACTTAGTTTAATTTAACAAATAGCCATAGAATACAAATACCCATAATCTAGAAGTGATTAGACATACATAAAAACATTTAAGTCAGAGTGTTATTAATAGTTGGGCTAATTAATAGAATGGGCTTCCAGACAATGCTATTGAGGCAAAACTCATAAATCAGTTTAAAACTCTGTATCATAAATATAAGAAGTTGGTATAATATGGATTTAACTTAACACAATTATACTGGTTAAGGAAGTCAAAAAGACTTGTAACACCAGTCTTCGTCGTAATTTCATACCTCTATACATAGAGACTGTAAAGGAAAAAAGATACAAATCTTGACAAGTTGATAGGCTTCAAAAGGAGAACATAAGAAAAAACTAAACACTCACCAACATACCACACCCACACATAACCAGCTCACATATAAACTTACACACAGGTAAACTATGCACAAATACACATACATACATGCACCCATGCATGTACACATACATGTACATGCATACACACCCACACACACACTTGCACATATGCACATACCTACATACAAACACTCAAATACTGACATGTATATACATATACATACATACATACACACATACACACCCTATATATATTTATTATTTATATATATTATATATTTATAAGTAAATATTTGCTAGAAATTGTTCTCAATCTCGATCTACCGCAGAGTCAAACACATCACTGTCCTCGAGATAGCATTTGATATCTAATATACTTAAGTCTTTATTATATTGCCTAATTAGTTCTGTATTATTAATTTAATGTTAAATTACATTTGATAAATGAGCCATGTTCTAATCAAAACACAAAATCTTACTTAACGCATAACTAAGCTGCAATAAATACACATGCTAAATTTTGTATATTTCTAATTTTAAGTGTTTTATGAAAATTATTAACTTAACTTAGCAATTAAAGATAATGTTGCAGTGAGATTAAATAGATTGATCGTGTAGATTTGCTGCGTTCTCAATTTTTTTTATGAGAATAGCTGTAATCAGCTGTCAAGAATGGATGATTGTAAGCTCCCTATAATATTCCTTGAGGGCTTCTCTTAAACTCAATTGCAAATGTTTTTTAAATTGATGACTGCTAGCAATTCATTCAATATGTAGGCCCTATTACTATTTCTATCGATCACCAATGCCGATCAAGACATGACAAAATATTGCATTTGTTATTCGGAAACAAAATTTTAATGCTAACGTATAATTTATCAATATTAAATGCTAATATATAATTCAATAATGATGGAACTACAAATCAATAATGAACTGACAATCAATAAGCTGACTGAACTTAAAATCAAATAATGGACCGAAAATCAATAATGAACTAAATCACAGAAGCATAGAGAGTCGTACCTGTGCACACAACTTGAACTGCAGCTTAGTATACTTGTATGAAATCTTGAATAAAAATAATATATAGGCCTATTTATACTTTCCACTTAAAAAATTAAGAATAAAAAATATTGCAAAGAAATTCAAAACAGGCTTATTTCATTTTTCCAAGGATCATATATAAACCAGTTTTTAAGAGGCACTCTTCGCCGCTCCACATCCCGAGTTCAGAGGGGCCAGTGCGGCCACTCTGAACTCAATAACGCCTCGAGGATGCAAGAGTGCCCATAACCATTATTGGCAGTTTAAAACAATTATCCACGTTGCCTGTCCTCTGAATATCTGAGATTTTATTGTCTGATCAGCTCTATCGGGAATTGATCCCAGGACCTCTGGAACAGCCATTTAAGCCTTCATGCCGTTACATAACGCGCTTACACACTCGAGATGCTAAAACCTTATAAATAAGCATCTTTTATACTACTCACTTTTTTCACTACTCCACTAAGCTCCTTGATCTCTTCACATTCATTAGACCATCAACTTTTCGCTGATGACACTCAGCTGTACACATGCTTCACCCCCCACTCCTATCCTGATGTTAAGGCTAGCTTGTCTACAGCAATCCTTTCAGCAGATATCTTCCTGGATGTCTGCCAATTTCTTGGCACTCAATCCATCCAAGACTGAGTTCGTGCTATTTGGAACAACTCAGCAACTTTCAAAACTGAACGAGGTGTCCCTGGCTCTCTCTTCCGATGTTTCAGTAACACCAGTTTCTTCTGTGAAGAATCTTGGTGTTGTCCTTGACCGCCACCTCTCATTCCACGAACATATCACTAAAACGTCACAGGCACGTTTCTTTCATATTCGCGATCTTCGTCGAATAAGACCATTTCTTTCTCTCGAGACTGCCACTATAATTGGCGCTGCTCTCGTGCAATCGAAACTGGATTACTGTAACTCCCTATTTCTAAATCTTCCCAGTTGCGAGATTGATAGGTTGCAGTTCATCCAAAATTCCCTTACACTTGCAGTCTTTCGTAGCTCCAAATATTCTCATGCTACTCCAATCCTCAAGTCCTTACACTGGCTCAAAGTTAGGGAACGCATTTTATACAAGACAACTAACTTATAAGTCTATTACCACTCCTGGTAATAGTTACATGTCCCACTTAATACAAGTGGGACAACCTACCTCCAGGCCCACCAGGTTCTCTAAGTTAGTTACTCTTGAGAGGCCGAGCCTTCCTTCACGTAGCAAGCTGTCTAGGCGCTCCTTCCAGCATGCTGCCCCGCAGATTTGGAATTCTCTTCCTTCCACTCTGCGCACCCCCTCATCTATTCCTGATCAGTCTTTCCTACTCCACGACAGTTCCATAGGTGATTGAAATCTTTTCTCTTCGACTTTTCATATCCACCAAACGTCCACGAACTGAGACCAACACGTAAACCTCCATTCCGCTAGTACCCTTCCTTGGACTGACCACCCGGATTTTGGCTTGCATCGTTTATGGACCCCTCACTCTGCTCATCGGCTTTGATTTGGTATCACAGTGCTCAATGTTGTCATGGACAACAGTAGCACTCTAATCATATTGTTGTTGTTTTAATGTCTCCGTTTTTATCAGTACAGAATAGTTGTGCTCTAATTAAATATAAGTATAGAGTTACAGATTAAAGGCACAAATTAGGCATACATATTGCACTGATATTGCATGTCTACGTGTTTAAATTTAGTAAAGATTTTATTCATTTAAATAAATGATGCAGCCAATACAAGTTTAAGACACAGCTCATAAAAGTCTGATGCAGCACGTAGAAGTCTCTATGATGCAGCACGTAGAAGTCTCTATGATGCAGCACGTAGAAGTCTCTATGATGCAGCACGTAGAAGTCTCTATGATGCAGCACGTAGAAGTCTCTATGATGCAGCACGTAGAAGTCTCTATGATGCAGCACGTAGAAGTCTCTATGATGCAGCACGTAGAAGTCTCTATGATGCAGCACGTAGAAGTCTCTATGATGCAGCATAGAAGTCTATGAGGCAGCACATAGAAGTCTAAGAGGCAGAAGTAATACTTGATGTTATAGTGAAGAGAGCTTAAGCTTTAAAAGAGTGTTACAGTATAATGGACATTTGTTGACAAACAATCGCACGTGATATGCCACACCCTCTGAGATTTGCAAGTTAAAGGTAAACTTCGCGATGTTTAAACTTTTATTTGTTAATTTTATATTGTTATCGTTGCTCACTGATCGTAGTGAAGCATTTGATGCCGGTTTCGTAAGCAATGTTGCGGTAGACGATGTTAACGGCGTGGATCGAATTTTCGACGGAATTGGAGCAATTAGTGGAGGAGGGGTAAGTTGATCAATTTAGCCTATATTTAGCTATCTGTTTTCATTCATAATAATTGCTATATTAAGATATAATTATATATGACTTAGCATAGTTGTATATAATATGTATATGTATATAATATTATAAATTTTGTATTGCTATTATTTATATGTTAATACGCCACTGTTACACTTTTTGTTTGCAGTTAATATATTCTAATCTTTAGCCTCATTGTGTGATTTTGTTTCTTCTGTTTTTTGCTGCTTTTTATTTTTTCTGTTTTAATTAGTAGCAGATTAATGGAAGAAATCGATAACAAAGTTTTTGATTTGGTATAGTATTACTAAAATTTCAGTGCCTACTTTAACGACTCTAACTTAGGCTACAATAGTATTTCCTTAGTGAAAAGTTTGTAATAAATTTGATGGAAAAAGAAAATTTTACAAATGCAAACATTAAGGAATATCAATTGATTGCTATTGATTGATTGGTTTTAGGCTACATCTAAGTTATTGATGAATTATGAAGAGCCTCACAGGAGTGATATCCTAGACTATTTATTCAAGGTTTGTGTAATACAGTAGCAATAATCATTAAAATTGCTGAATTCTGGAAAACTGCAAAAAAATCTAAATGAAATGTAGTGCCATGAAAGTCACTAAGGATAAGCTGTAAATGGCCCAAATATTTTTTTAAAATTCTAATTAAATTTTGTTATTAAATGTGCACATCTCTTATTAAAAAATATCACAGTAATTATAAAGAAGCTTACAGTTTAACCCAGACTAGTTAATGATTCTATTTAAATGAATGATTTAGTGCTATTATGTTCTTTTTCAAACTAAGCCACTGCTCTCAGATGTCTACTATTGGGTGCCGGGTTAGCAATAATGGCATTTAGAGCCGTACTTAATCTTTACACCAAGTAGGCCTATATATCTACTGATTTATTGGTTGGTATGGGTATAACTAAGCTCTGTATTTGCTGTATATTGTTGAATTAAATTTTGTTTTATTTTATTGGCAATGATATTACTGCAGCCAGGCTATGGGGCAGCACTGCAGATTCTAAAAGTCGAGATTGGTGGAGACTCTCAAAGTACAGGTTTGTTATGCTGAAAATTTGGGGTTTTCTGCCTCCCAAAAACAAAATATTTTGAAAAATATATTCAAGATATTTATAAGTCCATCAGTTTAATAGAAAACGTGGCATAGCTGCTTCTCGGGCTCTTCAATATTTAATTGCAACGTATGGCTACTCACACTAGGCCTATATCATTCAAATATATGATTTTTATACTTCATATATTTTGTGTTCCTTGTAAATCTTTTGCTCGTGGTGTTTTACTCTTGATGATGAATCTCATAAGCTACTGTTATGTATATATCTTTATATTTCTAATAGGTAGAGATGCCTGTTCTATTATTACTATGGCTACTATTGTTGCTGTTATTACTATTGTTGTTTTTTATTTTTACCACTGACATATTGCACATGTTACAAAGTTTCCTTACTTGGTTGGTGCTTTTGTGGCTTTTTAGTTTTTTTTCTCCACTCTCCATATTGTTATGATGTCGGCATCATCATCATCTTCCCTTGAATCCTAGTTTAACTAAAGTCAAGAATAGAAAACTTATTCATTCGTTTTAGAATTTTTTTTAAAATTTAAGAACCATAGGCGCTCACCAACTGAATTTTCTTTCTGACATTGGTTCTGGATCCTAGTGCTTTGTCGCCTTTTACGACACACGCAGTCCATGGTTCTATTCTTTGGCAACCCCAGTCATAACATGGCTATGATATTTGTCAACAAAATTGTATATTTTTAAAAAAAGATGGTTGTGAGTCCTCACACATGCACACGCCTGATGATCAGAATTACAACAGGGGCTATGAGTGGTGGCTAATGGTTGAGGCTAAGAAGGTAAGCTACTCATGCGTTATTGAAAAATTATTATTTTTATCAAATTTAGTATTAAGATTCCATACTGACGAATAAACAATGCATAGATGTAATGCTTTGTGTCTTGTTTTATTTGGGATTTATTTCCAAGAGTTTATTTCATCGCAATTAATGATAGACTTTGTGGACCAACTCGTTGAACAGATTAGCAAAGCAATGTCTTTATCAAACCCTATTGTAACGTTAGCTTGAGAAAGACATGACTTCTTTGGGATTTCCCTTTGTCTACGTGTACATTTGTTTAATCATTTATCACATCAAATAAGTTACAAAATGAGGTACATGTCAGCTTTTGAATGAGTTCTATTGGAATTAAAAGTTAATGATTAGGGTTATTTATTAACAGAGGAATCCTGATATAAAGCTCTATGGCTTGCCATGGACTTTCCCTGGATGGGTGGGCGGTGGTGTTTTCAATCCATTCCTCGATGTGGTGGCTACTGCTAACTATATCACAAATTGGGTTCAGGGTGCAAAGAAAGTCCACAATCTAACCATCGACTATATTGGGGTTTGTCTTTTTTCATGTACTTTCATTTAATGGCTAAACTACTTTAAAATAACAAATCTAAATGAATCTCTATTTCCCATGTGACAGAACGAAATCTGAGAGTTAATGAATTTATGCTGGATGTTGTGATGGACAACTCGTACTACTCTGACAATACTCATTTAACTTTTTTGAGATACGAATAAATTTGTATTTATTCCAAATATTCTCACATCATTGGGCAGACGTTCTTTTTCTATAGCAGCACCCACAATCTGGAATTCTTTACCTGCTAATCTTCGCTCTTGTTTGTCTCTTTCAACATTCTCTAGCAAGCTTAAGATTTACCTTTTCCCACCATAGACATAATCAATTTACCCTGACCATTTTTTGATCACTGGACTGGATTTTGTTTAGGACCTTACTTTTCCTCAGCACATTTCTTTCGATGTATTTACATTTACTTGATATCATCTAAACTGATTGATGCTTGCAGTGTAAACTACAAACTTGTACTTCCTACTGTATTTGAATTTTTGCATATGTCATTGTAATAATAGTAATAATAATAAAGCACATTATAATGATTTGTGTCTAGTTTTAATTACGATATATTTTCAAGAGTTTCCTTCATCGCAATTAAAGATACACTTTATGGACCAACTCGAAACGATCAACTACGTTGATATCTATCCCTTTTAATACTACATTCTAAATCCGAAATAGGCAATTTATTCAATTTTTCGTGTAACGGTTAACCAGTCCAGTGAATGTCCGAGATTTTACTCTCAGATCAGCGCGTCTTGGATATGAACCCATGAGCGTTCAATACCTCAGGATCTTTCATTTAAAACTTCATGACATAATCTACACCTGTAACCACTGGGCTATTGAGATATTCAAGAATAATAGGTTATGTGCTTATAAACTACTGCTATTAATTTTGATACTTATGTTTAATTTATGTTTTGTATTAATGTATGATTTGCATAGAAGAAATTCTATAATAATTCTAGTATTTCTTCTGTATACAAACTATTTGTACCTTTGATATTTGACTTATAATTTATTTGCAATAACTACTTTGTATTTGGTAAAATATAGATTATATTACAGTGTTGCTTTTTTCCTTCTAGGTTTGGAATGAAAGAGGATATACCACAAAATTTGTGAAGGTTGGTTAACTTTTTAATGATATTTATGTTCTGTAATTTTCTTTCATATGCTATTATGATTTTTAATTAATATTAATCTATACTGTCTGTCAATATACACTGTGAGTCATAAAAAAACATGTGCGCAGTATTTCATCCACAACTTTGACATTTGTGAACCAATTTTGAAAATTGTTTCAGAATTATAAAGTAGAAGAAAAGTATCAATTTAAATCTAGTTTTTGTGACAATTCCGGTATATTTTAAACAATAACAGACGATTTTACAAACATATTCTGTCTTTGTTTAAATTTTAAAATGGTGTTTACTAAAGCAGATTAAGAGTTCACAAAAACTTGTACCTCTTAAAGGGTTGTGGCTCACATTGGTTGATTGCCGAATTTCCAACAAAAACTGGATTCTGGGAGGGCCAGATTGCTTATTAAAGAAATTACACCGAAAAGAAGAAAATAAATAACGTGGACGAGTTGAAGCAACGCCTGGTGGACGTTTGGCAAGACATGAAGCAATCTGTCATTGATAAAGCAATAGATGAGCGGCGCAAGCGTCTCCGAGCTTGTATTCCATCTAAAGGAGGGCACTTTGAGCATAATTAAGCTTTGACAGTTGACAGTAGCAGTATAATACTGCTTGTTTCGTTTTTTGTTAAGCCACGGATTTGTAAACATTCTGTAGCGATTGATTTACTTAAACTGAATACTTTCAGTCGCGCATATTTTCAAGCACTGCTTCAACGCAAAAATAATAATTAACAGAGTCACTTAACGTTATTTTATAGCAAATGTGTTCCTGATTATACCTATGCAAAAATTTCAAAAATCGGTTCACTAATACCAAAGTTATGGGCGAAAGACTGCGCACATGTTTTTTTTGACTCATAATGTATATATATGCATATATATATATATATATATATATATATATATATATATATATATATATATATATATATATATATAATATATATATACATTTACATGCTTTTTATATTATATATATTACAAATTTGTTAAATATACAATCTTCATGAGTAATCAAATAATTTAAAATTTTAAGTTACTAAAAAAATATTCTCACAAAGATACTCACTTCAGCTCTCACATTTCCTATGACATGCATTTACTGATTGATTGATTAATTGCTTAGGAATTTAGGAAAACTTTGGATGACCGAGGTTTTAAGAACGTTCAGATTGTTTCACCTGACGCACAGGACTGGGGTATACTAAAAGATCTAAAGGAAGATACTAACTTTTCTGCGGCTGTCAGCATTATTGGGTAATTTAGCGACAAAAGTTTTTCTTTCGCTATCTTCCAAAATGTCATGAGATTTAAAATGAAAAATTAATTTTTATAGAAAAAATTGAACCGTTTGAATTGTATGTAAAGGTTATCTATATTTAATATCACTGTTTGACTGGCCTTTGTTACTATGTATCTGTTAATATTTGTTCATATATTTTACTGGGAGATTAGTTTTTTATTATATTGAAAATAATATAAATTTCACATACATGCAAACATTTAATGGTTAAACATCTGATAATGACAAACTTAACAATATTCTTTTCAATTTATGTCGAATTTGCTCTTTACTGACATTAAATTCCGACTTACTTGTGAATGATTTTTCTAAATTTGTATATATTTATGCTATTGAATTTATTAAAAGGGTAGATTGATTATTACCTTTTCAATTAAAGTGGTTCTAAACTATGGAAAAATTTATCTGACACTATACACAACTCTATTTCTTTTTCTGACTTTAAGTCTACTGACTTTGGTTTTATTTTGTTCAATATTTATTTAATCACTTTGATTTTTGTTATCTTTAATAGACTATCTTTTGCCTTAACTTTATTTTGTCTATTTTGTAGTTGCCTTCCTATTTTGGGCAGTATTTAAAATGTATGGTTACCATATGTAGATATGTAGGTTCTACAGTGTTCTGTAGTGTACAAGACATCAAGTAAAGAGATTTGTTAATCTTAGCTGCTACTAACTGTGTTACCTCACAGATCTTAAGCTCTTTTGTGGTAACCTTCTGGGTGCTTATTTATTTATTGCTAATTAAGGATATTTGTAATTTCTGTTATTGTGATAAACAAATAAAGTTTGAAGGCTGACGAAACTCGCATTTTGAGAGCTGTTTAATATAGAATAATTGATTAATCCTATCTTTGCAATAAACCTGTTTAGAGAGCATTACCCCGGAGCATTTAGCCCAGTGGAGGCTATCAACACCGGCAAACCACTTTGGTGCTCGGAGGAGTTCAGTGCGCAGAATAACCTCGCAGGCGGTGGATGCTGGGCCAGGGTTTCTTTCTTCTTCTTTTATTTCAAATTAAACTTTGTCTTTATGGATTAATTTAAACATGAAGAAATTTAATTAAAGCGCAGCCGTTTTTCTTATCAGATGGCTAGAATGATGCAATTTCTTTAAAGTTTTCTAAGCTTATACAGTTGGTAAGAGCTAACAGCTTCTTGATAGCACAAATATCAAAAACCGACGATATTCTTTTCGAGTGTTAGTTTAGCTGGACTGCGTAACTCTAACAAAAGGCAGCTGTACAAGGAGTACATAAGATTGTGCCTTTGACATAGAGAATCACTTTGTAAATATACTCATTGTCTGAGTGATTTTTTGATTGATTTGTAGATTGATCGACGAATCATTGACAGAATGATTTGTCGATAGGAACAAACAGTTATGAAGTTAAATTCAGACTTCAAGATTCTACTTAATGTTCGTAGTGGGATTTAAAACGACAGTGGCAACGTTGCTAAATAATTAGAGATAATTGTCTGTATGCTGGAGCTGAAAGTAGGTTAGATAAATTGAATGAATAAATAATATTTTAAAAAGGTTAAATAAATTATATTAAATATATTTCAGGTTCTGACTGAAAGTGTTGTCAATGCTAAGCATTCTGGGTGAGTAAGTTTGGTTTTTCGTTTGATTATAAACTTAGCGTTTATATATAATGTATTTCTTTATACTATATATTTCTAAGTTATACATGGGTGTCTTTCATATCCTGGCAAATCTTTGCTTGTTAGTTAATCAATTAATAGCGATTAGTGAATTACATTGGCATCATATCAAGTTTGAAGAATAATATTTGTATGAATTTTTAAATATACATTTATATATATATATGTGCATATATAATATATATATATATATATATATATATATATATATATATATATATATATACATACATATATATATATATAAGCACAATTATTTAAATTATACTAATTATTCAAACTTAATCATATTGTTCATAATTATTACTAAAACTTCACCTTTGAACTTGTCACTTTTTTGCCAAGAATTGCATTTTGTGATTATATTCTGTTAGCATTATCTCCATCTCTGATATTAAAGTATTTATATTATTCCAATATCTGTTGTTTTTATATCTTTTCAACTTATTTATAACTCCATTTTTAATAGAATTTTAATTTTATTTGTATTTATTTATATTCATATTAGAATTGAGATATGCAAATTATTATTATTATTTATATAGTTATGTTTATTTATATAATTCTATATACATTTTACTATAATATGTAGTTAATCACAATCTCCTTTTATCCTGCTTTCTGCTATTTTATTGTTTTGTATTATTTGTAGATTTATTGCATGGAACCTGATAACGAGTTACTACGATGGACTACCGTACACGAGGAGTAGTCTGATGACAGCCAATCAGCCTTGGAGCGGCCATTATGAAGTGTCGAGTCCCGTCTGGGTGTCCGGTGCGTCTCTTGTCATTGTTATATGTATAACTATCAGTCATATTTTTAATTTTTGTTTTTCTATATCATTGTAGTTTCTTTGATATTTTGAGGGGAAGAATTATATTTTTTACTTCCTGCAGCATAGCAATAGTAATTAGTCTTCAACTGCCTATGAAACTGCTCTTTCCTATGAGGAGTTCCATAGGCAGTTGAAGACCTATCTTGTCCATCTCTCCTTTCCATCCAGTGTCCATAAGTTGCGACCAGCGCCTAAACCTCGTTTTCCTTAAATCCCTTTACTTTTGACTGATCTTCTGGAATTTGGAACTTACATCGTTTTTGGCCTTCTTTTTGCTCGCTGGCTTGATTTTGTTTCAGTATTGCTCGATGTTGTTATTGATAACTCTAGCACTCTTATTATCGTTATCTTATGTTATGTTATTATTATATTTGTTATCTGCAGCATCGGTATGTTATCGATATATTTTTTACTTCTACTGCAGCCTAGCATAGTAATTATATGTACTTTAATATCATATATATTTGTCATCTGAAGCAACAGTATATTATCTGTTGCTTAGCTTTAGAAGTGGCTTGTAAGATAATCAGTTAAGTTTTAATTAATAAACTTGCTATAAAATATATTATTTTCCCAACCCTAATTAAGCTGGAAATAAATGAAAGAAGATGATGATGATGATGACTGTGAAATATATTATTGATATTATAGCGCATCACACTCACTACTACTTCCCCGGCTGGAATTACCTCAAACAAAACCACGGAGTTGGTAACTTGACAGGAAATGGGACTTACATTGCAGTTACGAATAAGGATCATAGCCAACTTACTATTGTAATATCTACACTGGTTAGTACTAGCACTAATTACGTTTAGAAATGCTAAGCAATGGTTGGTCATTGTTTCTATTCTTTTGATTCTTTATTTTGTTGGAAATATATAAGCCTGCATCAAAATTGTCCTTAAATCAATCCCTAGTTATCGACTTGTAAATTCTTATTCGTAGCCTAAACTTGTACATTCACGTACATACGCTTTGTTTTTGCAACTGTAACCTCACGAGAAGTTTTGTGAACATTTACATTTATTTACTTTCTCTAGTCAAAATGAATATTTTTTCTTAATCAATTTATTTCTTTAAGCTACTAGTTCATTGCTTGATTTATGCATTAACTTGATTGATTGATTTATGATGTTTTTTAGGATCCATACAAGGCTCCGTGCTTCTACTACATGCCCAAGTACACAATAGCCGATGAACAGAATATCAACATTCAGTTAGGCGGATCATTTGTGAGTACTTCAGTAAAATTACCCATGCCTAGATTTTACTACCTCAATTACCAATGCCGGCCTGTGAAATTAGATTCTATTTGTGAGTGCTTCAGTAAAATTACCAAAACCGAGATTTTATTACCTCTATTACTAATGCTTGCCTGCGAAAATAGTTTCTATTTGTGAGTACTTCGGTAAAATTACCAATATCCAGGTTTTATTATCTCAAATACTAATACTGGCCTGAAAATAGTTTCTATTTGTCTGTGCTTCAGTAAAATTACCAAAATCGAGATTATTATTACTTATTTACCAATTCTGACCTGTAAAAGTAGTTTCTATTTGTAATGGCTATTTCGGACTCACACATTTTATATTTATTCACAATTAAGTATGAATCTGAATGCTTTTCAAGCCATAACATGTAAAATGGAACCCAGATGTTTAAAGATGTCTTGCATAAATGTAGACTTATAAACTTGTCTGTTATTTGAAGGAATTGTTCGACGGTATATATAAACAATCGAATGTGCTTGAATGAATATTGGAATTAATGAATGTAAATTAACATCAGCACATATGAATATAAATGAACTTATGGTGTGGTATGAAATGTAACATATTCCTTTAGTCTTGCACTAGTTTACTAGGATTTCAAATCGTAGAGTTGAACTTTCTATCGGAATACTTACATATTTTCAATATCAACACAGGAAAATATTGTTACCTTGATGGCTCGAGTTATTACGTAATAAAATAGAACAATTTACTTTATTTCAGAAATCAGTACAGCAGCTCAACGTGCGGTATTCGTATTTCGATTACAAGGGTAACTCTTCGGTCTTCTTCAAACAGTTGCCGCCAATTAAGGTGAGTTGTTGCAGCTTTTCATTAAAACGTGAATATTCAGCATCGTTTTTGAGTGAAAGTGCTTCTGAAATTGAAATTGAATTTCACATCTTAATTGGAGTTTCTATACTAAGCTTATTCTAGTTCTGACTAACAATTGTAGTTCTAGTTCCGACTAGCAATTGACTAACAATGAAAACATTCCATTAAGTGAAACTGGAATAACAAATTCCAGTTCCACTTAACTGAATTGTTTTAATTCAGTTTCAGTTTCTATTCCTGTTAACTCAAAAATCACTGGTTTTCACTACGTTTTGCTTGGTCTTTGATAGGCAGGCCTGTGACTCAAACTAGCAGAACCTCGGCCCCGGCAGACAACTAGCATAGCGTGATAGTAGCTGTACTACACTTGTCAACCATGTTAAGTAGAAACTCATTGTTAATTATTCCTGCTGGCGGTGTCTTGTAACTTTAGGTCGTGGTATTGGTCCATGTAGTTCTGGATTAAAGCTATTATACTGTAGATATCGCCTTGAGTCAATTTTTAATAAGAAAAACTCGAGTACTTATCAACCTAAAATTTATCACATGTTTCATAAAAGCTGGTGCTATAAGTTGGATATTGTATTTAGATTGTTTACTGGCCGCTATTTATTGATTTAGAACTCAGATCAAACGAATAACATTTTGAAAATTAACTGAGCTGTCATTTGTTTTGTTTCGGTAGGTTGAGAATGGTACCATCCAGTTGACTGTGCATGTGAATGAACTCATCACGCTAACGACTCTTACAGCTGAGACAATGAATTATCCCGATGAACCTCCCGCTTCTCAACCATTTCCTGTGCCTTACAAAGATGACTTTGAGGGTCTGTATAGCTCAGATTAGGTTCAATAATGTTATTATTTATGATTATTTATATGATTTTATTTGCAAATTGAAAGCCGTTGAGATAACCTTGTTGGAAGCACATTCAGGACTGTCCGATAGTTAAACTTAAAAAACAAGATATAGAATTTAACATTTCGATAGTCTCCCCACAAAATAGATAAAGATACTTAAAAATATTTTTTAAATTTCAAACTACAAAGTTCATTCTGGATCTGTCACGTGACAATAATAACAACAATTAGAGTGCTACAGTCTTCAATGACAACATCGAACACTATTGAGACAAAATCAAGCCCGGCGAGCAAAAAAGAAGGTCCAAAAACTGTGAAAATTCCAAAATCCAGAAATTCAGTCCAAAGTGACGCAGGATACGTGATCACGTGACGCAGGACACGTGATCACATACCTTTCTGGCTTATTTGTAGATTATTCAATCGGTGTGGAGCCGTATAACCTCGCTCAGCAGTCAGGATCGTTTGAGATCATCGACACGGCTGATCCAGTGCACGGCAAGGCTGTGGCCCAGGTCGTCGTCACTCCCCCTGTCGACACCTGTCTGCCGGAGAGAATGCCCCGACCTGTCAATCTCGTCGGTGACTACGCCTGGTTAGCTGCAGTTGTTGCTGTTGGTGCTCGTCGTGACTGCTAGCTGTGATGCTGACTTTATTTATGTCTGTGTTTTTATTTGTTTCTATTTATGTCTGTGTTTTTATTTGTTTATATTTATTTCTGTGTTTTTTATTTGTTTCTATTTATGTCTATGTTTTTATTGTTTATATTTATGTCTGCGTTTTTCTTTGTTTATATTTTTTCTGCTTTTTTTATTTGTTTAGAAGATTAAAAGGGGACTTGCCATGTACAGTTCAGATTCTTATAAATAAAATCGCAATCATATACAGACAGCAATGAAAACTTGTAACCCATGTGATTGTTAACGGAAGTGATTTGAAATAGTGAAATTTAAAAGTTATTTGAAATTCTATTAAGATTAAATAGTCTACTTTTCTTATATTCAATGAACAAAAACTAATTGAAATTCAAATTGTTGATTTAATCTATCTTGACATTAATGGAAATATAAGATATTCACTAAAATGCGGGTAAAGCTAATGTTAACGTCAGTTTCCTCGCTCGAAAGCGATGTCAGTTTTTAAGGTTTTCACAATGAATCCTTTTTTTATTTTTCGTTTGAAATTTCTTACAACATGAAATCTGTCATAACAAATATTTTCTGAAACACACGATATTTTCAGAAAAGAAAATAATTTTTAAGTAAAGGTTAGTCAAAATGTGAGATGCAAGTTTTAAATTTTCACGTTGTCTATACTATATATCAATCTTTATTTCACCAAAAGGTAGCAAATCAGTACAAAAGTGACAAACTAACATGGTGCACATTACAACACATAAGAGAAAAACAATGAATAAATACATAAATTCATGTAGGGAGCACTGTCAATGAACCAAATTGCGTAAATTGACATTATTTATTGTCTTCAGCTATTATTATTATTATTATTATATTGCTTCAGTATTGTATGCCATAATTTTGACAAGATCTACGCTGGATCTGGATATGGTTCAGATAATTCTATTCTTGGCTTGGCTTTAAAGTTCCATTGTTTTACTGCTATGCCATTATGCCATACTGATGGATCCAAAAATTTCGTCAGGTATTTTGCATCAACACAAACCCGGAAGGCAATAGGATCATAATTACTTCTCTCAGCGACATTCTTATTGTTTACTAAGAAGCAACTGATTGGGTTCGCCCCACAAATATCAGAAACAAACCTGCTAACAGTTTCTACTGTTTCCTCGGAATTTACATTATATAAGCCATACACAGCTTTTTTGACGTAAGGTTTTGAAGATTTTAACATAGTTAATTGTTCGACTGCTCTGTACGACCTATCAATCTCCTGGGCTTGCTAGCAGACACCGGCCCCTTTGCAGCTGGGGCGTATGACTGTGATGGAACAGTCTGACTGGATATAGTAGCATCAGCGCCGTGACTCTGAGAGGTTGACTGTTGACTACGCGCAACTCCAATTTTGCGCAGTTTTCTTCTGTTGACTAAATCCACCGGCAAGAAAGGATCTTCAGATACACTCGCCTGTGTGCTCACCCCCCAAGTGACATCTTGACCCAACACCATTCCTTCTTCTACACTGTCCGCTCTGGGTATCTGAGGACGGAATTCATTGACTCTCCTATTAATAGGCGCATGACTTAGTGGAGTGATTTTCAGTGAGGACAGTTTGTCAGCAATACTATCCAACTTATTAGTTACTATTCTAGCTAATTTTTTCATTCGTAATATTTTGTCCCTATTCCATTATATATTCATTTTTCATGCTTAGCTGGAATCTTTGACATTTTTAAATGCGTAATTAGATATTAAGATTGTTACGATTGGTTTTCATGAAAAATTTCTGTTAATGGTCATAAACTATTATGATTGCTTGCATTTTTATCATGCGTTGAGCAGTGTTCCTAGGTGCAATATTTTATCACGAGATGCAGTGTTCCACTGTTTGTTTCTTATATCAATAGGTAGGCAATGTTATAGACTTATAGTTTGGTTTATTTTGTTTCGTAAGAATCCATTGTTACTCTCGGCTAGAGATATTAGTAACTAATATAAATAATTTTTTAGTTAGGAGAGTTTGGAGGGAAGAGCAGGATGTTAAGCTAGAGAGAGGTTGACCACAATTGACGTGCGATGCGGTAATTAAGAAGGACATGAAAAATAGGGAAAAATTGACTGATGATATGGTGTGGGGCAGAGAGGAGTGGAGAAAGTCTATTCGTATCCCGACAATGGTTAAATTGGGATATAAGGGAACATTGTGATTATGATGATGATGATGAATACAAGTAATTTTGTATTTTGTTCATGAACTGTTAATTAAATGTTTTGCTTTTGGGGCAGGACTGACGTGCATGTGGAGTTAGACTATATGCTTGAGTCGTCAAATCTTGCTGCAAATGGAGTCTTTCTGGGTTCTAATCTAGACACCGGCGGCTGCTGGACTATGTACGCAAAAGGATTCCACTTGTGGATATCATTGGACAGCATGACCGCTTGGTTATCCGGAACCCACAGTATGTAGTGACTGTTCTGCTTTCTTACTCATCATCATCAAAATCCTCCTTTGAATTCCAGTTTAACCAGAGTCAGGATACAAATAGACTGTCTCAAATCCTCTCAGTCCTACACTCCGCCACCAGCTAATCCCCTCTTTGAGACTTTTCCATTCGTTTAAATTTTGTAGTTCTGCTTTCTTACTATAATGTATATATTTATCTAGTTTATCATAGCCTATTCAAACAAACCACTAGTACATGTAGTAATCATTAAGTTATCAATGTTAGGTAAGTTATTGAATTTAAGTGAATGTTTAACTTCGATATTTATCCGTGTTGTATCTGGGTTTCTGACCCACCGTAGACTGCACTTGTCGTAGAATGCGACAAGTCACTAAGATTCAAACCAACGTCAAAAAGGGCATTCGGCTGGTGAGCAACTAAAGTTAAAAAATGCTATAAAATTTTCTAAAATGAATAGAAGAGTTTACAGAGAGGAGTGGATTTGTTCGTATTCCGACCCTGGTTAGGCTGGGATTCAAGAGAAGATGATGATGATGTTTAACTTTGATATTCTAATTCTGCTTGAAAAAACTGCACCATGTTTATGACATTCCTTTAATTTCACTAGAATTCTGTTTCTGTTGCTTATCATTGTAGATGGTTCGCTAGTATATGCACACACTACCATATCCAATGTGACGAGAGGCAAGTGGTTTACTTTGGTTCTAGACATTCAGGTTTGTGTTCAGATAACTATATATTTAGCTAGAGTCTAATTCAACGTCCGTTTCCTGTGTGTCAGTGACGTAGAGAGCTCTGGACAGAAGAGCAGATATGTATTTGTATTTCTTCATAAAGATATGTCTGACGCAATAAAATCTCCCACAGTTACAGTCCAGTAACCTCCGACACTCCTTAAGATTAAGTGCAAGACAGTAACTATTTAAGGATCTGCTTCATAATAGTAGTATAAAGATAAAGATATTTTTGGTTTTAGGAACACTATAGTAAACAGTAAAATCCGCATATAACCCTGTCAGTTTCATAATTTAGAAATTCTTATAAAAGACTTAAGGTCGCTATTAAAGTTACCATTTAATGTTACCGATAATTATTTTTATTTAAATCGAGCGATTAACCGGAGGCCGAATGTTGACATGTTACAGTGTGTCTTAATACTTAATAATCATTGTGGACATTATTTATAGGGAACCAGTGTTATAGCCAGTCTTAACGGACAAATCATAATGAAGACTATAGTTCCTGAGCAACCGTCTCACCACGGATTTGTAGCTTTTGGGCCAAACAATTTTGGTCAGGTGTACTTTGATAATCTGAAAATTCTGAGAGCGACTCGCAGCAAATACTATGTAGAGGGACAATCAGGCGTAAACGACGTGGAGTATGCCATTGCGCAGGGCAAATACGAGAGATACAACAGAGCCTGATCTACGCAGTGATCTTCAATGTCTTTCACAAAACTGCTCTCGATGTAATTCACTATTTTACATTTGTTTTCAGTTAAACAGCATATATTTTGTTATTGTTTTAATATTTATTAGGAATTTTTGTTTTAGAATCCATACCATTAGCCATATTATTAAAATACAGCATAGTAATAAATAAAGCAAACAAGGATCTTAGATCAAGGATCCAAAAATGTGAGACTAAATATTTAAAATGTTTACTATAGTCTGTTAGTGTCCACGGGCCCCCCTTGGACCCTAACAGACCACTAGCGATCAAAGCCAAGCATTTCCATCATTTAAAAACTAACAAAACGGTTGCATGATTAAAAAGAGGTCGTGAAACAATTTTCTCCCCCCCCCGAAAAAATTTCTGGGTGACTGGGTCCGCCCCTGACGTCAGCCACCTCTCGTGTGCAATTTCTTCAGGAATGTATAATTTTTTGTTTAAAGACTAATAACTAAAAATCTCACTGTATACAATACTATATTCATTTGAGAAAGAAATTCTTATATTTATTATTATATTTGAATTATTAGATTTATTCATGTATTTACATGTATAATACATGTATTCATTCTTTCGTGACTATATATTAGAAATAAATAGATCGAGTGCATGCATCCATATCAATTTTTATATCGATTATAAATTTTCGTATTAGCAATTATTGTGCCAATGTATTTGTTAATAGATTGACATTGACTTTTAATTAGGACAAATGTTCAGCATAATTGAGCTGTTTTTCATTTAGAATAATGTGTAGCTCAACGAACATTAAATTATTCTGAAATATATAAATACTTCATTACCCCTCCGGTATATCTGTAACCAGCTAATTCGCTAGTTCTGCCTATGAATAGGATTAATGTAATGATTGAATCTCTGCTATTTTAAATCTATTTAAATCGTACGAGTGTTAGATACAATGGCATTTTTCAGAATAATTTATTACATATCGTTATATCACTATTATAACACTATTATAATAGGGAGGACTGGAGAAAGTCTATTCGTATCCCGACCCTGGTTAAACTGGAATTTAAGGGAAGATGATGATGATGTTTTATCACTGCTATGCCATGAAACTGCCAATGTTTAGACGACTGGAGATATAAGATTACAAGTGGTACGATTGATGGGAAATGACTGCACTGATCGTGAATTGTTCTGAACTGTTAAGTAATGCGCAATTGCATTGTCATTGTTTCACTGGTAGATAACGATCGCATTTGAATTATTAAGTCAAGTGCTGTAAACACAATGAGTCTGATGCCCTACGCTTTTCATTTAGAAACTGTTTATATTTTACTAACGTTAATAGTTCTATTATTTACTATATTAATTCATTTTATACTTTTATATTTAGTATGTCGTATCTTTTCTGAGTTGATTCTGGGTCACTAAGTACTGAATAAATCAACAGTATACCAGGCGACTAAGCAATAACTGGGGAAGGCAATGGGAAATCACATCAGAAGCCATATTTTTCAAGCTAAAAACTTATATAAAGTTCAACCTTGGTGAGAGGCATGGCAGTAAGCATGGCCGTAGGGATATGTGACTTAGAACAGCCACTTAGCAAAACAGACAGAAAGATAAACTTTACTACATATTTTATAGCACGTTTTATACTTATTTATTGTTCACAATTTGTATGATAAATCTTCACGACACTGTATGATCATTTTTGATTAATATATATTTTTAATGTTTTATAATTACCTTGATGTCGTTCTTTTCTCTACATTTTCTCCATCACTGAGAATACCAAGTGTGTTTTGTATCTACAGTGCATGCCGCAACCACCGATACTCTGAGACAATTCCAGGACAATAAATAAAACCTTTAAGCTTATAAAAATTAAGCTAAGTAGAACTAGGTTTATCATCTGTTTCCATAACACTTAGGAATGGTCAAATACGGTCTAGCTGGGATTTGAACCGATGGCTTTTCCATTGCAGGTGAGTGTGGTATCCACTCAGGCATCCAACTAACATAGGATGCATGTCAATCAGGATCAATTACCATCAAATTAAGAACCAAAAGGCTAAATCTAAACTAATAACTAGTATTCTTACCAGGGACTTTCCTGTGTAATTATTCTTATAGCAGATAAGGCTTGGTCAGCCTGCTAACAATGGCTCTATCATCAATGAACTTAACAAACATGCCACTACTATTACTATTTATCACATCGGCATTCTATAATTTTATGTCGAGCTAAAAACATTATTTGAACCAATTATTAACTATATTATAGAACTTTTAAATCTATTTAAATATGATACGGGATATTACTTGTATAATATAACATAATCATTTATCATAGAAAATACATTGTGTATGATGGTATTCTTTATTTAAAGTGTCAAGTATAACTGAGATTATAAACTGAAGGCTTATAACTACAAAACAGGTCTACCTGCCTCAAACACACCCAAGCTGACCGCAACTTAACTAAATGAAAGATAAATGCTGCTTGATAAAATAACGATTCACACAATCCCTGCAATCTAATCGTTAAAACCAGATGCTCATGTTTGAATGAGTAAAACTATGACTTTGAATTAAATTTTAAGTAAAACTATGACTTCATTGAACTATGACAACATTGAGGATCACCGCATGAGCTTGAATTGTTTGAAATGAGCCTGTATGTCTTGTTTAGGGTATGGTTTAACTGCCAGACATGTTGGAATGTTCTCGGGCTGTTCGATCCAAAGTTTGTGATCAATATTGCTTGAGGTTAGAGTGTCGGCAAGCAGACGCAAACTGTTCTCATCTTTAGCCTAAAAAACAACACTACCGAATTAGTAAATAAATAACAACAAAATTTAATTTACCTGTTTGTTGTTTAGTCCAAGTTCAACAAAAGAGTAAAAACAGGTCACCTGTATTATCACAAGGAATAAGAAATGAACTCAAATAGAATCTAAAAATTACTCATAAACACAATTCTAAGAAATTCAAACAATCTGTTTAATTAGTTACTGCATGCTTCATTTTCTCAGAACAATACTATCAATCGGTGTTTGACTGCATCAAGAGATTCAAGGCCCAAGTTAATGCTTGCACCCAAAATAGTATGAAGAGAAACTTCTCGTTATAGTAAAGAGAGAAAAATGCCCATAAGCAGCAACAAAAACTTTCTTAAAAAATGACGTGATATAAAAGAAGATATGTCCAGAAGAAGTAATAATTTAAACAATTGCCCACTGATCTCAAGCGGCATAATTACCTCTAGTATAATCTTGTGCATGCGATCGAGATCTGCTGTGTACGCCTGCGTATGAGGATCATCGTGAAATAGGTGAATAACGGCTGAGCATGCGTGACAAGCCTGCGCTATCACTGCTCCCACAGGCCACTTCAGAGCACTCATCAAATCTGATCTCACAACGATATACTGAACCAGCGTCATCCTTGTGTATAAACAGCTCTAATAAACAGCTCTAAATACATAAAATTATAAAAAATCTAGTACTGCACTCTAAGCTGTTAAATCCATAGTTAAATTAATAATACTACATCACAAAACTGAAATTCTAATACACCTCAACATCGATACATTTAATATATACAAAGCCATCTAACATTTTAACACAGTTAAAATGTTAGAAGGCTTTGATAAATAAGAGTAATTATTTAATCTAGTTTTTTAGATAAATAAGAGTAATTATTTAATCTAGTTTTTTCAGATAAATAAGAGTAATTATTTAATCTAGTTTCTTCAGATAAATAAGAGTAATTATTTAATCTACTACTACTGAGACTGCGCTACGTCCTATTTGGACCCTGCAGTAGGCTTCAAGGTTAATTGACTCCACTTCGCTCTATCCTCAGCCAGATCACAGATGCTCTCATCCAATATGTTCAAACTCTGATTTATATCTTTGAGATCTTTATTTACTAATTTGATCCATGTTTGTTTATTTTGACCACCTCTTTGTTTTGTCTGAGATTTTTTATTCTCATTTAAAGCAAGTTTTACAGGTGCATTGTTCGGTAACCTAAGTAAGTGACCTATCCATTTTAGTCTTTGTGTTTTAATTGCAAGACTCCATTTTTTTTCATTTGTTCTGATGTATAAGTTATCGTTGCTTATAATGTGAGGGTAATATATTTTAAGTATTTTTCTTAATAGACTTCTATGAAATATGTCAATTTCGTGTTCCTGTTTTGAATTTAATGTCCATAGCTCACTATTATATAAGTAAACTGGCGTAATATAAGCACTGAATATATTTATTCTTGTTTTCATTGTTATTTTGCTATTTGTTAGTTTCATCTTGTATTTATTAAAAATAGCCATACACAATTGCTTTCTATGGATCATGTCTCTTTCAGTATCCAAGTAAGAACCTAAATATTTGCATTTCTTCCATTCTTGATCATTTTTGTTTCCAATGGTATATTTTTCTGTTTTATCTGTGTTTAGTTTTAAATCTCTCTTATTCAGTTTTTCATTGACTTCCTTTTGAATTTTGTCTGTTATATTTTTGCATGTGCTTATATATGCAATATCAACTGCAAACTGCTGATCAATATTTATACCCATTTCTCACTTTATGCTATAGTTATGTTCTATAATATGATTAGGAATTAATTCTTCATATGGTATATTTTCTTTGGAGTATGAGTGTTCTTCAATTTGGTTTGCTATTTGAATTTGGTTCTCATGTTTGTTTAAGCTATTTGCAAGGTAAAATGTGAAAAGTACCGGGCTTAAGCAATCTCCTTGTGGTATTCCAATATTAATTTCAAACTCATTTCCAGTTACATCTCCATTTTTAACTCTTAAAATTACATCATCAATGATAAGTTTTATTATATGCAGTTCGTCCTGATCAATTATTTTACTTAAATCCTCTAATAATTTATTTCTATTGACAGTATCAAATGCCTTACTCATGTCTAGAAGCATGATTTCTATTTCTGAGTTTTTGTTTGTTATTGCTTTTTCAATAAGAAGTTTTAATGTTAGGACGTGTTCCGTGGTACTTCTGCCTGGTCTGTAGGCTGCTTGAGTAACTGGTATTATTTTGTCAATTTTATTGTATATTCCATTTATCATTACAATTGACAGTATCTTTCTGATAAGATTTAATAAAATTATGGGTCTTAAATTGCTGCATGTGCCTTTTACTTTTCCTGGTTTTTGTAAGGGTATTAATATTCCTAGTTTAATCTCTTCTGGATATTTTCCTGTTTCAACCATTTTATTGAATATTTTTGCAATTTCTTTGTAAATTCTTTCAGGACAGTTTTTTTAGTTCTTCTGCTGTGATTTCATCAGATCCTGGACTTTTATTTGTTTTTAATTTCCTAACAGCATTTTTTATTTCATCTGTAGAGAAAGGTGTCTTCATTTTTTCAGGTTTAATTTCAGTTAATATTTCTGTATTTTGATTGCAAAATATATCTTTGAAGTGTTCAGTTATTTTTGTATTTATTACATTTTCATTTTGTATTATGTTACTGTTTTCTCTTAAAAATAGTTTTTCTTTTGGTTTTTGTCTATTTATCTTTCTCAAGACTTTGAACATTTTGATAGAGTCGTTTCTTGTGTTTGCCAGTTCTTCTATTTCTCTTTCTTCTTTTTGACTATTTTCAATTTTTATTTATTTATGTAGACGTTTCATTACGGCATTTCTTTCTTTCTTCATTTTATGTTTCAAGTTCTCATTTGTTGTGGATTCTATTATATTTCTTATGTCTTTTATTTAATTATTTAATCTAGTTTTATTTACAACTGTTTGTTTACTTTGATGGTCAAGGACAGAGTGCAACCACGTCACAGGTTTTGCAACATGACAGTCTTAACACTGTCTAGTTTCCATCATTAACAACAACAACTAGTAATTATTGAATTACGTACGGTGTTTATACTGACATTTATGACAACTTTGGTCACTATAGGATCAATGTAATATGTAACAAGGATTTGCGGCATTAAAATTGCTAATGTAATTAATATATTCCAGATGCTCATTTCACTCAAAGATATAGAAAATTGAATGTGTAGCAATTACAACAATAATTTCTTATAGATTAAGCTTATGTTAATTATTGTATTTAATCTGTATTCAATGATTTCACTAGAATATGTGCATTTAGCTTTAACTTTTAATTCGTGAAGCATATTTGTAACTCTTCTTGAGGTCGTCGATTAAAATTCCGGTCAAGCTTAGTCCTATCATGAGAATAAATTTCTGACATTCCATGGCGTTTATCCAGAGCCAACAATGACATACATAACATGAAGAAATGATTAAATTTATAAATGGATTATGCATCTGGTATTAAAAGAATGAAAGTGATAGATATATCAGTGTGGATCATAATGCACATCATAAACTTTTCATTATGGCATGTGCTTATTTAATTTTAATTTATGAAGCACACTAGATGGATTTATTTGATACATAAACTGCTATATAATGCAATTAATTCTTTCTTGAAGTAGATAACATCTCAGAAAGCTTATGTAGGCCTACCGCTACATTAATTTTCTCAGTTTAATATTCTCGGTAGCAAAGACAATTTTTCTATCGCATCGCTTACTATAAAGGAATTAAAAACTAAATTATACCTTGTACCAAAGACAGTTAATATTTCTATCTCATCGTATACTAAAGCAATTAGAGATAAAATTTGTTTATTCCATAAAAAGCCATAGATATCAATAATCACATCTGGATGATCACTTAATTCATTTCACTCAATAGCGTATGCTAATCTGTCAGCTATTGTTCCTATTAATTTTCAGCAAAGATCTTTAAAGTAAGGGGTTTTCTACGGTGGCTCGCAACTGCCATAAATTTTTTTTTTTAAACAAAAAAACAAGAAAACAAAAACAAACAAATCTTTGTTACTATAAATAGCCACTTTGTTACTATAAATAGCTCACTAGCAGTATCTATATCATACATAGTCGATGACAACATCCAGCACTCGATCTTGAATCAATGGCCAGTCTACGTGCAAAAAATAAAGTCTATTGTCAATGACAATATCGAGCACTCGATCTCGAGCCAAATCCAAACCGATGAGCACAAAATTAGGTCAAAAACGGTGCAAATCCAAAATTCAGGTAATTAGTCATGTTAAGTGAATTCGTCAGTGACAACATCGAGCACGCGATGTCAAACCAAAGTCAAGCCGATGAGCAAAAAGGAGGTTAAAACTGTGCAAATCCAAACTTCAGTTAATTAGTCATACTAAGTGAATTCGTCAATGACAACATCGATCTCGAGCCAAAGCCAAACCGATGAGCGCAAAATTAGGTCAAAAGCGGTGATAATTACAAGGTGAAAGTCTTTGGACTGATTTTCTGCATTTTGGAATTTGCACCGTTTTTGACCTAATTTTGTGCTCATCGGTTTGTCTTTGGTTTGACATCGCGTGCTCGATGTTGTCATTGACGAATTCACTTAACATGACTAATTAACTGAAGTTTGGATTTGCACCGTTTTTGACCTAATTTTGTGCTCATCGGTTTGGCTTTGGCTCAAGATCGAGTGCTCGATGTTGTCATTGACAATAAACTTTATTTTTTGCACATAGACTGGCCTTTGATTCAAGATCGAGTGCTGGATGTTGTCATCGACTATGTGTGATATAGATACTGCTAGTGAGCTATTTATAGTAACAAAGATTTGTTTGTTTTTTTGTTTTTTTGTTTTTTGGATTTTTTGTTTCAAAAAAAAATTTATGGCAGTTGCGAGCCACCGTAGTTTTCTGTTTTTCTTTATTCTATGGTTGCAGTATATGCAGATACTTAAATAAATTAAATAGTCGATAAACTTATAAATTAAGAGACTAATAGGCTACAGAAGAGCTAATTGACTAGAATAGAGACAAACAGATCAGAATATGGAGACTGATTTAAGGAATAGAATATAGACCAGAATATAGATGTGTGTAGATCAGACTGGAGACTATAGTAAACTTAAATATAGAGACTAAAATATTAAATAGAGATTTATAGACTCTACTATAGACTAATAGACTATTATACAGACTAGTAGACTAGAATATAGACTAGTACATAGTCTAGACTAGATCGAATATAGACTAGTGAACAATTCTTGGCTTGAAGAGATATCAAATCATTTCTGTCAAGGGCAAATGGGATTTTTAGCTACAATTCTCTGATGAAAGATTTAGTTAAATATAATCTATACAAGGAATTTGGACGGACTTATTGATTAATTGATTTACTAAAAATTTACTTATTGACTGAAACACCGAATGATTAATTGACAAAAGTAAAGACACCAGTTACAACTATATATTTGTTCAAGAGGAAACAATACTTACAGCACTTTATAATAGAACAAATTTACTGACACATCAGAGTGCAGTAGTAGTCATTCATAGTGACACCTAGCACTTTAAACTAACAATATATTATGGCCAAATAGATAAACATTCATGCACATTGCAAATAAAGACAGTTTCTTCACATAGCCTACAGAAACTGCAGAGTAAGCATAGAGTCATAGAGTCAAGCATGCAGTATGGGCGAAAAAACAACGAATGCATACTTCTATATAAATCTACCAATCCTATTACATATAGTATTAATGATAAATTAACAATTAATAATATATCATAATGCTTTCGAGCTTACTCTCAATTGAATGCTAAACAATGGATATAATAACTGACTAAGCAATGCACAGTGGCATTTGATATTAATTGAATGATGATACGTACAGTATACATGTATATCGTCAATCTACGTAGGCTATATATCACCAATATCTGCAGATAAACAAATGCATATCCATGTAGAAGTCCAATTCATACGCCCCGGCTTATTGTCGCTCATCTAAACATTCGGAGGTCGCTCTAACGCAGAATTATGCGTTTTATTCTAATAAAGTTATATTTGTATGCAGTCCTATATAACAGACATTTTATGAAATGCTAAATTACTAAATTAATATTCGAGAAATATTAGTCTTGGACCCGCCATGACATTGGCAATTCTTGAAGCCACAGACGAAGGATACAAGCTCATCTAAAACTTCAGATACTAATAATTACAATTCAAACTTAGTAACCCAGTAGAGATTTTAATACGATTCGTGTCCGATATCAGATAACAGTAGGCCTACATATATTTACAGAGTAACACGTGCAGAAGTTCGTAACATGCACAGAAAAAAGTAAAAGCTGGATTATGCACTAGTTGATCCGTGATAATGGCTATCTTAGCTACCTGTAACTATATGGAGAATACTCCGAAGTGTCGGTTAGAGAGAGAGAGAGAGAGAGAGAGAGAGAGAGAGAGAGAGAGAGAGAGCGAGAGAGAGACTGTCAGAGAAGAATATGGCGTTAAATATTCAAAACATAAAATTAGCTTTTCAACCGTACATCATAGTAACTACAATAAAATCGGAATTACTGTACTCCACAGGTATATATAGTGTACACTTATAGTACATAGTATAATGTACACTTTTATAGTGCACACTATAATGTACACTATTATAGTACGCAGTATATTGTACACATAGTACACAGTATAATGTACACTATTATAGTACACAGTATAGTGTACACATAGTAAACAGTATAGTGTACACTAATAGAACACAGTTAAATGTACAATTGCGCAGCTTACTGAATGAGCGCGAAGCAGAAAGAGGCTCATTGAATGATAAATGTCGTCACATAAATATATTATACACGTAGAATTGATAATTTGATCTACTTTCCACCAAACGAAGGCCCTGTCAAACGCTCTACTAACAGATATTTAAACAATGAATCCATTATTAACAAGCGTTCGTATACTTCGAAAGTGCTGCACTACACAGAAAATCTTACAAAATGCCACAGGTATTTTCGCAATGGAGAATCTAGTATTCTATTAGGTAGGCCACGATAACGAGTGGTGAAACTGCAAGCTTGAAATTCGAGCAGAAAATTTCTGATGTATCATACACAGCAAATCTTGCGTAGAGATGCATGAGACTATCAATTAACAAGGCCATAGCCAGATTTAACGTCAGTTTCCTGCTCGATAGCACGTCAGTGACGGCTTCACCGGGATATTCAAGTTCATCCCGGTAAAATTATAACAATTTTTACAATAATAAAGGCTTAATATCACTTTCCTCTTCTACTGTAATGCACTCGCAATGCAATTTTAAGTAAGCAGACAGTTGTAGGCGGTGACATATCGTTGAACGACCTCATTTTACGCTGACCTACTTGTTGTGACCTGACTTTGTACTGACCTGACCTTGTATTGACCTCATTAACAAGAAGTCCAAAGGTGATGGCAAATTGACATCATTAGGCTAAACATAGACTTTACTACAATATACCATTAAAGAATTTAAAAGGGCCATTCAAGTTCTTCAATGAACCTATTGTAAATTAATTTATCTATCTACTAAAAACTTGTCTCTTGACTTTAAATTGAAGTAAATTGCACATTAACCTATTTTCACATTGGCATTATTGACATTGACCTTTGGACTAAGGTCCATTGACCTGCAGCTATACTGACCTACTAGCATTCGTATTTACTATGTCATTTTACTGCACTTTTAACACACCAGCAACATTAAACTCATTAATTAATCGATTATTATTAATTAATAATAAATTTCGACTGTTGTTCTGGTGATTCTGCGCTCGTTTGTATTCAATGCTAATATAACTGTAGCCCTTTAATTTAACATAGCGACAATGACTACTTAAACATCCACAGATTCTAAAACGTTTAAGAGATTTACTCAATAAATCTTCATATAAACTTTAGCAATAGAGTGTTCGATAGAAAGATCAAATCATTAATTGAATGATCGAATGTAACGATTGACTAATTGATTCACTGTGTAGCAGTTGTTGTTGTTATTATTCCTGCTGCGCTGTTCCTGGCGTGTTTTCATGGTATCACTGTGTTAAGTCACTAGTGATCGTCAGAGAGAATGCAAGCTCCTAATTGTTGTGTAACGTCACCTGAAATGTATGAACATTCGTCGTCTTAAATCTTTTTGACCAAATTCATGCAGAACCGTTCAGTAAATAGAGAAGATTTTTCGCATAATATAAAGCTGGTAAAGCTAATGTTAAAGTCAGTATCCTCACTCATCAGTGACGACAGTGACGTGATGTCAGTGACGACAATACTAACACATTCGCTTACTACAATGAAACCTGACACAAAGCAGAAATCCTTCATTCACATTTAGACAAAAATATTATAAAATTAAATACATTATTTCTTTGTATTATGGGCTAAGATTAGCTAAAATATTGTTTTGAAATATGCAACACTTTCTCACTAAGGAAATGTAAGAAATTTTTGCAAACCCTACAAAACAACAGCAAATGCTACTGTCGTCAATGACAACATCTAAAGTTACTGAATTTAAAAACCCGCAAAAAGGTCTAACAAGTTACATTTAATATATGACAAAGCAGTCGTAAGATAAGGAGTATAAGATATAGTATATGCAGTCATATGATAAGAAAAGTGAGCTTATCAATTTGAAAATGTACAACACTAGTTAAATTTGACGTTACAATGTACTAGCTAGACTAACTGGATAAAAGAAAGAGATAGAAATGATGGCTCGATAGATAGATAGATAGATGGATGGATGGATGGATGGATGGATGGATGGATGGATGGATGGATAGATAGATAGATAGATAGAGAGAGAGAGAGAGAGAGAAAGAAAGAGATGGACTAACCACTTTCACCATCAGCAACAACTAGCGGCTGAGGAGTTCTGGTGTTTCTGTTGTTAGGAAAGTAGGCATTCGGCTCCGTGTTGCAGCGCTTCATCTTGCTCTTCGATTTCTTGAGCATTGTTGCCTGCAATCAAAAATCTTTTTTAAAACTGCACAGCTAAGTCTTAGGCCAGCTTCCTTACCAATAGCGATACTGTAAGAAACGGTTAGGTTTGGATTGAATACTTGATAATAAATAAATAATAAATAATTGATAATAAGTAATGGAAAATGGATAGAATTGGATAGGGAGATACCATACACTGAATTTCCCAAGCTATAAAGCTCACATCACAGGTGTTTGAGGTGCTCTAGCTATTATATGATTTTATCCATTGTTTAAGCAGTGATGCTTAAAGCAGTTATAAGCAGTGAAGCAAATAAACTCAAACGAAATTTATTTACACGTACATTTGTATTCAAATTTATAACAATGCATGAAACAATAGCAATAGGAATGCATGACACAATAGGAATGCGTGACGACCCTGAAAACATCCCTGGATGAGGAAAAGGACGTTAAACCTTTATTATGATTAATATTATTAATAGACAAAAATAAAAATACAAAGTAAGCGCTATTATTTTAATAGCAAGGAGCTTTTCGAACCTTGAGAGCGGATCTAAGCACAACGACGTCACCAGGTGGCTGTGTCCAAGGCTCTCCATCAACCTGCACTGGTAGCTCGGTCAACAGCTCAATCTTTATCTACAACAGAGCGTAAACACACATAATAATAATAATAATACTACTAATAATAATAATAATAAAGATTTAACGTCCACATCCTCATCCAAGAATGATGTCAGGGACGTCGTATAGTGAAATGAGCAGCTATGTTGATATCTATCACTTTTAATACCGCATGCTTAAACCGTTAGGCAATTTAGTCCATTTTCCGTACAACCAGTCCAGTGAATGTCCAAGATTTTACTCTCAGATCAGCGCGGCTGGGATTCGAATCCACGAGGGTTCAATTCAGTTCAGGATCTGTAATTTAAACTTCATGACGTTACCCCTGCGCTATTGAGACATTGAATTAACACATTCAGCGTACATCATCCAGGATGATATCAATCACTACCGACACCACTATCGAGTCAGCACGGGCTCACAGCTTCTCTTTAATTTGCACTGGTAGCTTTGTCAACTATTCGACAACAACAACACACGATTAGATAGCTACTGTTCTCCATGACAACATTGAGCACAATGATGTGTTCTCGATGTTTATTACCGAGCAATAAAATGAAATCGTCCAAGGAGATATCTAGAACTTCTATTCTCTCATTTCTGTTTATCAGGTGGACAAGTCGAAATGCTAATCTTCGTAAAAAAATTTGACATCTACTTTTATCTGCCAACATTAAAGTATAACCATTCAAGATGGAATGATTGATGATAAGATTTACATTAGTCACCGTCAGTCGTACTAATAATTCATAAAGGCTCGACTAATGTACAATACTTTATCTCTCTCTCTCTCTCTTTCTGTCTGTCTGTCTGTCTTTCTTTCTCTCTTCGTGCCCTAAATTCATGAGAACCTTGATTAATATTTCATGAAATGTTAGAGATTAATCATTCATGAGAAGCTAAATTAATCATTCATGAAAAGCTTGATAAATTGATTTATTCATTCACTCTTATTATTTATTCGTTCTTAATCATTCATGAGAAGTTGGATTGATCATTCATGAAAAGCTAAATCATTCATGAAAAGCTCGATTGATTAATTTACAAGTCTTAATCATTCACGAAAAGCTAGATTGACCGATTTACTATATAGGCCTATACTTAAAAATTCACAAAAAGGTAGATTAACAATTCATGAAAAGCCCTTATTGACTGATTTAAAATACTTTCAACATTCCTGAAAAGCTAGATTAATAATTAAAAAAATTAATGAAATGTTAGATTAATAATTCATGAACAGCTAAATTAATCATTAACGAGAAGCTAGATTAATAATTCATGAGAAGCTAGATTAATAATTCACGAGAAGCTAGATTACTAATTCATGCAAAGCTAAATTAGTCATTAACGAGAAGCTAGATTGGTCTACTAACATGTCCACCCTGAGCCACTCTTGTGGCACTTCTCAGACCACTCTGTATCTGGCTCATATGTATAACTCCCGTGACTCCAACCACTTCTAGCATTCCATCGTAGTGTGTTGGTTTAACGTACTGATCTTCCTTCTCCGGGCCCCACAGGTTCGATCCTGACCCCCAGCTGTTGAAGATAAATATGAAAATCAAACAATAGCAGATTACAACGCCGTATTTATCGTTGAGTTATTTTATTCATGATACTAATTAAGTATCGTCGCCACTGGCTGGAGCCAGTGGCGACGTCGGTATGATATTCGACAGCGGATCAGTATGTGCGGGGTTCAAATCCAGGGCTCGCCCGTCACAGACATCGCTTTCGAGTGAGGAAACTGACGTTAAAATTAGCTTCACCAGCTTTTATATTACATTTGTAATATAATAAATATTATTAGATTTTATTTAGTTACTGTCAGTTGTATTTAATTCTTAATTATATTTTAATATCATGAACTGATAATAAAATAATCATAAAAATAGAACATAATTCATATTCCTTTTAAGATGAATATCTTAAAAAGAATAGGAATTGACTGGAGAGATACAAGACTAATTTTGAACTTGTACATGAATCAAAGAGCAGTAATCAAAATCCAACAAGAATACTCAGAAGAAGGTGAAAGAGGTCGTGAAGTAAGACAAGGTTGTAGCATTTCGCCGCTGCTGTTTAACATTTACGCTGAGGCAATGATGGAGGAAGCCATGGAAGACTTGGAAGAAGGAATAAAATTAGGAGGGAATTTGTTACAAGATGTACGATTTGACGATGACCAAGGAATGGTAGCGGGCAGCGAGATTGGATTGCAGAAGATAATGGATAGGCTGAATGATACGGCCCTAAGATATGGCATGAACATTAATATAAAAAAGACCAAGGTTATGAGATTGTCCAATAGTAAAGGTGAAGTTAATATCACAGTAAATGGTACGAAATTGGAACAGGTAAGGAGTTTCAAATATTTGGGCCATACTATAACCGATGATGGGAAATGTGAGACAGAAATATGCAGTAGGATTGCACAAGCAAAAGCGACCTTTGGTAGTAGAAATGAACTATTAACAAAAAGTCTAAAGAAAGACACAAAGATAAAGATAGTGAAAACTTTGGTTTGGACCACGCTATTATATGGATGTGAAACATGGACCTTAAGAAAGGAAGATATTAGGAAACTGGAGGCATTGGAAATGTGAATTTTGAGAAGAATGGAGAGACTTAGCTGGACTCAAAGGGTTACAAATGAGGAAGTCCTGGAGAGAGTTGGAACAGATAGACAGTTGATAAATGTATTAAGAAATAGGAAGAAGAGATGGATAGGACACATTCTAAGAGGGGAAGGTCTATTAAAAGAGGTCATAGAAGGTAGAATGGAAGGAAAAAGAGGCAGGGTCAGGCCGAGATTAGGTATGTTAGATGATTTAAAGACCCACTCATATGTGGAAATGAAGAGGAAGGCGGAAGACAGAGAAGAGTGGAGGCGTTATGTACCATGGACCTGCCAGTAGGCAGTGCACTAAGAGATCATGAACTGAAGACATATTAGAAGTAGAACATTCTCTTGCAGAGGTTCGTCGGTGACTGAAGAGTATTTGTGTTGGAAATATTCACTAAATAGGAGAGAGAGAGAGAGAGAGAGAAAGAAAGAAAGAGAGAGAGACATACAGACAGAGAGGGAGAGACAGAGAGAGAGGGAGGAGAGAGAGAGACAGAGGAGGCACAGAGAGGCAGAGAGAGAGAGAGAGACAGAGAGACAGAGAGAGAGGGAGAGAGAGGGAGAGAGAGACAGAGAGAGAGAGAGAGAGAGGAGATACCTCAGAATGTTAAGTATGATGATTCCCTCCACAGGTGGAACCTCTATTAGTTTTCCATCCACTTCAAGCTTAATCAGTTTCTGCAGGTCTTTGCAAGATCTTCTGTTAACCATTCTCCTAAGTCCTATCTTGAAGTAGACACCTTTATTTCGAAGCCTGCGATAATAGCAAAGAAGAAAATATGTTTTATTTTTTTAAGAAAAAAATATGATTTATTTAATATTAACGTCATACTTAGCTAATACAGTTTAATAATAAATGCAAATGTAGTTTCGCAGATTAGCTAGCTAGCTTAGTGTTGCTAGCTTATGTGATGCAGGTTGTAATAAGCTTCAACTAGTCCATATGACGATATCTCGATTTTGTCGAGTGGTCTTGAGCTTCCTAAACTTGATGATAAACATGTAAATTAGACAAACTACAATCTGCAAGTCAATTCCAGTTTTCTAGACTTCGAGATGCTTCATGATGGTAGTTTGAGAATGTCATGTAGACTTATAGACAAATGAAGAAAACAACAGAATTAAACACAACAGAATTGAGATGAGTCTCTACTCTTTGGCACTCAGTACATTATATTCCTTATTTAGTCTTACAATTGTTTACCGATATGAATAAGTTGTTGATTACTTAATAAGTAATTTAGCAAGTATTTAAATTGCAAAAACGGATCGAAATAAAACGAACAGAGAAACGAATGAACAAGGTGAAAAAACGAAAATCCTATCTATTAAAGATTACAAAAGTAGTTGAAAACAGCTCAATTAAGGATTAGGTACAATAAAAACCTGTATTTATTACGAAATTCAGAGGGAAAGCTAGAAACGGATACATTAAGTATCTATGAGAGAAAATGAAATTAGACTCAATAAATAATGGCCGTATTTACTACTTAGATAATCAACTGTTTAAACATCAACATTTGCTTAAACTTCTGTTTAGTCACCATTTGATATTCTGTAAGCTTGAATCGCTGTGTAAAGTAATGCGTAGCTGTGCGCCTGTTTTCGGACGTTTACACCGCTGATTTGCTAATAAGAGTTTAAAGTTTAAACCTGCTGTTGAACTTGTCCGGGTGCTCCTCTCTGGCCATGTGAAAGTCGAGAGAAATGTCTGCGTCGATGCCGATACCGAAGTAACTGTTCATGACGAATATCGAGGTGGAGTCCTCACTGGGCTGAGCGGAGCCGTGCTTAGAGCTGCTCGGCTGCTCCGGCTCATTGGGATGAAATATCACAGTCCAACTGTTAGCAAAAAACACCATTATCTTACGAATACATGTAATATGTAATGATCGTTAAATATTAATAATATGTAATGATCGATAAATATTAATTCTCAATAGAAAACACCTTTATCTAATGAATACATGTAATATGTAATGATCGATAAATATCAATTTTTAGTAGAAAACACCATTATCTTATCAACACATGTAATATGGAAGTTAAATTTCTTGAACAATCTTAAAAACCTACTTTGAAATTCAACGATGCTGTCAAATACGTACTAGGTTGAAGCTATGATTTTTCATTCAACAGAATCATCCGTACAGGCACTTGTGCATAAATGCACCAAATACAATGAAAATACTATGTATAATAAATTTGTAATCTTTACTATAATTTCGGAGTGCACGTTACTGCTTTTAGGCCTTTATATTTCATTTCACTTCCTCTACATGTATTTCTTGTGTATGGTTGAATTCCACCTAAATAGTATAAACATGTGTATTTATATTTATATTTATTTTATTTTTTATATTTATATTTATATGTGTAACTATGGTTTAAACATGTGATATTAAATGAAATGTGATAGATATCAACATAGTTGATCATTTCGCAACAATGCGTGTTGACTTTTTTTTACTATCTAAAATGAAATAAACAAATTCTGAATCTGAATTTTAAATAACATAATTAATAATTGTAATAATTAATAACAATAAAAAATAAAAATAATTCATCCACTAACCGATCCAGTTTTATTTCCTCAGCATCGACGACATCCCGGAGGAGGTTCAAGGGATCTTCCACGCCGTTGTATCCCGGACCCCATCTCAAAACCCGTGCCAGGTCATTACCTGATCAATCAATAAAACAACCGATTTGTCAAACGATCAATAGACATCATCATCATCATCAATAGCCGTCATCATCATCATCATCTTTACTTGAATCCTAGCTTAGCTAGGGTCGGGATAAATTTGTACATATTCCAAAATATTAAAATTTAATTTTAAAATTATACCATATAATGTCCCACCTCAATGATCGCAAACAGGAAATTCTATAACAATGAAGCTCACTAGAACAGAATAATATTAACAATAATAGTAATAATAATAATAATAATTATTATTATTATTATTATTATTACTATTATAATAGTTTAACGTCCGTTTTCTCATCCAAGAATGATGTCAGGGATGTATAATATATTAATAATATATTCAACTTGTTAAACTGCTGAAGGCAACTGGTGCAAGAAATTGATTTAATCGGGCATTGTTTAAATAGCTCTAGAAAATACTGATTTAATTATTCAGAGTATCTGCCATAGAGATTCTACAAGATTATTTTGATTTAAATCAAGAACAATTACATTTAAAAGGATTTGATACAATGATTACATTAGGATTAACAAAGATTACGAAGGATTGATTACAGTTCAATTTATTAAACTGTTTACAAATGATTAGACTAGAGAATACATGAGCGACTAGACAATAGTCATATATATATATATATATATATATATATATATATATATATATATATATATATATATATATATATATATATATAATACAAGAGCTCATAGAAGGTAGAATGTTAAGAAATAGAGGCAGAGCCAGGCCAAGATTAGGTACTCTTAGGTATGTTAGATGATTTAAAGATCCACTCATATGCGGACATAAAGAGGAATGCGAACGACAGAGCAGAGTGAAGGCGTTTTATACCATGGACTTGCTAGTAGGCAGTGTACTAAGAGAGAGAGAGAGACAAACCTGTTCCTAGAGGAATGATGGCCATGGGCGGGGACTGACACTGGGCGTCCTGGCCCACGTTGTCGAGGCAGGCGAGGGCCCAGCCCACCGACCCGTCCCCCCCGCACACCAGGATGCGAAAATATGGAATATTGCGGAATACGTACAAACTGTAAAATACAAAAACAGAAGTTATTATAATGAATAAGTAGTCTCAACTTAAAAGTTAACAACGATATCGATAATGAAGTTAATGAAGTTATTGTGGAGAGTCTGCAAGAGACGTCCCTGACATTGCATTATGGCGAGGAACTGGAAGTTAAATTCTTATTGATTGATTGATTAATTAATAGAAAGATTTTCGTGATGATCATGGGTGAAATATTTGCTAGGCTTAGCGGTGCCGGGCTTAGAGAGCTTATTTTAGAATTGGAATCCAGTATAGGTCTGCTTAATTAAGAGTCCTTTTTGTGTTATATTAACTAGGCCTTCTAAGCGGTAATGGTCCGCTGTTCATAAGATCATAGACTTTACTTACCTGGGTAATGGTCCATCGTTCATAAGATCACAGAGTTGACTTACCCGGGTAATGGTCCACCGTTCATAAGATCATAGACTTGACTTACCCGGGTAATGGTCCATCGTTCATAAGATCATAGACTTGACTTACCCGGGTAGTGGTCCACCGTTCATAAGATCATAGACTTGACTTACCCGGGTAATGGTCCACCGTTCATAAGATCATAGACTTGATGAGGATTGAGAAGTTTCCTAAAAGATCTGATCAGTTCCCAGCCTTGCTGCCCGCCACTCTTCACGTTGACGAGCACGAGTAGCGGAGTTATGTGCTTGTCGATCATACTCGGCTGAAATTACAAACATAACAACACTTAGAATGCTACTGTCGTCCATGACAATGTCGAGCTCTATTGAGACAAGTCCAAGTCGGTGAGCAAAGACAAGGTCCAAAACGGTGCAAATTCAAAAATCCAAAAAATCAGTCCAAGATATTCTGCGCAAGAACGTATTTAACTAAATAATTCGTGATTATTAATTTAACTTTAGGCTGAGCCGGTGTCATGCTGGCAAGTTGTTTGACAGCGGATCAGTAGGTTCATGGTTCAAATTTAGTGTGTTCCCCGTCACCGACATGCTATTCGAGCAGGAAAATAACGCTAAACCTGGCTTTAGGCTTAAGGCTAAAATTCTCATCCTCTCGACAGATGAAACTGACGTTAAACTACTCTTCAGAGTTAAAGCGTGACTTACTAGAATGTTGGGTAGAAGCATGACTAGAAGCTGTTTATCTTCATACGTAGCGTCCTGCAGTAGGTTGAACGATCTCCCAGCTCGCTCGGAGCTGTTGTATATCGCCACCAGGGAACCGTACTCATAGTAGATCACGTCGAATTTCTCCCATTTGTTCTCTAAACGGAGAAAAACGGAAGAAAACAAATCCAATTTGTTCTCTAAACAGAGAAAATCAGCAGAAAAAAAATCAAATTTGTTCTCTAAACAGAGAAAATAACAGAAAAAGTCCCATTTGATATCTAAACAGAAAAAATCATAGAAAAATATCACATTTGTTCTCTAAACAGAGAAAATCACAGAAAAAGTCCCATTTAATCTCTAAATAGAAAAATATCTCATTTGTTCTCTAAACAGAGAAAAATCACAGAAAAAAAGAAAACAATGAGCCTTCATTGTATTTTAATATAAAACAACAACGTCTGATAGTCATGTGTCAATATCTCTCTCTCTCTCTCTTAGTGCACTGCCTACTGGCAGGTCCATGATATATAATGCACCCATTTTTCTCTGTTTTCCGTTTTCCTCTTCATGTCCACATATAAGTGAATATTTAAATCATCTAACATTCCTACCCTTGGTCTGCCTCTTCCTCTATTTTCTTAATGCATTACAAAATAGAATACAGATAGACCAATTGTCTCTCTGCACTAACTCTCTCCAGAACTTCCTCATTTGTACCCTTTTGAGTTTATAGTTTGCGATAACCATTACATAAATATAACAAAATTACTTAGTATCTAACTGAATACGTAGATAATAAGTATATAGCTACATACATAAAGCCAATAAGTGATTAAAGCTTAATGAATCTCCTTATTCTGACGAATAAAGAGATTCACAAATAAATAAAATAAATAAATAGGATGCAGCTAGTGACCTCTGGAGATGATGTCGAGGAGTATGTGTTCGTATTGATGCTCATGCAGGTTGGGAGGAAGGTTTCCTATGTATAGAGCCAAGTGAGGACCATGAGGGTCCTCCTTCTCCTTCAAATAGAATCTAGTCATTCTACTCTGACGTATACATTCCTAAATCAATATATCAATCAAATCAATCAATCAATTTATTGCAGACAAATACAGGTAAAATATATAAAAGACTAACAGAAACTAACAAGAAGAAGGCAATGAACAGAAAGAAAGAAACATTGGAAACACCCGTGCAGTCACAAAAATAATGTCAGAGTATTTACGTAATACTATAGAAAATTAATCGATCAGTCAGTAAAATTAATCAATAAGTCAATTAAGTAGTGGAAAAACCATCAATAACTAAATAAAAGTCTTAAATTTATCGATCCATCAAGAAATCAATAATTCAGTTTCTCGAACACCATTCACTAAAAATTTATTTCTGAAATCTAATACTCGTATTTTTAAAACTTTTGGACACACTAGAAAGCTGTAGAGTACTGTCACATAATTCCACAGTTATGCGCTTAAACAGTCTCGAACACTGGTTCGCGTCAAGTATAGCGGCTTAGGAATCATGTGCCTAACTATTATTATCGTTTCATTTAAATTCTTTCTAGCTTCTTCGACGTCCACTATATATAATATTATATATATATATATATATATATATATATATATATATATATATAATAAATACTAAAGGTTTAACGTCCGTTTCCGCATCCAAGGATGATGTCAGAGACGTCCACTACATATATAAAAATATATATATATATATATATATATGATATATGTATATATATACATATATATACATATATACATATATTTGTATATATATATATATATATATATATATATATATATATATATATATATATATATACAGTATATAGATATGTATATATATAAGATTTTAGACTAACCCGTCTGTTGTTTTGCATGAGCAGCCATGGCTTGTCATCAGCCTCGAGGTTCCTCTCAAACACCCCCTTGTCCAGCAGAACTTCCGACATCGTAAACTGAGAGTAGTCAGCATCCTGTTAGAAAATCAATCATCGATCAGTAACATCAATCAATTAATAGATATGCACACTGGATAATGAACGAAACGAATATAAACTGAAGTAAAGCTGGTAAGCTAAGGTTAACGTCAATTTCCTCACTCGAGAGCGATGTCAGTGACGGGCGAGCCCAGGATTTGAATCCCGCACATACTGATCCGCGGACGAGTATCTAAGTAAGGTAAATAAACAAATAGTGATTTTGACAGCTTCAGGTTAAGTCACTAATTAGGATCTCTATTAGTCTAGATCAGAATAGGCAAAACGAGTTTGAAACCACCAAATTTAGGCCTACAAACCAGCCGAATTCACAAAAAAATTACGATACATCCCATAAAATAATTATATAATTAAAAATCTGCTTGCTTAATTTATTTTTAATATTAAAGTTAACTGAGGATGAATTTGAGAATTGAGATGATTATGTATAGGTTGGCTTAGTTGAGATTGAGATGGTACGAGCAGAACATATAATGAGAGAGGCATATGAGGAGGTAGTAAAGAGAGTTTAGTGGGAAGAGCTGGATGTTAAGCTAGAGAGAGGTAGACCACCACGGACGTTGGATGCGGTGCTTAAGAAGGATATGAAAAATATAGGGGATTGACTGATGATATGGTGTGGGACAGAAAGAATTGGAGACGGTGTATTCATATTCCGACCCTAGTAAAGCTGGGATTAAAGGAAAGGTTATGAAGATGATGATCATGATTGTAGTAAACTGTCATAAATAAATCATAAACTAAAACTTGCATGCGCTTCAGAGTTACTTACGCGTATATCAAACTTTTGCAGTGAAAGTTTTATAGCGTCCACCACGGTGTCGTCCTTAGACACTGGAATCAGTTGATACATGACGTCAGCTTTGGGTGATATGTCGCTACGAGAATAAAAACAATCAAAAAATCCAGATCTCTTAGTTGTTCTAAAATTACAATCAAAATGTCTGCGTTTTTCTAAGCAATGGGATTATTTTTCGACTGCAGTTAAAATTTATTCGATATTGACATGAAAAACAGTGTGTTTGGAACGTAATGTAATTCAGAACATTATTGACTGATTTTTATGGACATATTGATTGATTTCTTAACTTATTGAATGGTTGATTGATATATTGACATGTGACGTACCTGATGCCCCTGGGACCCTTGGGATCTTATAACAGATAATTATTGATAGATTGAAGGATTGATTGATTTATTAACTGATTTATATATATATATATATATATATATATATATATGTGCAACTTACCTGAGACTCTTGCGACGACAGTAGATCTTATAACAGATTATTATTGATTGATTGATCGAAGGATTGACTGATTTATTAACTGATTTATCAATCAGTTAATAAATCTGATTGATATATGACGTACCTGAGACTCTTGCGACGAAAGTAGATCTTATAACAGCTAATTCTAATTAATTTATTGATTGATTGAATAATTGACACGTGACGTACCTGAGGCCCTTCGGATAGACGCAGATCTCTCCCCTGGTGGGGTCGCTCTCTCTGTAGCGCAGGAACACGGCGAGGCGCTTGCCGGGGCGAGGCGTCAGCTGCGCGCGCACCGGCTGAGACAGGTCCAGCGGCTTCTCACAGTCTGCAAACAAATAACAATAAATGCCATTAATTATTATTCGTTTATTACAATGATATCTGGCAAAACTATAAATCACTATAATTATTTAACTACAAAGCAGACCGCAAGAGAATAGTGGGAAGACCAAAAAGAAGATGGAAGAACTGCCTCGAAGAAGACATGAAGGCTGCTGGAATTAGCATTTATGGAAGAACAGAAGGAAGAAAAAGAATGAACATCGAGGAAATGGCAAAGAATATAGTTTTGTTGTGGAACATCAGAGAGAAATCTTTGGCTGGAACCAGCCCCAGGATGATCACATGCAAAAGCACATGCAGGTACGATGTACCTGCATGTGCTTTTATTCTGTGTTCTTATATTTTATTCACAAACAGATAAAAACAGATAACTATACAATTACATAACATCAATCATAAATTTAATGGCAGTCTTTGTAGAGCATCCTTATGATGAAGTTATTGTCACTTGTAGTCTTTAAAGTTTTAAGAAGGAGCATAAAAGGATGTGCTCTATCTCTAAGTTTAGTAGTTTACGAGGAATATTATTTGCCTTCAATTGGTAGCATAAGAAGAATCAAGACGTCATGAGAGTTATTGAGTACAGAATTAAACAGTGAAGCATTGCTAGAACGTGGGCTTCTGAATCGTGAGGCCTGGGTTAAAATTCCTGCACAATCAGCAATGCTTAAATAATGATTTAGTCAGGTGATAAAAAATTTTTCTTAGTAATTTTAAACCGAAAACGAAACTATCTGACATTTCACACTATTGGAAAGGCAACAAATTTGGAGAATTGTGGAGAAGAAAATTACATGTATAAAATAGAAATACTAAAAGCAGAAACTTACTAGGAAACTATTAAATATATAGGACCTTTTGTTTTTTGAGTCTGCTGTTTTCTTGGACTCAGCCGGTGGCTTGTTGGCATATTGAATAGATCTAACATACCTTAATATATGTGCACTATTATATGTACAATATAATTATGTAACAATCGATCTAAATAAAATGAGTTCAGTACCAAATGTAAGGCTACGTACCAGATTCAATGGCTTCTGTTATAGTAAAATATTTAGGATCGTCCGATATGTGGAATGTTCGTAACGCAGCCTCCTAAAATATAGCAACGTAGTCCAATACGTTATATCTAGGATAAAAAAATGCCATTCACAAAAGTGCTTATAGATAGCACTGGCTGGAGCCAGACTTACCGACTTACCGGTCGAATGACTTACCGAAGTCGGTAAGTTACTCTACCGCGGATCAGATAGTGCGGGGTTCAAATCCTGGGCTCGCCCGTCACTGACTTCGCTTTCGAGTGAGGAAACTGACGTTAACCTTAGCTTTACCAGTTTTCTAGATCTGATAACAAAGTGTCGAACACTTTTTTACCATATTTATTTGTATTGTACACTTGTCATTTACTTACCAGCATTATTAATTATATACGCTTGTCATACGCTATCATAAAAATGGAGAAATAGAGATACAAGTATTGCAGTAGTCTGATAGGCAGTTTGAAATATTTCTTTAATTTTTTGTAAATAAATACAGAATCACTGTATAGAACCCTGATAAACTTGATGGTACTAATTGTTTATACTCTCTGATAGATTTTCATTAACTTAATCAGTGTTATCTTGTGCCCCATTAATTAAGTCACAGCTGCCCTTCTAGTTTTATTTGTATTATGGTTGCTAATTCTTTAAATCCTTCAAATTACTCTTTGTAATCCAATAGATCTTCTGCTGGGGCTAACTTTGGTATATATGAATAAGGATTAACAAACCAGCAGAGTCTGCGCTGGAGATAGCTTTGGTATTCGCACTGTCCTATACTGTCGCTTTCTAAATGAACCGTTTCCGTCGTAAACACGGAAAACATCTGCAACAAAATACCCATAAAAATAAGTGGATGAGTCAACCAATCAATCATTCAATAAATAAATAATTCAATGAATCAATCATTATTCAATCAATCATTCAATCAATTATTCAATCAATCAATCTATCAATCATTCAATCAATCAATAAATCATTCAATCAATCAATCGAGTAAGAGTTAGAGATCAGTTTTTCATCGGAAGAAGCTAGATACCTTGGCATAATTATTTAATGTAATAGACGATTAAAGGTATCCTTTACACATGTCAAATGTAATTTCCATGCAGCTTTCAAGGCGATATATACAAAGCTATGCAGGATCCCAGATTCTAATGTTGATATCCATCTAATCGAGTCTATCGCTGTACCGATTTCATAATATGCTTTAAACGATCTAAATCTGGACAAATCTGAAATTATTAGTCTAAAATATAAATTCAATAAAGTTTTATTTAAAATATTTCAGGTTTCCAAAATAAAAGACCAGCAGTTGTGTATGAATATTTAGAGTATCCAGGAAAATATTTATTTGTTTGTCAAGTGTGAAGACATTAAATAATAGTATTTTTCACAATTTAACTCACTGATAAGTTTTATCTAATGAAAACATTTAGTTATTTATTCTTTATTATTTCTTGTGTATTGTATATGTATGTTAGTTTTCCATATCATGTAATAAATACAAAATCCTATCAGCGTGATTTGAACATGGAAATTTTCTTTTAATAAAAAGAGAATTGAAAATAGTCTATTCGTATCACGACCCTGGTTAAACTAGGATTTAAGGAAGGATGATGATGATGATGAAGAAAAAGAAAGAGAATTGAGAAATAGTATTGACAAGAAAACTAATCTTACCATCTTCACGCTCCCTCTCTTTACCTCCATCCCTCTCTTTCGGGACTCTTCTTTCCGAGTCATCGTCCACTCTTGAATCTCCACCACTTGATGGACAATCTTCCGTCACTATTCATAATAACTTACATTCAGTATTCTCCAGATTCTCAACGATAATCATTTTAGAGAAGAAATAGAGGCATTAAATTTAGAATATCCAAAACTGTATATCTCTACAAAATATTTATTCAGATTATTATTATTAGTATACCATTATTATTATTATACTATTATTATTATTATACTATTTTTATTATTATAGTCAGTCCACAATTTATTCAGATTATCAGATTATCCGCGGATCAGTATGTGCGGGGTTCAAATCTTGGGCTGATCACTGACATCGCTTTCGAGTGAGGAAACTGACGTTAACCTTAGCTTTTCCACTATTCATTGCAAAATACGTGCACATAGTTAAATTGGCTATGTGTGGAATCCTTCTTCCTCAAATACTTTGGAGGAAAAGCGGGGCATCGAATATAAAAATCGAAAACTTCACATTTCAACAGTACAATGATTCTTATTTAATGTTACAATGAAGTTGACAAAAATATTCATATATTGCATCTAAAAATATATAAAACTGCTTTCAGTATTTTATAACCATCGACATATTTGTGTGGTTATAAATAGATGTTTGTGTAGTGACCGAGTAACAGAATCATAGGTCAAACCTATTGCGTGTGTCGTAAGAGGCGTTAAATAGATGTCAGTGAAACACTGCAAAAAATACCGAATGAGTTAAAATCCAAAGAAGGCTTTCAGAATTGATAGGTATAGTTTTCGACGATCGAAAGAGTAATCTTTAGTGAGCATGACAACATCGAGCGAGAATACTTTACAGTATGTGGAGCAGTTATTTTACAAAACCGTAAAGATGGAAATTAATGATTAATATATATATACATGAATAATGTTTGTACAACTTGTGATTGAGTTATTAGAGACAGAGAGAGAAGAGAGAGATAGTTAGAGAGAGAGAAAGAGAGAGAGAGAGAGAAAGAGAGAGATAGAAAGAGAATAAGAGAGTGTGATAGAGAATGATGGTGAGATAGAGATTTACAAGAAATTCTACTCACCAAATGTGACTGAAATAGAAACAAACAATAACAATGTAGTTTTCATTAATTAATTAATTAATAAGTAATGGCAACAGTAAAAAACAACTCGCACAAATTCTATTGAAACTGTCAGGTACAGATGCCTATATGATATTTAATCGATTCATCGATTCTTGCATTTCATCACAATCGGTCAACCGCAGATAGTCACAATAAATTAAATGGTAAAACAATTACATTTAATAAACAGTACTGTATGACATCGTCGTTAAGTCATGAAAAAGCCATTAAAACAATAATACTACAATTGATGATACTCAAAAGAAAACTAGATGAAATAATTTTCGAAAGAAGGTTGAGATTCTTGGGTCAATTGTTTAGAACGCCTGAGAATAGATATGCAAAAACCCGTAATGAATTGGCAGCAAAATCAAGGAAAACGGAAAAGAGGAAGATGTAGGAGTGACTGGCTCAGCACGATCAACAAAGATTTGAGAACATTGAACATTTCATGAGAAGAGGCTGTGAGGATTGTTGATGATGGAAACGAATGGAGGAATGGATGATTGCAACGAATGGATGAATTGATGATGGAATCGAATAGAGGAATAGATGTTGGAAACGAATGGTGGAATGTTTCCGCCCTGTGTTCTGTTCAGAATTTAACGAAATGAACAGATGACGATGATAAATTAATTAATATTTAATTAATATTTACCAGTTTTTCTTGGAAAGCCGAAGAGAGTCTCCTGAGGTAGAGCAATGCGGGGTACGGTGAGGCAGTACGGAGGCAGCAGTATCTCCCTCAAACATCCAAAGCTACACTCCTCAGGTAGCATCTTATAGCATGTAGCATGTGCCTAGACATAAGTCATTCAATCCACCAATCAATCAATCAATCAATCAATCAAGCAATCAATCAATCAATCAGTCAATCCAGCAATCAATCAATCAGTCAAGCAAGCAATCAATAAATCAATCAATCAAGCAATCAATTAAACAATCAAGCAATCAATCAACCAAGCAAGCAAGCAATCAATCAATCAAGCAATCAATCAATCAAGCAATCAAGCAATCAATCAATCAATCAATCAATCAATAAGTCTTAAAATTAACTACTTAATCAATCCACCTATCAATAAGGCTGACTTGCATAAATTATGATGAGTTGTGATGACTTGCATAAATTTTAGGCAGGTTGACTTTATTCGTTATTCAATTCTTTGATCAAACTTAAGTAGCAGGAAAAAGGGAAGAAACCCAAGGGCTTATTTCAATCCACAATCATACATGATTACAACATTCAGCTTGTTTTTAAAACTACGAATCGACACCGCATTGACAACCTCCTCACTCAAGGCGTTCCATCTATCAATCACCCTATAAGAAAAAGAAAACTTTCCCAAGTCTGTCCTTACTCTAGGCTTAAACAACTGATAGCTAAGACCTCTTAAACCATCATTTGAGTACTGTTATATTAACAAACAGCCTACTGTTACAGCACACCACTTGCACCTAATAATAATTATAATAATAGTAGTAGTAGTATTAGTAGTAGTAGTAGTAATAATAATAATAATAATTATTATTATTATTATTATTATTATTATTATTATTATACTCGCTCAGAGCGAGTGTCACCACGCCCAGGCAGTTCACTGCATCGTACAACCCGGATGATTTCTAGAATCATTTACGAAGCGATTCTGACGACGTGAAGATAATAATAATAATAATAATAATAATAATAATAACAAACAGCCTACCGTTACACCACACCACTCGCACCTAACCCCGGCCAAGCACTCTGCCGACCAGCAGGTCTTCTTACACACCAGGCATTTAGAGTTGCCTCCCAGGTTTCCTTCCCTCCAGTGATGGTACTGAACCACCTAAACATCAATCAATCAGTTAACCAGAAAATCACTTTCAAATCAGTAAATCAGTTATCGCTTTCGAGTGTGGAAACTAACGTTAATATTAGCTTTAACTTATTCAGTCAGTCATTTAATCAATAAATAAATCCATCAGTTAATCAATCAGTAAATCAATTAATTAGTCCCTCACTAAATAAAGCAATAAAACACTCAATCAATGAATTTTCTAGCTTCTCTATTCCATGCAATAATAAACTTTTAATAATTAATAATTTATTTTACTTTAGTTAAAACTCCTTACCTTTTACAGAATTGACAAATGCTTTATCTTTGACAGTATTTTGACAAATATCTTATCTTTGACAGTATTGACAAATACCTTATCTATGATAGTATTGAGAAATACCTTATCTTTGACAGTATTGACAATTACCTTATCTTTGACAGTATGAGAAATACCTTCTCTTTGACAGTACTGACACATACCTTATCTTTGACAGTATTGACAGTGTCTGCTGAGGTATCGGCACCACGTGGCGGCACATAAGTAGCACAGGCTTTGCAGTCGTTCACTACGAAGTCCTGACAGTCGATATGTGCGTAATATTCACATACTATAATACAAAAACCAAAAACGTTTTCACATACTAAAATACAAAAACAAAAAATGTATTCACATACTAGAATATAAAAACCAAAAATGTATTCACACACTAAAACATAAAACATCAAAAAGTATTTACATACTAAACTATAAAATACCAAAAAAAGTATTCACAAACTAGAATACAAAATACCAGAAAGTATTCATATACTTGAATACAAAAAACCAAAGCAGTATTCACAAAATAAAGTACAAAACACCAAAAAAGTATTCACATACTAGAATACAAAACACCAAAACCGTATTCACATACACAACACTAAATATAAAAATACAAAACACAAAAAGCACAAAAGCACAAACAAAACACGAAAAAAGTTGTAACACGAATTACAGTGCAGAAAACTTTCTTTTCTATACTTAATTAATTAAACATCATAATCATTTTAGTTTATGCCAAGGAAGTAATGATAACATGCTGTTAACTAGGCCTTTGTGGTGGTAGCTCGAAGGTGTCGAATCGTCTTGAAGAGAAGACTTCCGCTTGGAAAATTGACTCCAATGTTAGTTTTCAGATTGTAAATTTCGTATTTATAAATTTTTATAAATTTATAAATTAAATATAATTATATGTAAATTTCTTATATCATCACAAATATTTATGCGAACATTTACAGCGACTCGATTTATTATAAGGATAAAGGTTATCACAGAAGAAGATTTTCAGAGACGATGATTTTAAGTTCTATAACAAAGAATTGCTGCAGTCCCGTTTCGAGCGGATCATAAATTAGCAGAACTGTGTCTGAATTTCTATCACAGAGGTAGAATGACTGCATGTGTATAATGATCAAATGAATGAACAGAAAGGTAGTGCAACAAAATGAAATGAAACAAAGATTAGTGTCGCTAGGTTGGCAATACATAGTGATATTATTCACTAAATGTTTATGTCAATTGCAAGCAGCCTGCCCTAAGCTAGTAAAGCTAAGGTTAACGTCAGTTTCCTCACTCAAAAGAGATGTCAGTGACGCGCAAGCCCAGGATTTGAACCCCGCACATACTGATCCGCGGTCTAGTGTCTTACCGACTTCGCCACTGGCTCCAGCCAGCTAGTACCGCATCGGATGGCGAGTCTCGACCATATTACAAATACGTTAAGTTTAGTATCCAAAACCGGCTCGTCTCTGACGGAGACTTCGGATATGATGCCGCTAACTTAGATTTTTCTTAATACAATCCTGACGATAATCAGAGAAGAGAGTTGTCTTCTGAGCTTAACATTGAGCTTATTCAAACAAATAAAGAAAAGTCTCACTTTCACAGCGAATGGCAACACTGTCGTCCAGTCGTTTCCTGCAGAGGTTGCAGAATTTACGTTTAAATGAGCAAGGCTCCGACCAACAGTGAGCGATAGGATTCTGTCGTAATTCCAGAGACACAATTAATCAATCAATGCATATTCATCCTTCCTGAGGAGTGGTCAACTAGATAGGTTACTTGTGACCTCTTTGACGGCCTTGTTTGTGTATGTCACTGTATATTTTGAGTGTATTGAAATAAACATAGTTATCTCTCTCTCTCTCTCTCTCTCTCTCTCTCTCTCTCTCTCTCTCTCTCTCATATCATCATTTATTAGCGATGCATAAGACACTGAAAGGCATTTAAAGACCATATCAGATAACACCTAAACAACGACTGTAAGCACAAGATTAACAATAAATTTAAAACAATAAATAACAATATTATAGGCACCTTTATACTATCTTAAAAATAAACCAACAAAACTTTAGAGAACATTTCCGCAATAATAATAACTGCCCATGAAAATCATAACTTCTTAGCATGTCACGAAGAAGAGTTGACAGAATTCTGTGGAAAAGCAAGATTACCTGAGTCCTAAGAGGTGAAATATTTAGATAAAGAAGAGCCACGGTTATCCACTTATTTATAATAATTTCCTGATTGGTAGATTAATTGATTGATCGACTGAGAGAGAGAGAGAGAGAAGAAAAACAATGTCAGGTATCAGAGATATTATACAAATATCGTGCGCAGAATACAAAAGGTGCAAAGAACCTTCAATTATTTAATTAGTTGTCTTGCATAACGGTCACCAATGAGTACATGGCCCTAACGATTGACTGATTCATTTCTTCATTTAGTGATAGATTGACTGACTGACTAAATGATTAATGGATTGATTGTTTGATTGATTGTTTTAATAATTGCTCGAATAATTGATAAATTGGTTGTTTGATTGATTGAATGATTAACTGATTGATTGATTGATTGGTTGATCGATCCATTGATTGATTGATTTTTTTACTGAACATACCTTGACTAGACTGGTAGCAATGCTAGAGCAAGGTGAAGCGACAGTCTTCAGGCAGCGATCGTGTACCAAGAAGTTACACACTGAAACAATCGAGTTATAATTTAAAAGAATTTAACAAATTTAGTCAATTCTATTTAATTATCATAAACTTCATTTATTTATTTTACTAATTAAATGACATTTAATTCTAATTTTACATTATATTATATTTTATGTATTTGTAGTACACTTATTTTCTTTGCTATTTAATTATTATTATTTTATTCATTTAATATTATTATTATTGTTATTTTTATTATTTAAATACCCCGGTGTAAAGAACCTGGGGTTTGATAAAAACGATTCGAGCAATACGTGCTGAATCGCCGCCCGGCTACTCGAGGTCATCAATCGGCTTAAACGAATTGTTGAAGCAGACTGCATTAAATCTTTGCAAAGTCATGGAAAGCCTTTGCCAAAGAAAAGATGTCTCTATTGTTATTATTATTATTATTATCATTATTATTATTATTATTATTATTATGATTATCTTTGCAAAGTCATTATTATTATTATTATTATTATTATTATTATTATTATTATTATTACTATTATAATAAGTCTGTCGTCACTTGTTCTTCGAAATCATGTATGCCCGTTCTACGACGTCAGATATTCATTTAATTAGTTTTACTATAATTTGCTAACGAATATGATAATTCGTGTGAAAATGTTTTTATGTTTCTTCAAGGATTCTCTCAGAAGGTACAAAACCCCCGAGTGGGTAGCACTGTTGCATTTTTTAACATAACAATAGTAGTAGTAATAATAATAATAAAAATAATGATAGTAATAATAACAATATTAATAATAAAATTCAATGGTGTCTGTTTCCGTGGCAATTTGGCTAATGTGGCTTTCCAGAGTGTAAGCTACACTGATTATTTTAATTAATCGATTCATTTTTATAACTTCTAATTAAAGACTCTTTTATCTTATTTTTAGTTTAGGGCTCTATACAGCACAGGAAATAAAATAATAATAATAATAATAATAATAATAACTCGGATTCGCTAGAGGCGCTCGAGGTGGTTAGTTTGTTTACGCACACCTGTGTTTTTCTTTAGCACTTTTTATCGTTTTTCTTCACTTCTGCTAATTTTGTCACTTTGTCTTTTGTCATACTGCTTTTATATATATCCCTGTACGCCCAGGCCCTTTTATTTCTATTCTTTTGTGCGCATTCGGCTTATTTTACCTTTTATTAAATCTGCATTATGCTTTAGTTTTCACCTGCATTGGACTATTGGACTGCAGCTATTTGCAGTAGTGTTCCAGTTGTAATTCTTTTATCTCTCGCTTGCTATGCCGTGTTTGCCACATGCCTGCCAGACAGACTTGGCCACTGTCTCAGACTGCCAACAAGAAAACTGGCATCTGTTCGGTGTGCCTAGCTCAACGTCAGCTTCATTCGGGAGACGGAAAGGTCCATCTTCATGGCCCATTTGATAATCGGTGCCCGGGTTCCAACCAACCTCCCTTGCAGATCTCCGCACAGGCGGCAGCTTCGCAACCAGGTCTTGCAGTTTCTGATATAAGGAATAGGATCAGGAATCGGAGCTGCGACTCTGGTTCGGCTAGACAGAGTTCTCCTCCCACTGCTGCTCCCAATTCTGCTAACTTATCTCCCAATTCATTTTCCTCTCCGCCGCTCATTCTTGAACATCCCTGCTTATCGCGACCAACAATAAAACACATTCCCAAATCAGCCAGACCTGCTTGTTCAGCAGCCTTGATTGATGCCTTCCGTAAGATCGAAAGCGATCCCTCAGTTTTATCATACTGGTCAGATTTGTTGCTTTTCGCATCTTCGGTTTTGCAAGTCCCTGCTCGCACAGGTAAAAGGCATAATCTAAGCTCTTTACTTAAGAAAAGGTTGGAGGGCCTAGGTACTAGTGCTCCCACTGAGCCGGTCGTAGAAAGAATTAAAAGAGCTCATCATTCTCATGACTCCCGTGCCTCAGCAGTCAGGACCAAAATGGAAGATGGAAATGTTTCGGCAGCTGTGCGCATCCTCTGTTCAGACGAAAGCCCAGCGCAATGCACCATAAACACTTTCAATATCCTGAAGGCCAAGCACCCACCCACAGCTAGTAGCAGTATAATGGCACCCCTTCCGGACTCACCGGCGACTCCGCCCATTCAAGTCTCAGAGCAGGATGTTGTCAAAGCTGTACGTAGCTTTCCAGCAGGCTCAGCAGGTGGTCCTGATGGCCTTCGCCCTCAGCATCTTCTGGAGCTTGTGACTTGTAGAGAGTCGGCTGGGACATTTTTGACCGCTTTGACTTCTTTCGTGAATCTCCTTCTTAGCGGTGCTTGCCCCCCTGAGGTCCAACCGGTGCTGTTTGGTGGTAAACTCTTCGCACTCAATAAGAAATCTGGCGGCATTCGCCCCATTGCAGTGGGTTACACTTGGCGTCGTTTAGCCGCTAAATGCGCAAATCGCTATGCAGTATCTGCTCTCGGCGAATACTTGAGCCCAATTCAACTTGGAGCTGGTATTCCAGGTGGCTGTGAGGCAGCTGTTCACGCTACTCGCCGTTTCGCTGAGTCCATGCCAGCTGATCACTTCGTTGTAAAGCTAGACTTCTGTAATGCTTTTAATTGCTTGAGTAGATCACGAATGCTCAGCGAAATACATCACAGGATACCAGAGCTGTATAGTTTCTGCCATCTAGCTTACTCAAGCCCTTCGTGGTTGAAGTTCGGAGACTGGTGCATTGAGTCACAGGAAGGAGTCCAACCAGGGGATCCCTTAGGGCCCATGCTGTTTTGCCTGACTATTCACCCTCTCCTTACTTCTCTCTCTAGCGATCTCACGGTGGGATACCTAGATGACATTACTCTAGGTGGTTGCGAGTCGTCGATTGCAAATGATGTACAGACTATCATCGGCAGAGGCCAAGAATTTGGGCTTCAGTTGAATCGTACCAAGTGCGAAGTCATTTCATCAGTTTGCAAATCTCCGGGCAACTCAGTTTTGTCATCATTTGTGCCAATGTGCCTATCCCATAGTTCTCTACTCGGCGCGCCACTCTCTGGAGAAGAAGCTACTACCACCGCTTTATCCAGTCGCCTTGAAGACCTCAAACATACAGCATCACGCTTGAAGTCGCTAGCCGCTCATGATGCTTTAACAATCCTTCGCTTTTCTTTAAGTGCACCTAAACTTATGCACGTTCTGCGCTCTAGTCCGAGCTTCTCTAATCCGCGGCTTTTAGACTACGACGAGGCTCTTAGGCAATGCTTATGCGCCGTTATCAACGCAGATTTGTCTGTTTTGCAGTGGCAGCAAGCCAGTCTACCGGTGAGCATGGGTGGTCTTGGAATTCGTCTTGTTTCCCATATCGCGCCTTCAGCCTTTTGGCATCAGCGATGGGAACGAGGCAGTTGCAAGACGCCATCCTTCATAAGTGCTCCCTTTCTGCCGATAGTTCCATTGACGTTGCGTTGTCAGTTTGGTCCAAAAGCCTCACCTCCAGTGCTCCACCTTCTACCTCAGTCAGTAGCCAGAAATCATGGGACCGTCCTATAGTGGATCGGATTTATAACAGTCTGTTAGAATCCCAGTCCAATGCAGTAGACAGAGCACGACTCCTAGCTGTATCAACTAAAAGAAGCAGCGACTGGCTTCACGCTCTCCCTGTTGCTTCTTGTGGGCTATTTTAGACAATGAGGCGATTCGAGTAGCTGTTAGTTTCCGTTTAGGGGCGAAAACTTGCGAGCCTCACATGTGCCCCTGCGGTCATGAAGTCGACGCTTTAGGTCTCCACGGCCTCTCCTGCAAACGAAGCTCAGGTAGAATGTCTCGCCATCACAATTTAAATGACATAATATGGCGAGCACTTTCGAGAGCAGGCATCCCTTCCTCTAAGGAACCAAGTGGGTTGTCCAGATCAGACGGCAAGCGTCCGGACGGCATGACTTTAGTGCCCTGGTGCAACGGTAAATGTGCCGTTGGGACGTCACGGTCATTGACACTATGGCAAACTCCTACCTGAATACGACTTCAGTCACAGCCGGTGGAGCTGCTGTTCATGCCGCCTCTAGGAAGTTGGATAAATACCGTGATCTGTCCTTAGGATATGAAGTTGTTCCGGTGGCCATTGAAACCATGGGCCCGATGAATCCCGAAGGAGTTGACTTTATTAATGGCATAGGCAGACTTATTGCAGAGCAAACCGGCGATAAGCGAGAGACATCTTTTCTTTGGCAAAGGCTTTCCATGACTTTGCAAAGATTTAATGCAGTCTGCTTCAGCAATTCTTTTAAGCCGATTGATGACCTCGAGTAGCCGGGCGGCGATTCAGCACGTATTGCTTGAATGGTTTTTATCAAACCCCAGGTTCTTTACACCTGGGTAAATTATTTAAAAAAATAAAAAAAATAAAAAAAATAAAAAATAATAATAACCAGTGCCATTACAGGCGACCAACGAGAAAAAGCCTTTCTATGGCAACCCCTATCTATTGCACTCCAGCGTTTTAATGCTGTATGCGTTCGTGGCACATTGGCGAATGCGGCCTCCCAGAGCGTAGAGGAACTATTTTAAATATTTTTTCATCTTTCTTTTAATTAAATAAAGTCTTTTCTATCTTATATTTTAGCCCAGGGCCTTATACCGCCCAGGGCATTTTTAAAAGATATAATAATAATAATAATAGCACTTATTATTTTTATTTTATTTTATTGTTAAATGCCATGGGCTATATAAAGCCCTGGGCTTAAAAATAAGATAAAAAGATACTATTATTTTTATTATCTTTTACCCCGGGTGTAAAGAACCCTAGGTTTGATAAATATAATTCGAGCAATACGTGCTGAATCGCCGCCCGGCTACTCGAAGTCATCTAGCGGCTTAAAAGAATTGCTGAAGCAGACTGCATTAAATCTCTGGAAAGTCATGGAAGCCTTTGCCAAAGGAAAGAAGTCTCTCGCTTAACGCCGGTTTGCTCTGTATTAAGTTTGCCTATGCCATTAATGAAGTCAACTCCATCGGGATTCATGGGACCCATGGTTTCAATTGCCACCGGAACAACTTCATACCCTAAGGACAGCTCACAGGTTATTATAGTTATAATTTTAATAATAATAATTATTATTAATTATTAATACTATTATTATTACTGTTATTATTATTACTATCTATTATTATTATTATTATTATTATTATCATTGACAAAAGGTTTAACGTCCGTTTTCTGGTACAAGCATGATGTCAGGGGTGTCATTAAGTTGCCGCTCTAATTTTCATTACCAATTTTCACTAGCAGAAATATTTCTAAATTGAAAATTTACTCCATCAGAATTAGGTTAATAGTTCTTTCTGCTTAAAACGAAAATAAATATTGTGCAGTTTCGCCCCTACTGTAGACCACTATGTTAATGAGAATAACCTTGTGGAAATACTGTGCTTTCCTGTAAAGCGTAGTCATTATCATAATAAATATTATAATAAATTAATACTGGACAATAAAGTCACTCCGTTAAAGCATATCGCGGCGACCTCTAAAGCATTCGAAAACAAGTCAACAGCGAGAACAAATTTACAAAAGTGGATCACGAATTTCGTAGAAAATAATAACAATATAGCAAAACAATTTCTTTTTATCTCAAGGCGGTATAATAAGCCTATGTATTACACTTATGTAAGCCACTCGACGGCTGATATTAGGCCAGCCAGAGACGGTTTCGTTCTCCCACTTCCGTGATGTGTCTTGATCTAGATTGAATGTTCTCAAAGGTGGGCGGAGCTAGTCGTGCTGAGAGAGAATTAAAACTAATTATTTAGTAGTTCAATTGGGGCTAATTTTAGCTTTGTTGTTGAGATTTCTAGGCACGTTGATGATATAACTACATGTATTTCTAGGCATATATATGTATTATATATATATATATATATATATATATATATATATATATATATACACACAGTATATATATATATATATATATATATATATATATATATATATATATATACCTATAGCTAGGCAAATATACCAATATAGCTAGGCACACATACCTATAGCTATGCACATATATCTATAGCTAGGCACATCTAACTATAGGCTTAGCTATAAGCGTATTTAAATATATATCCTTTCTTAAATTTAACGATATTCACTTGATTGTAAGGCTGAATGTAAGATATTGTGCTTGAATATAAGTGCAGAACTGTTTTTGATTTTATACTCCAATCACTATCGAGGATTAGGTTAATATTCCGTGTGTTAGCTAATACAAATTGGGTAGACAGGATAGTGCTGTCAGGGAATGACGCAATAAAGCCTCTGCCCAGTAAATATCAGTCAAAGTTGAGGAAGGCATAGGAGGCTCACCTCGTCGTAATCAGTATCCCCAAAAATAATTGTATACCAATAGGAATATTATAGATGATTTAAAGATCCACTCGTATGTGGACATGAAGAGGAAAACGGAAGATAAGGATGAGTGGGGGCGTTAAATACCATGGACCTGCCAGTAGGCAGTGCACTGAGAGGGTTCTCTGTCTTCCGCTTTCCTCTTCATTTCCACACATGAGTGGGTCTTTAAATCATCTAAGTCTAAGTAAAAAGTCTAAGTCTAACAAAAACGAAATATCAAGCGGAAAATATAGCACTTCATTAAATTAAGCAAATTTTCTCAGAAAACTTTAATATATTAATTAATATAATCTGCGTAGCAGGTAAGACCATATAATCTTGGTCAAAGGAGTCCTCTTGAATGAGGATGTCGGCAGACCGTGAATAGAAATATTAATTTTATAGAACACGAGAGAGTAGAGAAAGCGAAAGAAAGAGAGAGAGAGAGGAAGTTAGCGCGAATTAAAATTATAAGTGCCTGGTTTTATGAAGAATTACACGATAGTTTGGCATCACTGCATATTAAACTCTAGAACTCTTTTTTCATTATCCAGTTCTACTAATGAACCATTTGTCTTCCGGAACAAATGGAAAACTTTCTTAGTTCTGCGTAACGGTCCGTAATCTTAGTCCCGGACTAAGGACTTCACTGCAACTGATGTGCAAATGATCATTCAAAACAGTGCATGCAGCCATTAGTTTTATTCCGCAATTAGTTCTAATCGCCTTGGACTGACTACCCGGATTTTGGCTCGCACCGTTTATGGATCCCTCACTCTGCTCATCGGCTTTGATTTGGTTCCACAGTGCTCAATGTTGTCACGGACAACAGTAGCACTCTAACCGTATTGTTGTTGTTGTTGTTGTTATGGACTAAAAAGTTACGATTTATATCTATATATATTTCGCAGCCAAAGTTGCAAATTATATATCACTACTTGGTTGGAGTCAGTGGCGATCTTGGGAAGATACTCGACCGCGTTTCAGTATCTGTGGGGTTCAAATCCTGGGCTCGCCCGTCAGTGACATCGCTTTCGAGTGAGGAAACCGACGTTAACCTTAGTTTTTTTAGCTTTACCATTAAGAGAAACTACAGTAATTACAAAACAGAATTTTCAGGAAATTTCAAATATTTTGCTACAATATCCGAAATTACTAAAAATGGCGCCCGTCTTTGACAAATCTGTAAAGCTAAAGTTTCACATTGTTTTCGCCCTATAGAAATATTGTCAGAGACCGAACCGGCAATTACATGTACCTGATTATAAAATTAAGAAGAGCTCCTAGCTTTTTCATCCTACCATTATTAGCATCTCTATCTGTAATTGTAACTGAAAAGTAAAAAAGTAATTAATGTACGTAATTTCGTATTCTGACTTCAGTCGTCGTCAGTATCAGTATCTTAACAAGTCATCACATTCTAAATGGCAATTTTTTAATAATATTTTTTATTCAGTATAGTTACATATGTGCCATACGCATTTGAAGTAGAGTTTCCTTTCTTATGCCTGCTGTTTTTTGCAGTTTTCGTAATTTCCTCCACTCCTCTCCATGGTTATTAGTAATCGTTGCCTTTTGTTGGCGCTCTAATAGCAGCCCGCGCGGATTTAAGAATAACCTCCAACACCCTGAGGAGTATTTACATTCAAAGCAGTCGACACTCGATCTTACAAAGTGGTCGCCCACAAAGTTCTAACCGCACACAACTTGGCTTTAATTCGTTTAATTGACGCGCAGGTTAACCTAGTGCTCTAAATCCTTTCCCCCTAGTAAAGCGTAGTGAACTACTTTCATGTATTTCATAAATCTATCATGCGTTTGTTCCTCGCAATCTGGCGTAAAAGTCATCCACTAAGATCTACTTATTTACGAGCAACGACTACAAAATTTGTTGGTATGTTGAAAGATTGATAGTCCCCCTTTATATATGTGCCCTGAGTTATTGCCCATAGACAAAACGTGCAATTTAGATTAGTACAAGAAAAGAGTCGATGAGACCCAGAGTATGATTAGGGCCGAGAATAATATTTTGAGCCGGTAGCATGTAGACTAGTTACCAAACCGCGGCTCAGTAGTTACAGTGTCTAAATCAAAGCCTTACCCAATCATCCATCGAAATATCTGAAAACTCACATGAAACTACACTTTAGCATTTCATCTTCCAAACAAAACAGTGAAGTTTGCACACTTACCCTCACACACATATCCCTGTCCTATAAGTCCCCACAGCATGTCCGTGCAATGATGACAGTAGGTGGGTCTGTGGAAAGTTTTCCTCGTGAAGAAATGCCCCTGTCGCCTGGTATGATCCACAGGGGGCCCCTGAGACGTTGTCGACCCCCCAGACGATGAGGACGCTGAGCCACCGGCCCCGGGGCCAGGCCCCCCGCTATCTCCATCCACCGTAATATTTTCACTAGATTTTGCCGACGAATCGGCCATCTTGCAAGCAGGCCTAAATGAGATGCAGGAATACAGCGACCTGCAGTGTCTCGATTTAGCCTAGTGTCCTAACAAATCCTACGCGCTGGGAGTCCCACGGTTCCCGCTATAGTCCTACTATGATCCTATATCCTCCTGGTAGTTAAAATATTGGGTCAGAGAGTGTGAGAATTGGGGCTAGAGGATTGGTAAGTCCATACGTACTGCAATGCATCTCTGTACATATGATTGCTAGTATGAGAGGCCGCAGCAGCTCAAGATCTATGCACGCCGCTGCCCTCTAGCGCTGCTGCAGTCAGGGATGTTATATTAACCTGACGTTCACCTTCTACCATGTTTTCAACTGACGTGAAAGGGTTTAGATTGTCATGGGCTGGAGGCGAAGTCGGCAAGATATTCGATCGCAGATCAGTATGTGCGGGGTGCAAATCCTAGGCTCGCCCGTCATTAACATCGCGTTTGAGTTAGGATACTGACGTTACCATTAGCTTTTAATCGACTGGTCTGGTTCATTGAACTGAAGGATATACATGTAAGTAATTTGTTTCAACAGCGGTAGTCACAATAGGCGAGTAGCTATAGACTAAACAAATCCAACAAATCCTGGTCACATCGTAATAGGAGAACTAAGAAAGAACTAAAGAATAGAAACGCTCTTAGCCTTGTTTGTCGAAAAGAAAGGACAGAATGATAGAAAAGATGGAAAAGAAGTGAAAGGATAGAAAGAAAGAATAGAATATATGATAGAAAGAATCGAATAGATGGAAATATCTTCAGTATTCTTACTTTTTAAGTGGAGTGTGAAATAAAATTTTGAATATGAGCCTTGAATCTGTCAACTTACCAGCTAGAGAGGATGAGAGAGATATACATGTAATGTAACAGATTTCAAAGTGATCGTTGAATCCCTAATTTTTTTAAGACACTATTAGTCACTTTATAGATAGAAAATGTTTGACTCAATAAATGAATCCCTAATATTGTTATATTATATTAATAAGAAAGCTGTAAGCTTAAGGTCTGATTCCGTATCGCTAAGGAAACCATGAAGGACAGTGTGACGTCGACTTGAAGTTTTGAACCGATGGTCTCCTTATATTTTACGTCTCAATCAAGCGTGCTATCCCTTCGGCCATCCAGCCAGCACAGTACTTATAACCAGTATATTAATTGATTTTGATACATAGCGTTGCCAGTCATAAAATCTGCATCATCATATTTAACGGGTGTTTAGGTAATATTTAATCATTCTTCTCACGGATTAGGTTATGGTCGCGATCAGCCGGACACCAAACTCGCAATTTAGCAACCTAGATCTTAACTTATGAGTAATACATCAGTTACACATCTAATTCTGGAAATTTATATGTGCAGGATCAAAACAAGTACAAGTGACATTCAAAGCTTAAACGAACTGTTGAAAATGAAACAAAATAGAAAAGTAGTAAAGTCCTACGAATTTAATTGTCCTATATTTGCTGCATAAATAGAAACTCATTTCGTGCCAAATACTTGTTCCAATTGCGATAGCTATACTAGCCAATATAACATCCTTGCTGGAACGTGTAGCATGCATTGCAGGAGCACAAGACTGCACTCAGCAGATTTCAGCTGCTGCGGTTGCTGTAGAACAGCTGCTTACTCTGGCCTGGCTTCTTCTTTAGACCTCAACCAGTTTAAAAGTCCAGTACAAAGTTTAAATCAATTAAATCTAAAGACAATTGTTGATTAGAGTTGTTAAGTCTAACTGGCAATAGATCGAACGATTAAGAAATTAAATAATGGTTAAGAGAATTCGCCGGTGTTGTTACCACAATGTTCCATTAGATACGACCTATCTGATATGCGATTTCTGGAAAATTGTAAAAGGCTTTTTGAAGTATTTATTTAAAGGGTGCGAACCCTATCAAATTTTCATTGATTTCTATCAGATAAATTTCTATAGATCTTTACAGATATCTAGGAATTATAATGATTTAAGCTAAAGAACTATATCAGTATATAGTAATAGTAAAGATTTAACGTCTGTTTCCTCATACAAGATGGTGACAGTCACGTCCCCCAACACATGCCATTACAAATTTATTACCCACTCGATTTAAAAGAAACATGTTCTGGAAAGAGAGAGAGAGAGAGAGAGAGAGAGAGAGAGAGAGAAGTATAAGAATTAGAAAGGGTACTCTTCAAGTAATGTTCCGCTATAATCTCGGAAAATTGGCAATAGTGGCAACTAAAGAAGATGTAGGCCTGTCTACGGTAAAGCAACTGGAACCACCTTATAAGAAATCTATAAAGGCCAATTCTCCCTACACTGCTTTAAATTCACTGAAAGAATCGATGCTACATTAGTTACCTAGACTTAAAAACTAAGATGAATAGGCCTATGTGTCCTGAGTCAAACATAAAACTGTCAAAAATGAAATGACTAACAACGATTTTAACGGTGCTTTCGCGGTTCGATATTATATCATAGACAGGTGGGCATCATAAGTATTCATAACCATTGATATAAGACCGGTACGGACTTACCAAACGCACTGTCACCACCGCTGGACCTGACAGAAACCTTCTCCGTATAATACAAACTACGTCTCTCAATTACTTTACCGGTCTAAGCTAGAGGCGAAAAGCTGTTCAGCAGCTGAGACTGGAAGTAGCAACAGCTGAGGCCCCAGGAAGCTGCTGGGCTGGCTGCCGACCAGGTATGCGCAGCAGCTGGAATTCATTACGCAGCAGCTGTTTCGTCTCGGTGGTTTACGTAACACGCTAGTACTGGGCCAGAAAGCAATCGCTGCTGCACTGTTATGTGAAGCTATGCTCAAGCTGCAACACGGTGTTAATTGTCGACTTTAGCTGCAAAACAATATCTAAAGGACGGCCCAACCAAGGACCTAATCCTGTTCGCAAGACGAGAGAGGTTAGTTGATGGCGGTTCCTGAACACTATACTTCAAAGAGGTGGACAATTTGAAATACACATAATAAAGCTTCTGTCTTAAAACGCCTACCCGATTCTAATTGCTTTAGAACAGCAATTTTGCAATAAAATCAAAACTTGATTTTAACCGGTAAATACTTAGAAATACTCAAAATGCATGCTGCTTCTATTATATAAATAAATGATAAAATATTCCGCAAATAGCTGAGTACAACCCTATGTCAAGGCCATCCGATTACGGGCCAAGCCGGTGGCTTGTTGGCATGGTGTGCTAAAGTGGATCAGAAGGTGCATGGTTCAAATCCAGTGCTCTCCTCGTTATTGACATTCTATCGAACAGGGAACTGACGCTAAACTTGGACTTAAGCTTTAGATGAAAGATCTTTAATGTTCTATCAAACGGTAGGTTCAAAGTACACATTTCTTCAGATAGTCTGCTTTCAAACTCAATACAGGTCTCTCCACCGACCAGTCAGTAGTCCTCATCCTAAAGGCTAGACCAAAAAATAATGTAGCCTAGAGCTAGGTGAGAATTAAGACTTCCACGGTGGTTTACCAGTCTCCTCCTTAACGAGCTCTTGGTCGCCTCTTAGCACAGCGCAGTCAAAGTTATGTCTATAATATGGTGTGTGTAGGACACAACACGTAACCAAATAAACATGAACATGGCGATATGCTGAGACATGTCACGGAGAAAACTACGCTATGTACGTTCAATAAAAGAAAAATAAGGGACTAACTTAAACACTGTCACCCGGGTGTCATAAATAAATATCACAATCGACACAGAAGCATTAAAGTAATTTAATACAGGTAGATTCTACTAGGAAATGTAACTCGATGAGATGGCCCTAGTATACTTAACCAAGTATTAACAATACAATTTCGAGCGCATGCAGACAACTTAAAGTTTAACTTATGTATTCAATTCTGACACTTAGTTCTGCAAAACAGCGACAAAAAACATTTCATTTCTCTGCTAATGGAATATTATTCACATTACTATTATTAACAACGAAAACTTATATGGCAGTGTCATGGCCGAACTCGGACTTCAAGACTACTTTACAGAAAGAGTTCAATTGTAATCATGAGCTAAATAACACTTAGATCTACATCACAATAGAGCGTAATTAATATAGCAAAAAGTGTATGAAAATTAACAGTGCAAAAGCATCAGAATTTCTGCAGGAATGTTTGCCACGTTTGTCTGAGATACAAGTGTCGTCGAGTGATTAGCAAGCTTGCCTTTTAAACAGGAGGCAATCGGTTCAAATCCAAGCCAGACCGTCTCTGACAGTATCACTTGCGGTATGGAAACAGGCGCTTAGTTTTACTTGTATATATCTGTAAGTTAAGTGCCACTGTCAATGAGACAAGTTTAAAGCCCAGGCATCCAACGGCAGGCACCTAGTCATATCCACAATAAACTGATAACGCCTTTGTCACATTATGCATTCAAGAATTCATGCATACAAGTCAAAGTAATAATACTGTTCACTAGTTCAGTAAATTTAATACAATTCTATAAAACTATTAAATTAGTAAGCGTCAAATACCGTCATACATACAATAAACTACAGATAGACAATGAAAAACCGCAATAATATAATAACACAGTAGATCAAGCTCAATTTTTAGGTAAATAGGAGTAGACTTTAGAAAAACGAGGAGATATCAACAGTCAATACTAACAATCTAAAATATGAAGTTCCACGTTTGCAATTATCTGAAATCAGAAAAAGTCAAATAGATCTATCTTTGTTCAGTAGTTGCTAGATTACTAGATTTGAAAGTCCTGGAGAAGTCTCGTTTCTCAAAACTGAACTCCTGCTAGGCTGCTAGCTTAGTGAGAGAAATCTGTAGTAAGCTTGAACTAGCATTTGCGACTATTGCTCGATTCGTCTTACGATAAAACCTAAAAGAAAAAGAGAAGCGTTTCTGAACGTTTGTCACTATATCTCCTATCTACCTCAATCAGAGCAAGTCATCATAAAATACAAAAATACCAGCAGTATGCTAGATGAGCACTGTCATTAGAGCAATGAAAGTTAGATTATAAAATGATGATATCTGCAAACCCTTTCCGTACTTCCTTTCTCTTCTTTTAATTTTTACACTACTATATCTTTTTCATGTGTATTTAGCGGGTGTCAATACTTGTAAGCGCACTATTTCCATCACAGCTTATTATCTCACTACATGCCCAATAATATATAATACAGACGTCCTCCCAACAATCAAAATAAAACTATCAAGTAAACACTGTTAGCAATTTGTTGGTAAACCTAAACATAGCACTGAATGAGAAGTCACATATTCAAATTTCATACTTCCATAAATAGCACAAATTTATTACGTAAATTATACTAAAACCGTTCGTACGCAAATTACAGCTCCTAATTTACATGATGCATGCGCAGTGACTGAAAAAATAACATGAGAAATTGTATTGCAATTATCACAATATCATCAAGTAACATAGAATTTCAGTAGCTTTAGATGGATCTTAGTATCTCAAGCAAACACTCTTCCAATGCCGATTTCATTAAGAAGTTTAAGATAGCACAAATCTATAACTTATATAGTACATGCACGTAAGTGTGGGAGTAGTGTAGGTGAGCTGGAAGCACTCTGTATATAAATACGAGAGTGTAGATCATAAACTGCACATCACTTGTCTCTGTCTACTGATCTGCCAAGTGTCAAGTGCACGGTATATACTTAGAGTCGGCATTCACTCTCTATAGATCAACAAGTAGATCCCTTCATAAAACGCTAAGCCATACCTTATGTAGCCCATAGCTTGGGAATATTACAGCTACTGAGGCAAGTTCCCGTTGCTTTTCTTAATTCTTGCTTAATCGCTTTTTGTGCAGTTAACGGTTGGTCTATTCTTAATGTCCCAGACACAACACATGAAATCATTATCAATATCAGCTTCAAAATAGTACAGATAGAGTGCAAAAAGAAAACCATCTAAAACAATTGATACAAATATTCACACGCAATATTTGCAGCAACAGTATTCGCAGACATATTTTGCAACGCAAAACAAAACACGCGAATGAGTTTTACTCAATAGAGCGCAATTAATAGAGTACAGCATCGCGTATATATTAGACAACGAAAGTCGTTACAAACTGATTTTATTCCTCTCCCACCTCTTCACTCCTTAAGTGCATAGGAGTCAAACGGCAAGCAGTTATTTGACGTTATCGAATCTGAAAACAAAGAGTAAAACTCAACGATAAAATCAGGCTGGCAATTGAGATTGCAAGATTTCAAGGAAGATCAATCACGCTGCCAATTGTGATTGTAAGGCTAATAAATTTATGTGTCTGACCTCGCTGTACTGTGACGCACCGAACGTAAAATCATAATTAATCACTTAACTAACAAATCTAACAGTTGCAACATAAACTGAGCATTGAGCGGCAGAGTCTGTTTAAGTGCTTCCAATTTGAAGAGTTCAGTAAATTACGCTACATGTTTTCCTATACGAGTGTTTTTCTGTGACAGAATTTTCCCACTCTTGTAGAAGATCAACAGGCATAAAAATTGACTGGAAAATTTCTAGGATATCAAACATAATGATTGCGGTAGACAGGATTGTTTTCTCAGGGAATGACGCCCCTGCCCAGACGTTAGTCGTAGCTATAGATTTCATAGGGGGGTGAACCAAGCAAAATTCCCCAATAATAGTGGTACATCTAAAGGAATGTTATATATGATTTATAGATCCACTCGTATGTGGATATGACAAGGAAAACAGAAGACAGAGAAGAGTGGAGGCGCTATATACCATGGACCTGCCAGTAGGCAGTACACTAAGAAAGAGAAGAATAATGATGTTATTTTTAAAAGTAGATGAGCACTTGAGTCAGACCTAGAATCCAGAGTTCAGAGACGTTGGCCGTAGCTAGTCGAGATGTTCTACCTACGCACACACTCGCCCTTCTCAGACACGTCGTCACCTGTAACAAAAGTAAATTCAATATATCCAATATAGTAATCTAGTTCTGTTTGTCTGTCTGAAGTAATGCTGATCGTCATATTCATAATTCTTTAATGGTTAAGCTAATTACAGCACTGTCATTTAACCATTATAAATTTATGGCGAGTATATATATACATGGTGAGCATAATAAGCCAGCTAGATATAATGTATTATACAATTTTTACCCCATAGAAATAGTAATATTACCCAGGATTAACAACAGCACCCTATCAGCAAATGGTGCACGAGAGACTTGTGATACCAAATAGAAGCTTCACACAAACCTTGCCGCAGCAGGCTACGACAAGCATCTCTAGAACAGATCTCGGAGGAGTACAGGCGCTGTCTAAGTAGATAGAGCCGACAGATGAGAAGAGATTGAGATGATTCACAACACTGACGTCTCTCTCTCGCTTCAGTCGACTCGTCTGAAACACATTACAGTACAATACAATATATATATATATAGATATATACAGTATATATATACGTGTTGTGTCCGGGTTGTTTGAAGAGTAGACCAACCGGTGACTGCACATGTCGTGGAAAAGGCGACTAAACCACTAAGATCCAAACCATCGTCAGATAGGGCATTCGGTTGGTGAGGACATCGGTTATCGTCATCATCATTTTCCCTTAAATCCCAGTTTTTTTTGAGTCGGGATACGACTAAAATTTTTAAGTTTATCCATTCGTTTAAGATTTTGTAGCAATTTCTGGAGCCAAGGCGCTCATCAACCGAATGCCCTTTCTGACGTTGTTTTGGATCTAGTTTTTATGTTGCCTTCTACGACATGTGCATAATTACATGGTTTGTCTATTCTTTGAGCAACCCGGACACAACACAAGGAAGAATTTACCTAGAGTCGTCATCATCTTCCCTTGAATCCCAGTTTAACTAGGGTCGGGATACAAATAGACTGACTCAAATGCTCTCTGTCCTACATAATATATCATCCATCGATCAATCCCCTATTTGAGACTTTTCCATATAGGAATAATTTACCTAGAGTACGATGAAATAATAAGACGAAGAAATAATAAGACGAGGAAATAACATAGAGAGCACATACCCTCACAACAGGAAAGAACTGATGCTGTTCATAAGGCTCCTCGGGCAACCATTCACCTTGTCTCAGTGATTCTGTTACCTACAACAATCAATCAATCAATGACTAGTCTCAACCAACCAGTTGAACAATTGATTTAGTGGAACTAACTGATCCATACAGAATTAATTCCTTTAATTACAGAATTAAACCTGAAGAAAAAAATCGGTCCAGATTTATATATAGTGTACCATATATATATATATATATATATATATAGATATAGAATATATATATATATAATATATATATAATATCATATATATAATTTATATATATATATTATATAAAATATATATATACATGTACATATATACACTGTGTTTTCTATAACTGATACCCCAAATTATTTTTACAATAAAGTCATAAGGAGTTGAGCGATGTTCTTGAAAATTACAATACACGATCAGCAGTCAAGTCCACCAAACATAGAGAAATTTCGTTTAAATGTCTATAATAACATGAAAGTTATAGCTTTGCGAATAGGAGTGGGGTCAGAACAGAAATTTCCAGTACAGGATTCCGCGCGTGTTACATGCAGCGTAAAATGATCTATATAAAAATAACAAAGAATACGTAACATAAAATTTCTGCTAATGCTGAGTCATTTATTTTCAAAACGACGTAAAATACGTACCGATATGTTCTTAATTGGCAAAGTTATTGAACTTTTTAACTGCATGCATTGCATGAAGAGAATTAGCAGTAGTTGTGCCCTCATTGTCTCGCGGCAGCTGAGCTCTCGCCTAGCACACGTCGGCCTTATGACATAATGCATGCATTAAAAGTGCAATAACTTTGTAAATTTAGAACATATCAGCACGTATTTTACGTCGTTTGAAAAGAACTGATTGCTCATCAAAATAGCATTAGCAGAAATTTGATGTTACGTGTTAGCAAATATTTTTATAGAGATAATTTTACGCTGCATGTTACACGCACGTAATCCTGTACTGGAAATCTGTTATCTGACCCCACTCCTATTCGCAAAACTATCATTTCACGTTATTACAAATATTCAAACGAAATTTCAACATGTTTGGTAGAATTGCCTGCTAGTCAAGTACTGTAAATTTAAAGAAGATCGGTCAACTCCTTACGACTTTATTGTAAAAATAATGTGGGGTATCAGCTATAAAAAACAGTGTATATATATATATATATATATATATATATATATATATATATATATATATATATATATATATATATATATATTGCTATATGTATATATTTATACAGACTGCGTCAAAAAAAATGACCCCCTACAGAAAAATTTCGATAAATTTTGTATCTGATGTCTCCTTATCATGTAAATTTAAGTTATTATTCATGGTCCAATTGTACACATATGCTGAAAAAGTGATGGAAATATATGCATCAAAATTCGAGTTACAGATCTTTTTGTGCCATGCCCCTACCTCTTATAGGTTCTCTAACAGTTTATCACTATAAGTCACTATAAGTTGCGGATACAAATACTCCATGAGCAAGGCAACGGGGTGAAAAGAATAAAGCAAGCCTATCCGCTGAGAGAGAGAACTATGTTTATTGAAGTACATATACAAGTATACATACAATCACAAGGTCATCAAAGAGGGCATATATACCCTATCTAGTTGACAGCCAGCAAACACGCAAAAAACAGTCAAACATACATGTACATTTAAAATTAGCAAAAGTTACTAGCGAAAAAGCAGTAACGACTAACCGGCGTGCAAGTTCGAAAAACTGTTGTACAACAATTGATGGCATAAAAATGAAATCACAATTATTGAAGCAAGCAACCTAAGTAAAGACAGAAATAGCACGATAATTGTCAACATTAAGATATATTTATCATTACAAAATACTAATTAAATGGCTTTTGCATCTCTTATTGAATAAATTCAAAGATTTACTATTACGAATTTCTAAGGGAACATTATTCCAAATCATCACACAATTAAAAATATAAGATTTGAAGAAAAGCTTGCTATTATTAGAAAATATATAATTAGTGCTTGACAGTCTAGTATTGTAATAACGATTTTGATGGAGAGAATTAATGATGTCACGAATTGCCGTAGACATAATACCGTCAAAATTAATACACTTATAAATTAATTTACTTATAGAGAGTATATAGAGTTGAGATACAGGTAAAGTATTGAAATTAGCATATAATTCTTTGACATTACAAAACCTGGATTTATTTTGTAGAGTTCGTAAAATTCTATTACAGGAATAGTGCAGAGGCTGTAATAACTTAGAGGTTGTTTTTCCATAAATTTCTATACCATATTGAATGCGCGAATAAACAAGAGAAAAATACAGATTTTTACGGCATCCCTGAGGTATGTAGTCCCTTCGTCTGTAAAACATACCATTTAAGCTATTAACCTTGCTTATTAAAGCATCGATATGATTGTTAAAAGTAAGGTTCTCATCAATTAGAATGCCCAGAAATTTAGTGATTGAAACTTTACCAATTGAACAATTATTTAATTTAACACACATATCATTTGCCGTAATGTTTGCACTATCGTCATCTGTAGGAAAAAATAATATATATGCCGACTTGGAACAATTAATTGTTAAACGATTGCAGATAAACCAACGACTAACTTGTGAGCAAGCTTGGTTAGCTGCCTGGTACAGTTCTTCAAGGTTGCTACCGTGCACAAAAAGATTGGAATCATCAGCAAAAAGTTTTAATGTGGCATTGGTGCAGGCAAATTGTAAGTCATTAACGTAAATTAAAAACAACAATGGTCCTAATATTGAGCCCTGGGGCACGCCCATTCTGATATATTTTATATCAGATGGTATATTTCCTATTACAGTATATTGCTGTCTGTCGGACAAATATGATTTTAACCAATTATAAGCTTTACCACGAATACCATAATTAGATAATTTAAAGAGCAAGATACCATGGTCGACTGTATCAAAAGCTTTACATAAATCTAAAAAGATGCCCATAGTTTTACTTTTCTCGGCATTTTTATTTGTCAGTAAATTGATACAGCTGAAAAGTGCATCAATTGTGGAATGGCCTTCTCTAAAACCAAACTGGCTGTCAGATAAAGTATTGTTAAAATTAAAGAAAGCAACCAGGCGTTTGTAGATCACTTTCTCAAAAATTTTGCTCAAGTTATTAAGTAGAGAAATGGGTCTATAATTAGATACATCATGATTACAACCCTTTTTAAAAATAGGAATTACTTTAGCTAGTTTAAAGCTTGTAGGAAAGAAGCCTTGCTCTAGAGATTTATTCATAATAAAAGTAATTGGGTTGATAATGTATTCAGCACCGAGCTGAAGTATTTTACTAGTTATTTTATCATGTCCGGTGGCATTACTTTTATTTAGGCTTTGAATGATATTGAAGATTTCATTATTGATGGCTGGGTATATGAATATAGAATTTGGGAAATTTTCAGGAAGGTAAGACTGGTAATCATTAGAATTATTTGGTATTTCATTTGCTAAGTTAATACCGACATTGATAAAGTAGTTGTTAAATTCATTCGCCATTTGATATTTATCATAAATAAAACCATTTTTAGAGTAAACTCTATCAATTAAAATTGTTAGCTATTTTATTTTTGTGGCTAGTGATGTCGTTAAGATTTTTCCATATATTTTTAGCGGAATTAAATCTTATATTTAATTTATCGCTGAAATATATCTTTCTATAATTTTCTAATTCCTTTTCCACTGATTTCCGATAGGCACGATATTTATCTTCATCTTCAATACTTTTAGTTTTTTTGAAAAGTAGGTAGAGAGAATTTTTTATTTTGATACGTTTTTTCAATTCCTTTGATATCCATGGTTTGTCCTTAAAACTTTTTCGAGACAGTAGAACTAACGGAAAATTGTTATCAATGGCGTTAGTTAAGGTATCAGTTAGGTAGGCGACCGACGTGTCTATCTGATCAGAACTATAAATGGGTGTCCAATCAGTAAAAGAAAGTTGATTTTTAAAAGAATTTATAGCCTTTTTAGAGAAAATTCGTGTCGTGGGTCGATCACAGTAATTTACCCTTTTCTTGTTTGCAGTTATAGCAACAATGTTGGCATAGTGGTCACTAACATCACTTGCCACTGTTAATGACTTAATTCTACAGCCTTGCACACAATCAATACCAAAATTACAGAATACATGGTCAATAATACTCATTGAATTATTGACACAATGCGTCGGAATAACAGAGAACGGAACAAAGTTCATCGAGAATAATTCATTGACGTATCTCTCAATACATGCAGTAGAACCATATTTTAGTAAATCAATATTCAGGTCACCACATAATATGCTTCTCTTCGTTGGCTTGTACAGCTTAAGTAAATCAAACAATGAATCAATAAAAATCGGCATTGCTTTACTTGGGTGTCTATAAAATAAAAATATACGAAGTTTGCCGTTACTGGTAGTTACATCAAGTATAACATATTCCGCAGCATCATCTAGTAACTTGTAGTCATTTGACGAGGCAACAATATTATAAACTATCGATTTATGAATTAAAACACCAACTCCACCGGCTCTCTGGTTCAGTGGCGGAAAGGAAAGAAAAACATAGGAAATATATTATCAAAATATGCCAGGTTTGTGGACCATATTTCAGATAGTAAAATAATATTAAATTTGTAATCATAAATATCAAGTAAATTTAATAAGTGTAAATAATTGGCATTGAGACTTCTAACATTGATATGAAAGATAGCAAAGTTACAAAGTTTAAAAGAGTTCAATAGTTTATTAGAGTCCTCTGGTGAATAAAGGCCTACATGTGAGTTAGTGATAAAATCATCGTTAATTAAACCATTAAAATTACAAGCCATTATAAAGAGTGAAATGTCGACTATTGTTTGGAGGACCACCATTCTCTGATCGTGATGTTGTCAGGCCACAGATCCATGTTAAAAACAAGATCCTTGTATTTAACATCGACTGAGATAAGGAAGGCCGAAGATTTGTACTCCCGCCCGTCCTTAGTCTTTCCAGTCAGCTTTTTGCAGACAGAATCAGCAATACCGTTATCCTTCAGCAAATCCTTCATATCGTCCTCAGTTGTGTCGATTTGGAGTCTGCCCATAAATATTGATAGTTTCTTGGGCACCGCTTTGATTTTGCTGTCGGTTTTCTTCCCTGTGTAGGTGATCGATTGGGGCCTCGCCTGGCGGTTAAATCCGTTAGTACCACCTACGCTAGTTACTTGTTGACTTGATTTTCTAGGTTGAGCAGAAATCGCTGGATTTGGTGAATCAGCTATCTCGGCCCAGCTTCTGCTTTTTGGTGACCTTTCTGGAGCACGGAGGGGAGGAGGGATGCTGATACCTATTGGAGGCGTTGTTTTTAGTTGCCTGATTGTCTCCTCAGCTACCGTTAATCTAATTAGTAGTTTCTTGTTTTCCTCAAGCAGGTTGTTTACTAGCTCAGAAAACATTGTCTTGACTGACTCTGCCACTATGGGGCCGATAACTTTTCCCAATTCTTCTGAGATTTCCCCACTTCTGATCGCCTCGGCGAGCTCTTCACCCACTGAGCGTTGTTTGGGCGGCATTATGTTCAGAGAGAGAGAGAGAGAGAGAGAGAGAGAGCGATGTCTCAGGATGAGTCTCTACACATGAGCACGGGTGTTTACTATAATATGACGAGTGATCATATATAGAATTGTAGATACAGGTGAGAGGGTACGAAGTCCAGATTGTTTATATCCTTTTAAATATTAATATAATATTTTATTAATATATTATATATCCGCGTCTGAGCTTGATATAGAGTGTGTTACTATTATATTTATTTAATCCGTACGGAGTAAACCGAATTCATGTGAAAAATCTAGTTATTAGTTGCATTTAGATTTATTTATAAGCAAATTACAGCCAGTCGTTTGTTTACATAGATATCATATATCTATGCTGAAAGCTGAAAGGATGGTCCTTGTCAAATATTAAGAGTATTTGTCGGAAGATTGCAGAGAGAGAGAGAGAGCAACCGATAGAAAGGCGGGCAGTGGCTGGCCTAAAAGTGCCAGAATTCCTGCTAATATTGCTGCTGTTGAGAAACTAATTGATTCTCAGGAAGGAGAGCCTGTAACAAGGCGTAATACACGTCAGATATCTCAAGTACTAGGGATATCTGCCTCATCAGTTCGCATGATTGCTACTACCAAAACAAAGAATCAATGAAGGGCTCTAATCAGGACTATTCGGTGACAAATTGCTTGGAGAATCTGTAAGAGGTAGGGGTAAGGAGCAAAAAGATCTGTAACTCGAACTGTGGTACATACATTTCCATGAATTTTTCAGCATATGTGTAGAATTGGATCATGTTTATCGCTAAAATTTGCATGATAAAGAGACATCAGATACCACAGTTACAGAAATTTTTCTTTATGTGGTCAAGTTTTTTGACGCAGTCTGTATATATATATATATATATATATTATATATATATAGATATATTATATATTATATATATATACGATATATATATATATATATATATATATATATATATGTATATATATATATATATATACACGTGATGTAGAGCTGCAGCTTTTTTAGATAGCTAAGACATAATGAAGCGCTAAGTAGAAAAGAGAGGCAGCACCGAAATACAAAATTTCGAACAATAATTTATACAAGTTACTCAGAGTTAGCAGTCAAATGTCAAACTATACTAACATTTACAATAGTAACTCTATCATATATTATCCTTTTCCTATCTGAGTTATATATCTCTGCAGAATTTTAAAATACAAAAGAAAATAAGCATCGACTAGATATAATTCTTCTTACAAAAAAATTTGTAATTCGTTTGTTCTTTTTAGAATACAGAATGAACAACATTTCAGCTGCCCAACTAGCACTCATAAATATAGTGCTCAAACAGATGTAAGTTGCGAAAGATATCACGGAGTTACTATTGCCATTAAATACATTAAAAAGATTAAATACTATTGCTATTGTACTAGTTTATAGCATTACTACTGGCTTGGACAGGGGTAACGTCAGTTAGGCTATTACAAGTGGAAAAGCACGTGCCGTGTTCAAATCTCCAACCTGTTCATCCCAAATATACTTTTGAGAGACAAAACCGAGTTAACACTGGCTTTAATATTGATACTAACACAACATATCCAATCAAACGACACCACCCACAATGCCTTTACTATAAAAAATAATAATAAAAGTAAACACGCAATATAGTGAAATGATCAACTATGTTGATATCTATCCCTTTAATATCACATGTTTCAGCCATTACGCATTTTAGACTATTTCCCATATAACCAGTCCAGTGAAAGTCCAAGATTTTACTCTCAGATCAGCGCGGCTAGAATTCGAACCCACGAGGGTTCCATTCAAATCAGGATCTGTCATTTAAAAGTTCATGACGTTACCCCTATGCTATTGAGACATTCAACTACCACAATTATAAAAATATCACCACTACCACAACGTACCCAATCAAAGGACACGACCCACAATCCTCTCACGACAGCTTGCAGCAGCTTGACAGTTCTTCTGCTCTCTCCCAGCACAAGATGAGTCGTTTTCTCATCCACCTCACACGAGACGCTGGCAAAGCCTTCCAACCTCTCCACTGCTTTCACCAACTTGTCTTGCTGGCTGCAGCAACATTGCTATACCACTTTATTATGACATTATTTATATTGAGAGGATATATATATATTTATATTACATTATATAAAATTTAAATAAATGGAAAAGTCTCAAATTCATATTGTGAAATTTACATTATAATAATAGTATTATAGTCTTATGATTTTGTAATAGCAAACATAATCTATGTCTGCTTATTTATTGTTATTAATATTCACATAGAGTTATTTAAGCTAAAGTCAAGTTTAACGTCAGTTTCCTGTCTCAGAAGCATGTCAGTTACGGGATCAGCACAAGATAGGAACCCTACACCTACTAATCCACTGTCACACCCTTAGCCGATCATGCCAAAATCTCATCTAGTCATTTAGTTGCTCACATAGCACATCTCTTCAATGTAGATGATAGTACACATAGTCCAATGCGCTGATAATTGTTTAGTCTCTGGAGCAAATATGTCATCATCCAACTCAGCAATCTTCCAACTGACTGACAATACATTTGATTTGACAGTAAAAATCAAGTTGTCAATTCATTTTGAAAAATATTAACTAAATACTTGAAGATAGGAGTTTTAAATACATACTAGTTAATAAATTATTGACCTACCAACAAATATCCACTTACTCTCTATGAAGGCTGGTACTGGCTACAGTAGCATTAGAAATATTTCTGCACTTTGCGACCGATTTCTTTCCTTTAATGAATTCTATGGAGGAATTTCTTCGACGAGAGTTCCGCTCAGAAGAATCGCTCTCTACTGACAGCATGAGATCCCCCTTAGAATCCTGAGACTTATCTTTCAGAGAAGACTTTGATGACTTCTTCTTAAGTTGCTTGCCTTTGTTATTCTGATCTGCATTATTGTTATTACCGTTATCTTCTCGCAGTCTTTTCCTACTATGTTTTTCAGAAGTTGAAGAGCTTATATCACTCAATCCTGACATTCTATCACTCTGTTCAGCTGCAGAGTTTGGTTCTACAGATTTTCTACCACTAGAAATTTTCAGATTACGCTCGGATAACTCAGCCTTAATTTTCTTCCTATTATTAACAGCCTTGATATCATTTGTAGCCACAATTTTTCTCGTTAACTGGTCAAAAATCAATTTCTGATTAGAATTAGAGGTTGTATTGTCAGCATAATCAGTTCTATTACCAGATGTCGCCATATCCTGCGATGACTCAGCAGAAGAGCAAAGACTTTCTAGTCTACTCCAAGCTTCCGGAAGCCTCTGTCGCTTTTTGCGTTTAATCGGCAGCATTTCATTGTAGAAAAACTTCTCTCGCACAGAACTCGCTGAAGAGTCATCTAAATCTGGACTTGACATTTTCATTTCATGCACTTCTTCATCGGTCCTAGCGTCACAATCATACACTGCTGAATTAACTCTATTAGAAACTGCATCTCGTTTACGTTTACCTCTAACAGCAGCATACTGAGATTCATTGCTATTAGATGCCTCAGTGACGATATCAAAATACTTATTGGAAGCAGCATCAGTACTGCAAGTCTGAGCATTGGAAGCTATTTCACAATTAAAAGTGGCCCTTTTACTAGAAGATTTTGGAGATGAAGATTCAAAAGAATTTGCTGAACTTTTTCTGGCTCTCGCTTTGCATGCAACACTCGGGTTACTACGATCAGTGTACGAATGGGACTTAGTGTCAGATAATTTGGATGATTTAGCATTCACACTTGAATCTGCCGATGAAATAAGATTTGGTACATGTTTTATCAGACAGCTTTTTCTCCTGCCACCAGAAACCTCAGACCCAGATAGTTTACCCTCTGACCCAGAAGGATTGACCTCTGACCTGGACAGTTTTATCAATGGTAACATAGAACTCTCATGTTTAGAGTTCTCACGCTCACGTTCTATCATGCTCTTTCTTCGCTGAAGCCCGACGCGTAACGACTGAGACGTGGATGCTGAGGTGGACTGAACAACAGAGGTCTGACTGGAAGAGAGAGGAGAGGACTTCCCTTTAGCCATCTGGGTCAATTGTACAAAGGATACTCTACCTCTGGGACTTCCTGTACATCCATTTACACTAGTACTGTAATCCCGGCAATTTCTTACACTGTCTTCTTGTAGACATTGTCTTTTACTGATATCTAACATATCTTCACTAGACACACTCGCTCTTCTTTTTCTATTAAGTCTACTATCACTACTGCTTCCAACTATCTGTAAGTTATTCAACTGTTTACTACTTCCATTCTTCACTTCTGCCATTAAACATTTCTGCAATGGATCCATACTACCTTCTGTTTTTCCATTTATAAAATCCTTTACTTTGCATTTAGGATTCTCCTGATTCAACTCTAGCGACTTTTTATTAATATTTGATTTTACAGCAACACTAGATGACCGTCTCGCAGTAGAATTGACAGGTAACTGTGAAATGCTCTCCTCACTCGATGTTGTGGCACAAGATTTGGCTGGTCTCGTATTCCACGGTATGTTTTCAGCCTCATGCACACTTCTCTCCAGTGACTGCAGTAGTTCCAGTTGCGTCTTAGTTAATACGGCGATAGTCTCTGACGTGTCAGACGAAGAATCGGCACTGCTATCTTTCCCGTTGGATGTTGAAACATCCCGTTTATCTGATGAAGCACTGTATTTATCATTAGACGATAAAACCGCTAATTTACATGATAAGGTGTTCCTTGTTATCGAATCGTCAGAAGATACACTGGCGTTAGAGCAGGTTTTCTTGTCAGATGGTGAGCTCTTCAGTTCACATGAAGATCTCAATGCTGCGTCATCAGTCGCTGAGCCAGATGACGTGATTGTGACAGGTGAAGGCGGAGGAAGAGGCAGAGCCTCATTAGATGACTCATCCATGGGTTCAGTATCTGGGACTATATCGCAACAGGAATCTTTTCCATCTAAACAAAAAATAACAGAAATATCATAGCCAAGCTTTAAAATTCCAGATATTATGCACTAACTCGGTTCAGGAAAAGGTAGTCAAAACTACCTTTACAAATCATATATTTGTAAATTATCGTTAAATTTTAGATGTTTATGTATTAGAAACAGAAGCTTTTGATAAGGATTCCACTTTTAGAGTTTCCACCATACGTTAGTAAGTGTGCCCATTTCAGATTCAGTTGAAGCTAAATTACAGCTAAGTTATAGCACCTAACATCGTTGTAGCATACTGACAATTGTAATTATGCTAGCACACAGCAGGCAATTAAAGTAATTGAATTTAGGAATAAAACTTCTAATACACCCACTAACTGATATTAAATCCAATATTTTATTCCATTTTAAAATAAAATTTTATTATTGTCATTATTTTGAAAATATATTCATAACTTATATTTAATCTTATACATGCATATTACATACCAAAGTGCTTAAATTTTAAAAGTTATAATGCTAACTTCGTTAATTTCGTCTCTTGAAACAAAGACATTAGAGAAACATACCAAACAATTTTCGCTGCAAAATATCTTGAGATAGCATGAGACCAGCGACAGGAGGTGGAGATTCATCAACTTGATTGACAGGTGGCATGACTCGACCGAGTGAAGAAACAGATCTCCCATCAACGTTATTGTCTAGAACCAGAGAAGCAAATCTATATTTAAAATAAATATGTACTAGTGTCGCAAGAAAAGCATGGAATCACATTGTAAAGCAAGGATAGCTGAGTTGATGGCATATATACTCAATAAGGAGTCCACTACAGGTTCAAATCTCAGCCGGAGATGTCGAACAGACCTTATATGTGCATAAAGTTCTATTTTCAACTTTCGCCAAGTTTTATTTTACATCTATCATCACTGACGACAAATGCTAGTAGTTGAAAACAGAATATACGAAATGAAATGGCGAGAACGCAGTCTTTCATCGTATTTCAGGACTGTAAAGCTTACCTTTACAATGTCACACGCTAAATGTCCATAATATCACAATTCCTACCATAAATAAAACTGTTTAAAGTACTGCCATGAACGTTTAAAACAAAAATAGGAAGAGATGGATTATAAAACAGCAAACATTTGATAACACACACAATCACTCATAACTGATAGCACATAACTAGCAAAACTTTACTTGGGCTCTTGTAATTCTTGTTCACAGACGGAGTTGCGGCGGCTGGAGTATTTTTCCGCTGAAGCCAGTCTCGAATGCTCGGTGGAGTGTCAGGCACTCTGATGGCACTCAGTGGTGTCAACATCTCATCACTGCTGTTGCCGTCCTACGCACGTTCAACAAATATTACTAGAGTTAGTACGTTCATAGAGTTAATAACTAACTGAGTTAACTAGAGTTAATGCAATAATACTAGAGTTAATACGTTCATAGAGTAAATAATTGAGTTAGAGTTAACTAGAGTTAATGCAATAATACTAGAGTTAATACGTTAATATGTTCCACAATACTACTAGAAATAATTTCAGTGAGCAGCCCATTGACAGGTCTATGCCACTATAGTATGTAACTCTTCAACCAATTATATCACCAGTATTTCGCTTTAATCTCTACATAATATTGCATATTATATAAAGGACTCATAGGACCAAAACTCCATGACACGATATACTTAGACTGCTAAACACAAGTAACTAAATTATATTCAGTCAAAAATTTAAATTGAGCAGAATCTATCAAATATAAATTTTACAAGCCTGCCAATGACGAGATAACACGAGGAGCTTACATAAATCTAAACAAAAACTCGACGCAATAAAACAACTAGTGCTCAACCTCGTCACTCGCTCGCTCAGTGTCGGCAACAAATATGTGAGCCCTGTTGATCCGGATCTGTCGCGGCTTAAAGAGAGCCGAGGCCGGCGTATCAGCCACTCTATACTTATCCCTCGCTCGCTTCCCTCCAGACGTGCCTGGAGTACCGTTGCTACGTCTACCACTAGATCCCTCTGGGGATTTATCAATAAACTCCTTAGGCTGCATTGATCTAAAACGCTGCAAATATTATATATGCAAAGCTTATGATACTCTAGTGCCGCAATACTTTTAAATTCTTTGAGAATGACAACTGTTACTAATGTCTATGAAGACCATGAATACTGAATACTGAATACTTTCGTCAATAATTATTTTGAACTAGTTAGCACTGATAGATGACTGACTGATTGATAAACAGGTAATCAGGTATATTTAATAGAAGAATCTTAACAAGTATATCGTACCTGAATACCAAACTTAGAACCTTTAAAATTCATATTGTAAAGATGGATCCCTATGAATCTATTCTAGTCATTAATTCTAATTAGTAAAAAATAATCGCCATATCATATTTTCTTTGCCATCTGAAAAATGGTAACATTCAATATACAGTATATATATATTTAAAATTAAATTGTGAAATCAGCTACTTAACACTTAGCTAAAAACATACTTACACCTTATGAATTCAAATAACAGCAAAACCAGTGAAATACATTTATAAGAAACTCTTAGAGCATAAGCTAGTGGCATAGATTTGTAGTCCAGCTGTATATTAGATTAGAATATAGTACTGTTGGCTGGTAAATTAGTGTAAATTCAGTACAGACCTTAAATTTGACAGGTCCATGTCGGGGTGTGGAGAGAACTTGCGACGGAGAAATGAGAAACTCTTCCTCTGCAGATCTCTGTCCCGATAGCCGACAGCTGAGAGAAAGACAAAATCTTTAAGAGTATTGTGTCACAGCAACAAAGATTATAACTTCCTACCATAACAGGTTGAGAGGCGTAGATGGATTTTGATGCACAAGAAAATCAACAAATCTTATCAGGTTGCAAAATATCCTGTGATCTCCCCATTACAGACATGTTATAAATCATAACTTAGCATTTTTAATTACCACAAATAAAATATAAATGAAAAGTCTACAGAGATTATATATTATATACTTAAATATATATATCTAAATATCTTAAATATATAATATATCTAAATATGGATAGGACACATTCTAAGGGGGAAAGTCTATTACAAGAGGTCATAGAAGGTAGAATGGAAGGAAAAAGAGGCAGGGGCAGGCCGAGATTAGGTATGTTAGATGATTTAAAGACCCACTCATATGTGGAAATGAAGAGGAAGGTGCAAGACAGAGAAGAGTGGAGGTGTTATGTACCAACAACAACAACAGCAACAACAATTAGACTGCTACTGTCATAAATGGCAACATCGAGCACTATTGAGTCAAATGAGAATCAAGTGAGACATACAAGTTTGTCCAGGGATGGTGATGGACTTATAGGTTAACGAAGCTGTTTTATAAATGATTCCCTCTTTAATCTTTAGCCAGTGCAAAGAATTTAAAATTGGCATAACATGTGAGTACTTGGAACTACAAAAAATTGCTCGCGCAAGAGAATTCTGAACAAACTGCAACCGATCAATCTCACAGCCAGGGAGATTTAAAAACAGGGAATTGCAGTAGTCCAATTTCGATTGCACAACCATGGACCTGCCAGTAGGCATGAACCATGCACCATGGACCAGCCAGTAGGCAGTGCACTAATAGAGATCTAAATATCTTAAAAATAGTTTGGTATATATGAAACTTCTAGATAAAATTAACATTAGTATTCATTATGTTTCCTAATCTTCATTTGCATTACAGTCACTGGTCATGATACTGCTATAGAAATTGTAGGAGGACATTGTCATCATTATACTTAAAGTTTTAACAAGGGGATCAATTCCTTTTATTATTTTATTTTTAATGTTCATTTTTAATCATGCTCTCCACTCCAGAATGTTGTGCCTTTATTATTAATACTTTTATAGTTATTATTATTATTATCATCATAATAACTACTATTACTTTCTTATTCTTTGTTATTATTTATAGTATTATAGTTATTATTATTATTATTATTATTATTATTGTTATAATTACTACTATAACTTTCTAAATGCAGACCTTTCTATCCACAGCACAGACACGACCTTGACATTAGGCCGTCGTTTGGCCATATTAAGAGTTCTGCGGTGACCTTCTTTAAAAACGACATGAGTGACATCATTGTTGAACCTGTCGGCTATCCGAGCGCCCAGCTGCGACAGTTCATGCGCCAATGCCTGACTTCTGTTCTCGTGAGGACCACGAACATCAACAAAGGCAACAACACCTGTGTGCACAATCAATAATAATAATAATAGCAACAATTAGAGTGCTAGTCATCAATGACAACATCGAGCACTATTGAGACAAAATCAAGCCTGCGAACAAAAAGAAGGTCAAAAAACAGTGCAAATTCCAAAATCCAGATTATCAGTCCAAAGTTTCAGATTAATCAACTTAGTATTATGCAGGCAGCAAGTCAACAAAGATACCATACATAAATCAGTCTAAAGTAGTACACAATTCAATGAGAATCTTAAAATGCAGTTTGTCCTTTAACGATTATGCTTGAGAATAACATCATCACTATCAACAGATCAATGACGCATAATAAGTATCTCATATCAATTGAATATAATCTTGACACATGTTTATGGCATGAAAGTACCTGGGTTTATAGATATCAGTGATCAAAACATTCAACAAGACTAACCATGCAGTACAGAGAGCGGTGATGTGTCAGTAACACAAGAATCTCTTATGCCGCTGAGCCTTTCTGAAGGCGAAAGTCCGAGATCCCTTGACATGATCCTAAGGGCTTCGTCATCACCTCTCTCGCTTGATGTACTCTCACCGCTCAATTGAAGAACAAGTGAACAATCCATTTCCTAAAACTATATTCAATAATCAAACAATAAGCTGTAGACTATGGATATTGAAGTGACAACTAGAGAGTCGGTAAACTAGTCTAAATATTAAATGCATGCAAATTATTCTGTAACGAAAATGTGAATTATGACATGGTAACAACAACATGGTTCAATTTATTAGTATTTGTGTTTGACCGTAAAGCTCCTTGGTTCTTTCAAGGGCAGCAAAATCGCGTACATGTTGCGAAACTAGCAGTGATTCGGATTACGCTATGCTTAACCATCTGTCTAAACCTTGATACCAATTCATGTATAAATTTCATGAAATCTAACTGTGTCAAGACTAAAAATCAAAAACACATCTGCCATTTGAGATATAGGGATTCGTCCCATGAATTTAAAATGATCGATTTAAGAATTTAGCCACACGTAACACGGCGATTCAAGTTTTAATCCATAGCTACTGAATAGACATGTTAGATAAAATGCTGACTTGATAGTAGTTAAAAATCATCAATAATTTTCCGTTTTCCTACTGCGAGGTACTGAAAAAATTAAACACTCATTCATCATCCATCAAATAGCTTCGGTAAAACTATATTTTCAATATTTATTCAATTTAAACACTAACTAGAGAAAAAACCATCGCACATAAAAACTCAACAGTATTTAAAAACAAATCAATTCTTGATCGTATTCTTAACAATTGTAAACAAACAGCGATAACCATTGAATTCATTGTCGATTTAATAATAATAGTGGTGACTCCGCAGTGAGGCGATCCACGTGGATGTTCATGGGTCGCGTGCGGCAGAACCCGATCGGCTCACCGGCTGGGTTGACCCCTCAGGTTCATCTGCGTCCTGTCACCGCCACCGCTCAGCCGCCGCAGGATGGCTTCGCTCAACCCACGGCTGACCTGCTCTCTCCGTTCCACGTCAACCGTCCGTCCAGTCTAAAGTTCAACGCTCTGATACAACCTCTCGGTAGAGCTCAGTCTGCTCCCACGAGATCTGATCAGCAGCAGCTTGGTCCGCCACTGCTACATCAACAACAGCCTGGTGCTACGGGAATGAGGCAGGAGCGTATCAGTCAGCTGATTGGCGGGGAGCAATTTTCTTTGATATCGGATTTGGAGATGAGCGAGCTGGGAGGGGAATTTGAGCGCACTTCTACCTCCCCGGGTGGTGAAGAATCGCACTTAAATCAACCATCATCGACAGCATATCCGACTGCCGTTCAGTGTGTGCGGGGTTCGAGTCCTGGGCTCTCCCGTCACTGACGTCACTTTCTGACGTCGTAGAACGGGCATACATGATATCGAAGAACAAGTGAATACTTTTCATAATAACAATAAAATTAATAATAATAATAATAATAATAATATTATAATAATAATATAACACACATCATAGTGCAATGATCAACTACGTTGATATCTATCACTTTTAATACCACATGTTAAATTCGTTAGGCAATTTTGTCCATTTTCCTTATAACCAGTCCAGTGAATGCCCGAGATTTACTCTCAGATCAGCGCGTCCGGGAATCGAACCTACGAGGGTTCCATTCACCTCAGGGTCTGTCATTTAAAACTCTATGACGTTATCTACACCTCTAACCATTGCGCCATGGAGACATTCAAATTATTCTGTAACGAAAAGTGAATTATGACCTTATTATGATTTAAACATAAGAGAGAATTTGTGAAAATATCCATTACTTGAAATAAATCCACATGTTTAACCAAAGAATTATGTTTACTATAACTAATAGTGTCTTTATATTCCTATATCTGTATGTTTTTAACCACACTAGACAGTTTACGCCTCAATAGTCCATGGTATACCATGCATGATCAGATCAAAGATTCCAGGGACTTTAGGAACAGTCATCATAAATTGTAGCGGAGAATCATACGGGCCTGTAAGCACAAGGTGGGGTCTGACAAGTAATGCTGGGTGCCTGTGTGCATGGCGCTCTGCTACAAACTATGTTTCCGATTATTGAAGAGTACCCGGTATGGAGAAAGCATAACATACCAGCACACAGGGTCAGGAAGTACAGATTCTTGTTTAAATCCCGTTTCCTCCTTCTTTTTCATGGTTATTAGTAATCGTTGCTTTTGGTAGCGCATCAAGTGAAGCCGATGCCGATTTAAGAATATCTTCCAACACCCTGGGATTGTTTTCATTCCAAGCTGTCAACACTCGATCGGTCTTTCAATTCAGGTGGTCACCCAACCACATGCATTAACCGAGGCCCACTTGGCATAGCATCGATTATTGACGCGCAGTTAAACCAAGTGCACTAATTCCCGCCGTTAAAAGTGTATACTCAGGCTTTGGCATGAGTATACACTTTAATTATTAGTGGGAATTAGTGCACTTGGTTTAACTCAAGCTCAATGGTGGTTTGACTCAGCTACACTCATGCTGATAAGGTTGATGACGATGGCAGGATGAGTACGACATTAGCTATGAAGAATGAAGAGTCATTTAGAATTTTATGCCGTTATACAAACTCACAAACCGAGCTTTTTAGGCATTTTTTTGTTATTCTGTTCTGAACTAAGCTAATTACAGTTATTTAACTGTTATGTTAAATTACTGTTATGTTAATTTTACGGGTGATCTGCGTGACGTCATGTGTTGACAGGACTGTTTATTTATTGATTTATAATAAATAAATAGAATTTTGTTGAAATTTAGCGTCTTGAGTGAATAGTTTTAGACTTTATTAAGTACATTGGCGCACTATTCACTTAGTTAATAGTTCTATGTTATATTGTTAATCTGTTATATAGTTATTTTGTTGACAAATCAATTTGCAGTTTTGACCGTTATTTTACCGTTATAGTTGATCCGTTACACGTTATTTTATATTGCTTTTAGTGTTTAAATTGTTAAAGTTATAGTGTTCACGTTTTGATCGTTAGTTAATTATTGCATATTTGTATTTTTTATGTAATTTGTGTATAACTATATTGTAATTTATATTATTGTACTTTCTGCATTGTTTACAATTACTGATTTGCCAGTTTTGTAAGCAAGTTTCGATCGAGAATTCCGGTTAATTCTCTTCGAAGCAATATTTCTCTTTGCTCTCTTAACATCCGATCCCTCTCTAACTCAGACCATATCATTGCTTTGCATGATTTGGCTGAGACTCACAAGTTTGACTGTTTTGCTATAGGTGAAACTTGGCTATCCTCTATAACCACTTCTTCTGAACTGATGTCTATTCTTCTTCCTCCAGGTTATGATATGTTTATTGCAAATCGTGACTCTAGGATATCTGGTGCTAAGGGTGGTGGAGTTGTTCTCCTACTAAGGAAGCCCTTTACCATTCTTAGCAATGACTGTCATAAATTTTCTTCATTTGAAGCAATTTCAGTCACTCGTAAATTTAGCACATGTGCTCTGCATGTTGTTGCAGTGTATCGACCACCATCTTCTTCCCCCTATGCCAAACCTTTCTCTCTCTTTTTATCGGAGTTTTCTACCCTACTCTCCTTCCTTACTACTTCTAAATCAGACTTTGTGATTACAGGTGACCTCAACATTCACCTTGATAATCCTCTTGATCCCTTAACTCAGCAGTTTAGTACTTTGCTGTCCTCATGTAATGCTGTTCAACATGTGAATGTTACTACTCATATTGACAATCATACACTTGACGTTGTCATTGCACCAAGTCTCTCTGCTATTGATCCTTTAAGTGTTACTATTTTATCTCACTCACCGTCAGACCATTTTCCTGTTGTATTCACTTATAATCATGTTAAGCCAGATACTATTAAAAATTCACCTACTGTTTCATGGGTTTAGGTGTGTAAATAACGTTGATCTTGATCTCTTTTGTTTTGACTCTCCAGCTAAACATTGTGACTTGGATCCTATCCCAACCACTCTTTTAAAGAAGTGCATTCACATACTTACTCCAGTATTAACATTGATTGTTAACCTCTCTCTCTCTCTCTCTCTCTCTACTGGCAAATTTCCGCGCTCTTATAAGCGTGGAGTTATTACTACATTGCTTAAAAAGCCCACACTGGATAAGGAATTATTGTCGAATTACAGGCCTATATCTAATCTGTCATACATATCTAAGCTCACTGAAAGAATTGTTCTTCAGAGGCTTTCTACTCATCTCTCTTTACAATGATCTATTTAATAAGCATCAAACTGCTTATACTAAGCGTCGCTCAACTGAAACGGTGCTTCTATATGTGTGCAATTCTATTGTTAATGCCATGTGGCACACAACGCGGAACTGGATTATGTATGCGATCTTCGGCCGCTTTTTGATTACCATTGAGCAAAATATTGATGGAACGTCTTTCTACTGGTTGGTGGCGTGGAATTGTTCTTGATTGCGTTTTCCTCATGCTGAGGGTCTTTTTTAGTGTGAAGTGATGGAGTACATATCTTCGCCTTTCATTAACGTATGGGGTGCCTCGGCTCTGTTCTTGGTCCTATCTCTTTAACTCTATACAAACACCCCCCTAAGCACTCTAATCTCTTCTCATTCTCGTGATCATGAAATATATGATGAGACACTCAATATACACTGTTTCACCTTATTTTGCTGTAACTCTTACTCGAATCGCGGAAAACCATCCTGCAACAAAGTTTTCAGTTATATTCGTGGATGTCGGTAATTTATTTGCACTTATCCATATAAGACTGATTCTTGTGGTCGGGACACCCTCAACAGCTCTGAGCTGCATGGGAACAACTCTTTTGTTATCTTCGGGTATTAAAATATCACCTGTTTCTTCTGTGAGAAATCTCGGTGTTATCCTTGATAGACACCTAACCTTCCACGAACACATAACTAAAACTTCACAAGCATGTTTCTTCCATATCCGTGATCTTTGTCGAATACGTCCATATTTGTCACGTGAGACAGCTGCTACAATTGATGCTGCTCTTGTGCAATCGAAGTTGGATTACTGCAATTCCCTGTTTTAAATCTCCCTGGCTGTGAGATTGATCGGTTGCAGTTTGTTCAGAATTCTCTTGCGCGAGCAATTTTTTGTAGTTCCAAGTACTCACATGTTATGCCAATTTTAAATTCTTTGCACTGGCTAAAGATTAAAGAGGGAATCATTTATAAAACAGCTTCGTTAACCTATAAGTCCATCACCATCCCTGGACAAACTTGTATGTCTCACTTGATTAAAGTGATGCAGCCTGCTATTACTCGGTCTTGCTATTGTGTCTTGCTAAGTTAATTGCTATTGTGAGACCTAGCTTACCTTCACGCTCTAAGCTATCTAATCGTGCTTTCCAGCATGCTGCACCTCAGATCTGGAATTCTCTTCCATCCAATCTTCGGAAATCTTCATTTGAATCACATCAGCCTTTGCTTTCCTATGAGCAGTTCCATAAGCAGTTGAAGACCTATCTTTTCCATCTCTCTTTTACATCCAGTGTCCATGAGCAGCGACCTGCGCCTAAACCACCTTTTCTTTAACTCCCTTTACTTTGGACTGAATTTCTGGATTTTGGAATTTGCACCGTTTTTGGACCTTCTTTTTTGCTCGCCGGCTTGATTTTTTCTCAATAGTTAGATGTTGTCATTAATGACTGTAGCACTCTAATTGTTGTTGTTATTATTATTATATGAACTTCCAATATTAACACTGGATTCTATATTACTGTGCGTGCAGTGTTGGTCTAATTAGGCCTAATTTGTTGGCTTACTATTGTCATGTAGTATTATATGTAGCTTGATTGAATATCCTAGATGAGTATGAACTTACAATTTTGTAATTTTGACTCAGATTTTGATCTTTTTGAAAAATTTGAAGCTTGATAAGTAAAAATTATTAACTCTGCTATTGACACGTATTGCCTATAATAGTCATATTTATAAATTAACTATAGGCCTACACATAAACAGATATGTATAGTGCTAATTGATATAGTAGGCGTATGTTTTATAGTTATACTAATAAATAATAATAATAAAAGTTTAACGTCCGTTTCCTCATATTAGGATGATGTCAGGGAAATATGTGGACATTTATGAGATCCACTTGCTTGAACTATTGCAATGATATATTTTTAGCGATAGGCCTACATATCGCGCATGTTGATTTAAATATTGTAAGGTAAGTTATTAGTTTGCTAGTTGATTCCTACAATTTAAACTGTCAGAATAGACGGAATCCTACATTTGTCATAATTAAATTATTAAGCAAAATTTTAAATTTAGAAAAACTACAAAATTTTACATGTTTTTCTTTTTCATTCTTATCCCTTTGTATTTTAGCACGGTATTTGGGACTATAGATATGTTAATTACGTTATGCTTTGTTAGTGGTGTAGGTAAGGTTTTAGTTTTTATTTTGTGTGAGACCTAAACAAGCAATTGTGCTTCTTGACTCAGTGTTTGTTATATTATGCTATATTATAGTCTAATTATGCATGTATACGGTATTTAATAAGTACTTATTTGACTGTCCAAATTGAAGAATTAAGACCTACATGTTGAAGTTCAAAACACGATCAAGTTGAATTATAGATTTATTTAATCGTTCATAAAATTTAATCGTCCTGATCAATATTACAATTAAGAAATAAATTGGCTTGGGTGTCACAGTATAAACTATTCAACAATATCTTACTTGGCAGCATATTATGTGTACGCAAATGGAACTTAATTGGATCTGGTTAAAGTTCGAGTAAACTGAGTGATGTCACGTAAATCGGCTTCAAACGTAGACAAATCATCGTAGTAGTTCATAACGTACAACCATCACAACAATTCAACAAATTGCCATTAAACAAGAAAAGAAGAAAGCATTCATAAATCGACGCCATATTACAGAAGCAGCGTGCAAATAGAAGTAAGGAGCAACAGCATCAGCAACTTATCAGCTAGGAAAATCAAGCAAGAACCATTTTGCAAGAATGAAAGAATAAGTCAGTGATTTAGCAGAGACAGTAATTTAAGTGTCCACAACAAGCAATTTTACATGAAAGATTGTCAGCAATAAAATATTTTAGTTTGCGCTTGAAAAGCCGAAGATTTGCTTTAGAGACAGATGCAAAGGATTAGCAGCAGAAAATAAGATTTCCTCTGAATCGTAAACTTCATTCTTTAATCAACACAATAAAAGCTATTGCAGTTTTTAGTCACAGCTTTAAATTACAATAATTATCCGTTACCTTCAATAGTTTTATAATTTAAATAAATATATTCAAAACGCTGAGAGCAATTAAGTTCATTGTCCTATGGTACATCAATACCTTCAATCGGTAGGACTGAATTACCTTTCAATGAGTCATCAATGAATTCAATAATCAATACCAGAACTATCTTTCTATAACTTAGAAAAGATCGACAATTTCGGCAAAGATGACTGAAAACATTCTTGACTAATTTGAAAGGATCTCAGCCGCCTTCGAATGGCTGCACCTAGTAGATTGGCTCACAAGTGGTGGGTACCTCCAGTCTCTCGGAGAACTCCTCACAGGTGAGGTTGCCGTCCTCTAGAGGCAGAAGGACGGATGGCTGATAGTAGGAGCGACGGGTCAAGGTCATGTCGGACTCGGTCTGGCACTTGAAGCAGGTCTTTACGCTACGGACCTGAGCGGGTCTGCAGCCCTCAGAGCACTGAACGATCTTGCGTTCTGACGTGCACTTCATGGGAACCTCGTTGTCGTGACGACGAATGGTGAGGAATGTTGTCTTCTGACAGTAGTCTATAGGCGAATAAATCAAGAATTAAATCAAGCCTAAGTCAAGAAATCAAGAACTAAATCAAGTCTAAGTCAATAATAATAATAATAATAATAATAAAGGTTTAACGTCCGTTTCCTCATACAAGGATGATGTCAGGGACGTCCCCCCATCACATGTCACTACAAATCGATTCACCCCAAACGATCTGAAACAACACGTGCTGAAGAAAAATAAATGATCCTAAACAGTGCCGGTCCGGTGATCAAAAAAACAGTAAGGCAAGATGAAAAAAAAATCTAAGGTGGGAAGAGATGTGTTTTCAACTAACAACGGAAAGACGGAAAGTGGAAGTAGTAGAACATGAGCGAAGATCAGGAGGCAGAGAGTTTCAAACAGTAGGAGCGGAGAAAGAAAATGAACGTCTACCTAACGAAGTGAGAATATTAGGAATTTTGAGCAGTTTGGTATCGGAAGAATAAATCGAGAACGATTAAACGATCACGTGTAAGAGCTGGTAAAGCTAATGGTAAAGCTAATGTTAACGTCAGTTTCCTCACTCGAAAGCGATGTCAGTGACGGGCGAGCCCAGGATTTGAACCTCGTACATACTGATCCGCGGTCGAGTATCTTACCGACATCGCCACTTATTTTTCTTGTGAATAAAGACGCACTAGTAACAGGATCAGATGATTATCAGTAATTATTCTCTAATATTGTACAGTATAATTAGCTATATAGTAAAAAATAGGCACAAGACGTGAACAATATAACATAAGATTTCAAGAATACAATCTACACCATCATGTACCTACATAATATGTACCTTAGATGAACCTAAGTAGTATCTTAGGTACCTAAGTACTATCTTAGGTACCTAAGTACTATCTTAGGTACCTAAGTACTATCTTAGGTACCTAAGTACTATCTTAGGTACCTAAGTACTATCTTAGGTACCTAAGTACTATCTTAGGTACCTAAGTACTATCTTAGGTACCTTAGTAGCGGCTAGATTTTTTATAGGATTAATTTTCCTCTATGTTCTACAACGATAAAACGGATTCGCTCAAGTGAGTGGCGTGAGGCAAGGCTTCCTTACGTCTTCCAGTTCCATTGCGATTGGAAAGATGATTTCGTTACTACATTTACTTCCAGATACAACCTGGGGCTTTCTATTAATTCGTCAGATGCATTATGTATAATTATTTGTTTATTGGTTTTATTTAATTTCTGGCGCCTATGCTTCAGAAATTGCTACAAAAATTTAAACGAGTTGAAAAGTTTCAAATAGGGGATTGACTGGTGGATGATATGATGTAGGATAGAGAGGATTTGAGACAATCTATTCGTATCCCTACCCTAGTTAAACTGGGATTCAAGGGAAGTTAATGATGATGATTTATTGGTAGAGGACCACGTGAGTCATCAACAAAAAATATCGAAAATTTCTGAGCAAAAATGAAAATGAAATTAGAAGAGAGGATCTGTGCTAACCTGTAAGGACGGTAGGGTTGTCCAGATTGCAGGTGTCTGATGGAATGAGGTGGCTGAGGTAGAATGGACGAGAGGAAGGTACCTTGAGGTTTCGTGGGATCTCAAGGTCGTCACTGGGATCCTGGTTATTGTTACCACACAATCCACAGAGGTTGCCCCACAGCATGCTGCTATGAGAGATCTAGATCAATCAATCAATCAATCAATAAATCTGTCAATCTATCAATCAATCAATCTATCAATAAATCAATCAGTCAATTAATAAATCAATCAGTATTAATTTATATGATCAAATGATTTGAATAATAGCTGGAATATAAATAAATCAATCACTCGATCATCAACACAAGAAAATGTTTTAGGTAATTGCTAGGATTACATCTGTTTGCATCACTTGACAAACAATCAATAAATCTATAAAATCAATCAATCAGTCCATCGATCGAATGAACGTTCGATCAATCAATCATTCAAGCAACCGTTCATTCGCTGATCGAATCATGATTAGCGAATTAGTGTCGATAAATTATCTAATGGAAGTAAATAAAGGCCAACGTAGGTTTGACTTTAAAGTTAGATAAACATCATATTAGAAAACTCTGCTAAACGGTCTTCAACAGCAAGAAACAGACGTTAAATATCGTTTCGTTATTAAATTTCGCTATGTAATGTGTTCATGATTTGCCTTTGTCAGATCTGTAATATACGCAGATTTGAATTTGAATTTGAAATAGATATACTCACATGCACGTCGGCCGTGAATTCTTTCTGGTTAACTATTACTACCAGTCCAAGCTCTTTGGCTCTGATCAGAATTTCTTCTTCTGATACCAGCTCAATCTCGTGCTCAGACCTATTGTTAACAGAGCAACAGACATAACATTGATAACATGGGGAGGGGTATGGCGTAACGGTTAGAGCGTTCGCCTCGTATGCAAGTGGCCTGGATTCAAAGCCAAAGTCAGTCAACAAATGATGGATATCCGCATGGTACCATGAAAGGTTAATATTGTATCGGAGCTTGCTGCCGATTGGAGCTATCAATGGCAAAGATATTTTTAACCATGGAAAGGATTAATAATGACCTACCAGGAACCTGTAAAGCGGTCACGAAGATCGGAAATTGTCGGGAGATATTATTATAGTATTATAACATTAGAAGTCGAATAATCTCGTAAATAATAAACATTGAATACTACAAGTCTGCATTTTTAAAGACTAATCAACAAAACTACAAACTGAGTATTTTGCTATATAACTCCACCTAACTATAATTCCGACATCGCTAGAGTCCTGTCATCCTATGATGGCAGTGAGTAAAGCGTAAACTCATGAAATTTTATAAGACCCATCCTGGGATGAGTGGAACCCACTAGGATTCAAATTCTGGCCGAGTTGAATGAGATGAGGATGTCAAAAATTCAGGACATCTTTCAATGGATAATGGACTTCAAATATTTAGTGGTTTAAATTAGTACATCAAAAGTGATACACTTTATATACACCATCTGTAATGCTACTGTAGTCCTTGACAACAGCGAGCACAATATCATGTGTCGCGGATGGTCATTCACTGCAAAGTACGTAAATCCGTTGTGTCCCTGCATTCTACGCGCATTGTACATTCTGCTAGTCCCTGCATTCGACGAGCATTCTACAATTCCATGCATTCTACGTTCTACTATTCTATGCATTCTACGTCAATTAAGACAATTAAAGTAGGTTCTTCTAACCTAACGACGTCCTCTACTGACGGAATAGTGTAGATCTTTGTCTCTCTCAGGCTGATCACCTCTCCGTTGACCTCGACCTTGCTCACTCTCTTATCAACGACCTTGACCTCAATGTCGGCTCGGGGCAGGTGGAGCTTCAGGCCCCAGTTCTCCTCGCTGCGTGCCTTGACGTAGAGGGAGAAGAGCCCCTGTTTGCTGCAGTCCTGAGCGGTGAGGAGGCCACACCCCTCCTGATGAACCTTCACAAGGGTCGGCTTGATCGAGTACTTGACCCCGTCGAATGTGCTAACGAATTTCTTCATGAAATCAACCTTGCATTGTCCTACAAGAATCGGCATTAAATACTTCTTAGAAATGTTACACGTTTAAGAGTTATGAGCCACAGGCATGCGGCTAGGACGTACACTAAGCGTGTGTGTATGTGTGTGTGTGTGTGCGCTTGTGTGTGTATGTGATAGAGAGAGAGAGAGAGAGAGAGAGAGAGAGAGAGAGAGAGAGAGAGAGAGAGAGAGAGAAAATAAATGCGCTACTGGATTTCAAAAATTTATGCGCAATACACTGCCTTATCGATAGAGAGACTAAAGGCTGCTATTAACAAAATGCTAAATAATAAGTTATAACTGACACTGTGTGTTTAAATAATTTAACATCGCACAAGACAGTTATATAAATTTACTGAAAATGGATATTAAAATCTGTGGACTGAGATATATTCCGAGCGTCTTAATGAAATTTATTTACAAGAATATCTTAAATTTATTGAAAAGAATAGTTTAAATTTATTAAGAAGACTAGCTTTAATATATTATAAAGAATAGCTGCAACATCGGATCCTAATAAAAGAACTGATAAATTAATGAATAACTAAGGTAGTTTTATCTACATTGGATGTTAACGGCAGGCTAACCTTTAGTAAGCAGAGGAGTGTATGTGTATGGCAGATCATGGTCAAGTTCGTTGAGTGACAGGTCGTCAGACTGGAATTGTTTGTAGAAGTTCCAGGCGTAGTGATTGTGCAGCTTTATCTTCTCGTTCGTTGGCAGGAAAGGGTTCCAGTAGAATGGTACGTTGGAAATGTACATATTCTCTCTCGGATTCTTCACGATGATGTTCATCTGTTCCACATTAAATAATTGGAAAAATATATCGTAGGATAATTCCTTAAACACGTACTACTGAAAGTGATAAATAGCATCGTGAATAACCATGATGCTTTATTAAATATTATGCGCTAAATATTAACTTGTTTCTTATTAAATAATGCGCATTAAATATTTTGCGTTTAACGTCGTATAGTATTTCGTTTGTTGATTTAATCGTGTTGTGACCGGGTTGCTGAAGTATAGACCAACCGTGGATTGTGTGTGTCGTATAAGACGACAAAGAACTAAGATCCGAACCAATATCAGAAAGGACTCTGGGTTAGTGAGAGTCTAGGCTCCAGATATTGCTACAAAATTTACTAAAACGAGTGGAACATTTTCGACATGTAGGCCTATTCGCATCCCGACTTTAGTTTAGATTTGGATTCAAGGGAAGATGATGATGATGATGATGATGATGATGATGATGATGATGATGAATGGATCATAGCGAAGGTTTGTGATGTTAGATGATTTGATAACTACTTCATGTTGATATGAAGAGAAAGGCACTGGATACAAATATGTTGAGGAGTTATAGGCCTTGGACCTGCCAATAGGCAGTGCACTAAGAGAGAGAACAGATCAAAGTGAATATTACCTTCTCCCACTCAGGCATTATCTGAGCTGAGGCGATGAGTTTGTTTTCCAGGTTCACTTGAGAAATGTCGGTGGTTAGCTTATCATAGAAGTAATACTTGAACGTGTTGTCGATCCACATCAGCATCTTTGTTGTTCTGTGATTTAACTGAAATTAACATATAAAATGCTTATTTGGGAGAATTCACCATAATTTTTGATCTTTTTCGGATTGCTAGATAAATCATTTAGGTATATGTTCTCTTTCAGATTTTGATTAATAGTTTAAGAAAAATTAGAAGCTATAATTGAATAACCTAATTATTATGATAACCATTTACTTAATTGTTATAATAATAATACTAATTAATAATTATTTTATAATATAATTATTATAATATAAATTATTTATATAATCGTATGGCAAACCATAACGTAAGACTGGCATTCGCACTTGTCTAAAATGTTGGAGTATTTTTGGCATGACAGAATTTGTGGAATATTAGACTATTGAAAAGTGAAGCTGAGTCATGATAACAATTGATAATATTTGATATATTTGGTGCTATGATAACAATTGATAATATTTGATATATTTGGTGCTATGATAACAATTGATAATATTTGATATATTTGGTGTTATGATAACAATTGATAATATTTGATATATTTGGTGTTATGATAGTTGTTTTTCTCACAGAGTTCTACGTAACAGAATTAAAGGACTTTTCACTCTAAATATGAAATTTAAATATGGTTTCTGAAATGATTCCATGTAGTATTTATAATCTGCGTTATACTACTTTTCTCAAACAAAGTCATCCAGGGGATGATCAACTTTAAAAGTTTAAAAGTTTAAACATGATGAAATGTTACGCTACGAATATGCAATAAATATATAAAGATGACAATATACTCTGCAATATTAGAGTGATGGGCATACTTTTACGCAATTAGCGACATCTTACCGACATCGCCATTGGCTCCAGCCAGTGGCGACGTCGGTAAGATACTCGACCGTGGATCAGTATGTGCGGAATTCAAATCCTGGGCTCGCCCGTCATGGACATCGCTTTCGAGTGAGGAATCTGACGTTAACCTTAGCCTTACCTGCTTTACCAACAGTCTTATTCATAATTGAACTTCAAACCTGAGGGAATTCCAGCTCGACGGTGTATTTGTAGGTCTTAGTCTTTGACTCCGTGTCCGCATCAATTGGCCACAGCTTGTGCTGCTTCATCTCCTCAGCAAAGTTGAAAGGAGATCCTGGCACAACCTTAACCTTGAAGGTCTTCTGCTCACCGTTAATGTTCAGCACCAGCATTGTCTTGGTCAGAAACTCTCCCTTGTTTCCTCTGTAGATCTCCTCTGGGTACCAGGCCAGCGGGTTGACCACGGTGTTCTTGATGATCTTCCAGCTAGGCATGTCGTTGGTGGTGGAGCGGATCAGCTGAGCGTTGAACTGGTTGACGTAGTAGTTGTGGCTCATGAACCAGGTGATCTGGGACTTGAGCGCCTCTACCTGGCGGTTGCTTGGTCTCAGGGTGAGGCGGATCTGACGCTTGATGGGGGTCTCGCTCTGGAAGATTGGATCAACGGTGATGGGTTCGAAGTCGTCAGTGAGGAGAGCTGAGCGTCGGCTAACACGACTAGCAGTCCTAGAGGAATATGCATGTGGGTTGTAGATCATTTTAGTTATGTTTAGTTTTATTTAGATTATATTAGGTTATACCTCATATAATCTAATATTAGGGTTAATTGGTAATTAGGATTAAATGGTAATTAATCCATCTAACTGAGGAAGGCAACGGGAAACCACCTCAGAAGCCATACTTTTCCCAACCTACAGGCTACATAAGGAACGGATAAGGTATAGACTTTGTGTAGGGATTAACTTGTTGATCTAAGGAGTTAGTGCTCTTATGGAGCGAGAAAGCAGACTTTGAGTATGAATATGAACCTTGACCTGCCACTTGGTAGTGCACTGAAGAGAAGAGATACCTAATATAACAAAAACTTAAACGAATGGATATTTGAAAGTCTATTCGTGTCCCGACCTTGGTTAGACTGGGATTTAAGGGAGAATGATGATGATTATATTAGGTTATACCTCAAGTATCATAAGGAAAGAGGTTATTGAGAGAAGAATGGAAGGAAAAAGATTAGAGGAAGACCGAGACTTGCGATGTTGAATGATTTGGTAACTACTTCATATGTTGATATGAAAAGCGCAATGTGTGATATAGTATGTAGATGAGAAATATGTTGATGAAATTGAAATATGTGGAGGAGTTATATGCCATGGATCTGCAAATAGGTAATGCAGTAAGAGATAGCACAGGTGAGGACTGAGATAAAATCCCAGGCAATCAAGATGCAACCAGTATGATTAGTCAAGAAATGAAGGGATACATAAACGGTACAAAGATACCAGCTTAAGCATAGAATAATCTGTAGGCCTAAATATGTATGTAATGTTATATGTGACCAGACGAAAATAAATATTAGCGGGTGTAAAGTTAACCTTGGATTGCATTAAAGAGTTCGTGAATCTCATTTTGGTAGAAAGAAAAGGAGATATAAACATTTATACCTATCTCAATTTTGTACTACTATCGGCGAAAGAATTGAGTTAAAGCTGAACAAAAGTCAACAAAAATATTGACATTGTTAATTGAAAATGTAATAAAACTAAAGTATTTCAAATTTAATACTAATTTATACTATTTATTTATTTAATACTATTTTATTTAATTTGATCATTTGCACTCACTTGTAGTTAATTGACTCTTTGTCGTAGACGTCGAAATCTTGTTCAAATTCTTCGTATAGTTCTTCAGTTGGTAGATGTGATGGAATTCCCTCAAATTCAAAGTTGTTTCTGACGGATTGAAGCTATTAGATAGAAAAAAGCGATAAAAAATTAATACACTTTGAATAAAAAGTCATTTGCGTGATAAATAAACTTAAAAAATTAATGTTGCACATTAATTATACAGAAAGTTAACAATTTAATTTAGAGTGATTTGTATCTACATGTATAAGAAAATATTTAAAGGCAAATGTAGTCGTTAAAGACAATATCGAGCACTGCTAGAATCAGAGTCAGGTTGACGAACAAAAAAGCAAAAGGTTCGGTTAACGATTATCCATTATATTCGAGAGACTTATCGAAAATTAGATAAGAAATTCAAAGAAGGTAAAATAACATTAAGACTTAAATTTCACATTTAAATTGATACCAGATTGCACTACTATGGTAGACGTGCCTTTATAACTTCAACGCTGTTGAACGCAATTTATAATTAAAACTACATTTATGGAATAAGAACAATAAGAACAGGTGCCTTGAAACATCTTTCAACGAAAAATATCAGAACTTTAAAAATATTTAAAAAAATTAATTGATTTAATTGATTGCACAAGTTACGGGTCCAGTACTTATCTCTTTCTCGCTTTACTCACTTCAGTATAATAAAGCAATTGTACAGTTATGATTAGCTATTTAAAATTTCCAAGATAATGGATTGCTTAGTTGGAGATTATTGATAATTGAGAGTGGCTTGTTTAGCTGTAGATAACTAATAACTGGTAGTTGATTAATTTACTTTAATTTTAAAGAAGATTCAAGAAATATTTAAAATACTTAAAACAAGACTACGGCAAGCCGCTTACCTTAAGTTCGAGGAACTCCACTTCTGAGGTGGGTCTGGTGACGATGATGAACTCCTGCTTGCCGAAGAGAGGCATGATTGGGCACCACTTGGGACCGCAGAGGCTGTAGGTGCCCTGGACCTGAATGGTCTGGCCGGTCATGCGACACTCGTATTGATACTGTAGGCGCAATAATGTTCGAATATCTCAATAGCGCAATGGTTAGAGGTGTAGATACGTCATGAAGTTTAAATGACAGATTCTGAGGTGAATTGAGCCCTCGTGGGTTCGAATCCCGGCCGCGCTGATCTGAGAGTAAAACCTCGGACATTCACTGGACTGATTATACGGAAAATTGACTGATTAATTGCCTAACGGTTAAAACATATGGTATTAAGAGTGACAGATATATCGACACAGTTGATCATTTCACTATAATGCGTGTTATTATTACTATTATTATTATTAATTAGATGTTTGTTAGAAAAGGATATTTTACTGGTGCACACAGACATGTGACATTAGAAATTAGAAATTGGAAATTAGAAATTCATTTAAATAGTATAAAATATTAATACAATAATAGCATTAATAATTAGTATATACTTGGATTAAAGGGAAGATGATGATGACGACGACGATGATGATAATGATGATGAATGAATGAATACTATTAATAAAATAGTAGTATAAATTATTAACATAATATTATGAAGCAAGTTGGTTACTAGCTTAATAATCTAAGGTACGTGTATATATATATATATATATATATATATATATATATATATATATATATATATGTATATATATATATATATATATATATATATATTCATATCTCATATATATATATATGTATATATATATATACATATCATATCATATATATATATATATATATATATATATATATATATATCGATGTTGTTATTGATGACTGTAGCACTCTAATTGTTGTTATTATATATAATATATATATATATATATATATATATATATATATATACGTATCTCCATTAATAGTAATATCTATATATAGTCATTAATAGTAATTAATATATCAATAATAATAATGAACTAATTAATAAGCAATTATGTCAGCTTACGTTAAATGGTCTGGTCTTGACGATCTCATCATTTTTGATTTCCTTGACCTCCAGGGTGTATGGCAGCCTGGTGGTTGTCGTGGGAATGTAGTTGATGAACATGAAGGGAACGCCTCTGAGGTGAACCACTGGAGTAGTCTGGAAAAAAACAACCTCGTCATTATCAACCTCGCTGTTATATTGCGTGTAGTCAAAACGGGTGTTTTGTGAAATAGGGACTAAAGACTGAAGAGAAAGAGATATAGGGAAAGAAAGTGACGAGAGAGAAGAGAGAGAGAGAGAGAGAGAGAGACAGAGAGAGAGATTAACAAAGAATATAGATAATTAATTATCAATCACACTGTGAAGCATTAGATCATTTACACAGCATGTCTCTAAATATATAACAAAGTAAAACTATATATGTAACTATATGGCTATATGTATATGCATAAACTATATATAAAAGCAAAATATATTTTATAAATAATTTATTAAATACTAAAAATGAACACTTTTTGAACAGTTATCAAATGTCATCCAGTGAATAAAACTCACCGTAAAGGCGCATTTACGCTGACTTCAAAAACTATCACTACAACAGAAGTAATCTTTATTTGTTATTTTGTAACCCATCCACTATTCTCCTATTCAAGTATTTATCCAGCCTCAATGTACCTCTTTGGTAGGGTAGTACTTGAGGGAGACACTGTGCGTTTCTTTGTTGAGCTCGGTGGTGAGACGGAAAGGTTTTGCCAATCTCATGTAGTTCTCCATTCCAACTCCAGACATCAGCCATCTCAAATCTGACGAAATGGACACGTATTGTGACACGTCCAAGCTATTATAAATATAACAGAACTTCTTTATTTTACTTCACTTTAAGAACAACTCGGTAAACACCACTGCTGGTACATTTATAAAGAAATGATGCAATTAGTTTGTTACATCCAAGTATGTTCTCAGTCCACGGTGCAAGACCAGTTTAACGTATTTCTAGTATTTATACGTATTATAGTATCTATAGTATTAACATATTTATATTTATTTAACGTATTTATAGTGGTGAAGTGTTTTTATGTTTAACGTACCGATCTACTGTACATCATTAAATATATAAATATTTGAAGGAAAACCAGCGCTTTTAAAATTATTACAAAAGAATAAAAGCGAAAACGATAAAGCAAGTTTAACAGCTGTTTTAATAAAAGCTGAAAAGCTAATGTTAAAGTCAGTGTTCTCACTCGAAAGCGATGTCAGTGACGGGCGAGCCAGTCACTGACTCTACTAATACCGCAATGAATGCGATCAAAGAGATCCGTAGGACAAGGCTTGCAACCTGCCTAGAGAATACTTCTGATTATTTTAAGTATTTATAAGTATATCCCGACCCTAGCTAAACTGGGATTCAACGAAAGATAGCCATTTTAAAGATTCACTATACCTGCAAGTAACCAATTACAACTTCACATATCATAAAAACAAAACACAGGAATCAGCGACTTACAAAGGCTTGACTTTAAGATCAAGGTTGAGGGAAGGAATATCAATGGGGAATTTCTTGAACTCTTCCCAGCCCTGATGAAGTGAGAATCCCTTGTACTGGTGCCACAGTGAGCTGAGGTCAGTGGGAAGGTTGGAGATCTTGACAGAGCCTTCCATCTTGAACACGCCGTAGATGGAGTGGTTGAGGTGAAGAGGGACTCCCATGGAGGTGGCCACTGTAAGAGAGGATTGGTGGGTGGTGGTCTTGACAACATCGAACTCGGTTCCTTTCCTCAACTCCATCAGAATCTCTGGGATCAGGGTCATCACTGTGGTAGAACAATTAAGCAATCGATCAATCCATAAATCAAGTAATCAATCAATTATCCTATTTTGTCTCAATAGTGCTCGATGCTGTCATTGATGACTGTAGCACTCTAATTGTTGCTATGATATTTTGTTAAAAAGCTGGTAAACCTAAGGTTAAAGTAATTACTTATATAATATAATACTATATTAAATAATAATATAATATAATATTACTATATTATATTGTTTGATAGTCTGCATGGCAGATACCCGGTTTACAGTTATATTGAACTCTAGAACGCTGAAATCCAGTTTAACATCAGATTTCTGTCTTGAAAGCGCATTAACAACGGGACAAGCAGTGGATTCGAAGCCTGTACCTACTGGTTCAGAGTCAGAGACTCAGCTATACTTTGATTACTCTCTCTTCGTTATTATCTAGAAACTGAGGTAGTAACGCCATAGCACATTTAAACGCTAAGAGAGAATACGAGAAAATAGAATTAACAGCACTTTAAATACATTAAATAGGCAGATAATTATGATATACTCTGACAATCATTTGTTAAGACACGGTCTTTAAAATACAAACACTAATATAAGTGCAATGGCTCTAAGGAATTCTTATTTGCATGGCTATATGTACAACATACAAATAAAGCAAGAATAAAGAATAAAAGCAGAAATATCTATAATAGCCTACTTCTATTTTTCCATTCGTCAATGTTATGCGAGTTGATAGTAACGTATTGCATTTCATTTTCTAGAATATGTAAGAAATAGTTGGCGAATATTCCCTCCTCAACTGGGCGTTCCATTCTCATCTAAATTAATCAATCAAACAACAAATCAAGGAAATTCCATAACGCATTTTTATTATTAATAAATATTCATATAGCTGCGTAGTATTCTTCTTAATACAGTCCAAATATTGGACTGAGTTCAGGAAACATATTGGTAACTTGCTGGACTCTTGGCCAGTATGTCCAGAGTTTAAATCAAGTCTCTCATCGTCACTGACATGATACTGAGGAGGAAACTGACGATACATTTGACGTTCAAGGCTAACCTTTTTATAATTTAAAAGAAATTCAGATTTACGGTCATTTTCCGATCTAAAGTATGTTCCTAGACTGAGTGAAAATTCAATGACATATGAATTTCCAAACTAAGTAAAACATTTATTAACTGATTTATAAACTATTTTGTTCATCTGCTTATATTCTTTAGTTAACGAATAAACAAACGTGATGCGACACTTTTCGATATCTCTCTATTCTGAATAAATTTGTGAAAATCTGAGAATCACACCGTAATATTCCTAAGCCATAGGCTACAATAAGGTGTGGATAATGCATAGTCGTTTGAGAAAGGATCAACTCGTTAATCAAGGGAATGCCCTTTATGGAATGTGAAAGCAGCATGTGAGTAAGAATTGGTACTTTGGACCTGCCACATTACAGAACATTAGAGAGAGAGATTTACTAAAGTAAAACTAGATTACTAATATTATTGTTATTATTATTACTATTACTACTACTATTAATATTAATATTAAAAACGAAAACTTATATATCAGTGCCATGGCCGAAATCGGTCTTCGAGACTACTTTACAGAAGAGTTCAATATATATTTATATAGATAAAGCTATATATCTTGTTCAATATATATATATATATATATATATATATATATGCTTCATGACTTAGAGCTGAACACTGGAGGTTTTATATATTCATAATTTTAAGTTCTTTGTCATTCCATCAGCTTGACTGACCTTGTTCATGATATCGATGACCTTGAGATCGACTCCACCCAGGGCGGAGCTAACGATGGGCTTGAGCATGTCCTCTAGACTGACCTTGCCCTTGAGCAATCTACTGAGCACACCGTGGGGTCCAAATATCTTCCTCAACAAAATACCGTGAGCTTTCCCATCCACTCCAGCCTACAGATTATAAAAGCAAAACTCGTGCTAGTTGTATGGAAAACTAAACAGCACAATAACAACAACAGTAACAATAATAATAATAATAATCATAACAACAATAAAGGTTTAACGTACGTTTCCCCATCCAGGGATGATGTCAGAGACGTCCCCAACAGCACACATCACTACAGATAATAATAACATATAATATAGTGAAATGATCAACTATGGTGATGTTTTAAAGATGTACTTAAAGATGTCTAGGCATTCAGCATTTATATGCTTTATAACCTGGGTCCTCTTTCAATCTGATCTCAATAATGCGTCATAGAAGACTGTGAACAAGATGAATATGCATAAGACTGTGGGTATAGATAATATGATGAATATGCATAAGACTGTGGGCATAGATAATATGATGAATATGCATAAGACTGTGGGTATAGATAATATGATGAATATGCATAAGACTGTGGGCATAGATAATATGATGAATATGCATAAGACTGTGGGCATAGATAATATGATGAATATGCATAAGACTGTGGGTATAGATAATATGATGAATATGCATAAGACTGTGGGCATAGATAATATGATGAATATGCATAAGACTGTGGGTATGGTTAATATGCAGAAATTGATGTAATAACAAAAGGTATGCCTTAACCACACCTGTTATAGCCTTTCTTTAACAATATCCAAATAGGTTAACTCTTATGAAATACTAGCAGTTTTCTATCTAATTAATTCGTCTCTTACTCTTCGATAACTGCAGTTTTTACTGTATTGTTTCTTTGATATACTGGCAGTTTTTGCTGCATTGCTTCTAAAGATTTCGATAAATAACAATTACCGTGAGGAACGTCTTGTGCTTGCCGAACAGTGTGCCCTGAAGGTTGCCATGGATGGCCAGTGGATATCCGGACAGCTTGGACTTGATCTTTGTGACCTCAAGTCCCGCACCCATGTCGTACATATCTGAAATGTTGAACACGGAAATAGTAAATTCAACTTTGATATACGAGAAATCATTTTAAAAGAAGTACTTGAATGAATTTTAAAAGAAGTATTTGAATACAATTTAAAATAAGTATTTGAATGAATTTTAAAAGAAGTATAGGAATACATTTGAAAATAAGTATTTGAATGTATTGTTGTAATACTTGAGAGAAATAGTCCCACAATGATACGACTAAAGGAGTGTTCCAATAGTGAGTCTGTAAGCGGGTCGGGCTTGAGTAGCAATATATTCTTTAAATCTGTCATTGTCACAAACGTGAGAGAGCTACGGAATATGAAACACTTAGCACACGCTAGCTTTCATCTATTAGCGTTGAAGAGTAAGTCCTATGAATCTACCAACAAGTCTAGATAAATCCATAAAGCATATGTTTAGTAGAATCCTCAAAAGCTTACCACTGAAACGGTTGACGAAGAGAGTCATGGAGTCGTAGAAACCGACGTAAACTGGGTTGATTGTCTTGAGAACCAAGCGAGCATTCTTGATCCTGCAAGTTGGTAGTTCAGCAACAACAGCAACAACATTACTTAGAACACTTTAAATTTCTTAGAATTTTAGCGGCAGGTATACATGAATAAGTGCACTAATTGTACGATGAAATTGACGGTAAATCTCTTTCGGCCGAACAGTCAGCACGTTGGTAAGATTACCTACTGATGATCAGTAGGTATTGGGTTCAAATCCGAAGCATGAGCATTGCAACATGAAATGCTCTCAAGCAGGAAACTGAAATTAAACTAGGAATTATCTTATCTTTTTAATTAATTTCATTTAAATCCGGGATGAAAGGATGTCCAGGTTTTCTGTATCGAAAGCATACTCTTGGAAACCACGTATTTGTGAATAATAGATGAATTTAATTTTGGTCTAACATTCAATTTAATATCACTCAACATTACAGGACTTGCATTTTGTTTAATTCGCTTTCTCTTAATCTCTGTATACTAAGTCGTCATCGTGTGGCGCTTTGACATCTGTTGGCGCAGAGTTTTCTTCAAACGTCTCTGACATTAACATATAACGAGAAACCGGACGTTAAATTTTTATTGATTGATGGACTGCTTAACAGACTCACACGATAATAAAAATAATTATAAAGGTTTAACGTCCGTTTCCTCATCCAGGGATGATGTCAGGGACGTCCCCACAGCACACATCAGATTTCAGAGTTAATAGTTCATACACATGAGAGTTTCAGATTGTGGGTGCTGCGTAAGAAAATGAACGTCTGCCCAATGACGGGAGAATATTGGGAAAAGAGAGAAGGTTAGCATCGGTGGAACGAAGTGCACGTGAGGGACGATAGAGAAGAAGAATTTCAGATAAGTAAGAAGGCTTGCCATCTCGCCGAGTTTTGAAAGTTAATAGAGCTGTTTCATAAAGCTGGTAAAGCTAATGTTAACGTCAGTTTCCTCACTCGAAAGCGATGTCAGTGACGGGCGAGCAAACGGTTTGAACCCCGCACATACTGATCCGCGGTCGAATAAATAATAATAATAATAATTATTATTATTATTATTATTATTATAGTAATAATAAAATAAATAATAATTTTAAAACGAAATAATAATAATAATAATAGAGCTAATGTGTGAACTTACAGTGTTTTGTGTTCGGGTTGGTGGGAGGTGTAGAAGGCGAGGTTGACGAGGTTGGTGTAGACGAGGGTCCTGATCTGATGAGATTTGTCGTAATTGATGCGATGAGCGATCATCTGGAGTGTGGTGTAGGTGGGGTCAGACTTGATGATGACGAGGAAGGCTGCCTGACGTACCTCTCGCTCCTCCTTCATGTCCATGAACACTCCCATCAGGATCGGAGTTATCTGGAGGTGATCATCAACATTATATATATATATATATATATAATGACTGCGTCAAAAACAATTGCCCCCTACAGAAAATTTTCTATAACTTAGGTATCTGATGTCTCTTTATAATGTAAATTTAAGCGATTATTCGTGGTCCAATTCTACGAATATTCTGAAAAATGCATGAAAATATATGTACCACAATTCGAGTTTCAGATCTTTTGCGTCATGCCCCTACCTGATGATCATGAACATTATATACATGTAGATCACCCACGATTTCATTTAGCACTTGTGATAAAGTTTCACTTTGGTATATCATGAACATTACATAGATCATCCTTGATTTCAATTAGCACTTGTGAATTTTCACTTTGGCATATTATGAACATTATATAGATCATCCATGATTTAATTTAGCACTTGTGATAAAGTTTGCACTTTTTCGCGTTAGAAAATCTATGCTAGTGGCGTAGCAAGGGGAGTCAGGGGTACATGCCCGCCCCATGCTGTCTTGTTAATTTTATTAAGCCCATGATATAAGTACAAACATCATAGAAAGTCTGTGCCTTCTTCAAAGTACTCTCTAAGATTAAAGTGACTTTTCAATATTAAATCCTGGATGCGCCACTGGTCAAATCAGTATATCTCCTCTTCAGAAATATTTACATCAGAATTAGAGTCATCCTGAATAGTGTAGCACAGAAAATACAAAAACCACGAAACTGTATACAAATTCCGATACTGCTTTAATCACTATTTAGAAACATTTTCAAAATTCGGTTGAAGAAATTCTAATATATACTGATCTCAGTGGAAATTACATGTATCTAATTTATGCTATATATATATATATATATATATATATATATATATATATATATATATATATACATATATATATATATATTATATATCTATATATATATATATATATATAATGACTGCGTCAAAAACAATTGCCCCCTACAGAAAATTTTCTATAACTTAGGTATCTGATGTCTCTTTATAATGTAAATTTAAGCGATTATTCGTGGTCCAATTCTACGAATATTCTGAAAAATGCATGAAAATATATGTACCACAATTCGAGTTTCAGATCTTTTGCGTCATGCCCCTACCTGATGATCATGAACATTATATACATGTAGATCACCCACGATTTCATTTAGCACTTGTGATAAAGTTTCACTTTGGTATATCATGAACATTACATAGATCATCCTTGATTTCAATTAGCACTTGTGAATTTTCACTTTGGCATATTATGAACATTATATAGATCATCCATGATTTAATTTAGCACTTGTGATAAAGTTTGCACTTTTTCGCGTTAGAAAATCTATGCTAGTGGCGTAGCAAGGGGAGTCAGGGGTACATGCCCGCCCCATGCTGTCTTGTTAATTTTATTAAGCCCATGATATAAGTACAAACATCATAGAAAGTCTGTGCCTTCTTCAAAGTACTCTCTAAGATTAAAGTGACTTTTCAATATTAAATCCTGGATGCGCCACTGGTCAAATCAGTATATCTCCTCTTCAGAAATATTTACATCAGAATTAGAGTCATCCTGAATAGTGTAGCACAGAAAATACAAAAACCACGAAACTGTATACAAATTCCGATACTGCTTTAATCACTATTTAGAAACATTTTCAAAATTCGGTTGAAGAAATTCTAATATATACTGATCTCAGTGGAAATTACATGTATCTAATTTATGCTATATATATATATATATATATATATATATATATATATATATATACATGTATATATATATATATACATATATATATATATATATATATATATATATATAATATATATATATACTGTATATATATATAGGGCCTACCGATCTCATGTAAATAATTTGTAAAACTCTGCAACAATTAAGAGTTAAAATAATTCCATTAAGACGACTGACCTGTTTCTTGAAGTCTTTAGCCAGACGACGTAGAGCCATGATGGCGTTAATCCTGACCATGGATTGGACTCTGTTGCGATCTTCTATCCATTTCTTCAAGGTCATGATGTTCTCGCTAGCTCCCATGTTGCCCATCGATTTGAGAATGAGGATCTTCTCTTCGTCTCCATTGGCTTCCTCAAGCAGACGTTTCATTTCCTACAGAAAATGTAATGATTGGGCTATGAGGCATACACTGCGTTATGAGTCACGCATTGCGTATGAACCAGACACATATTTTCACACATATCACACATACATATTTATCAGCCTATCCTTGCATTGTCTTCAGCTCAGAGAACTCATTTTTAAATCATTTTAGTATATCAATTACTTATATCACGTTTAATTTCATAAATATGTTCGTTACAATTAGAGTCACTAACGCATGTCACTCTTCACAAAAAGCTGTAAAGTGTCAAATAGCTCCTTGTGTAGAGCGTCAGGTAGAGTCATGAGATTTTAAGAGACTGATTACTGATCACGGATTTTATTAAATTTCAACAGATTTGATTCATGATCAGAGAATAAACTATCGAAAATTCACAGGTTGGAAAACTGGATAGTGCATATCAACGGTCTAACGATTTCAGCAAATGACACTAGTGTTAATGGTATCATCGCGGTAATCATTTTAATAGTATAACACTGCCTCAGTTGACTATAACCCATATTTTTTGGCAAAAATTTATATCAAATGTTAATTAATTGACGAATTCATCATTAAATCTCATAAACTTAACTTTGAAACCGGGCAATTGATCAGAATTGAAATTTAGCAGAAATTTACCAGAAATTTAATAGAAATTTATCACAATAGAAATTTAACCGGGCTATTTATCAGAATAGAAATCTCTAATCAGACCAAAAATGGTCAATAATTCTAATATTAATTATTAATACTATTCTTTTTACTTTCTTACCATACTAATGTTGTCGATGAAGGTGACAAGTTCAGGGATGGGTTTACCCTGGGACTTCATGGTGACCAGCAGGCGGTGCACCAGGGTGCCTACCCCTAGCAATGTGGCCTGACGGGCCAGAGCCTTGGTGGTCAGGGTGTTAGCCGTGATCTCCTTGGGCGTCTCTTTGTACAGCTCCTATAGAATAGATTTAAAACTCATTTTAGCATTTCGACAATTCTCAATAATGCCATATTTATTATTATTATCGTAAATTGTTAAATTTATTTCACGTTTATTTTGCTAGATTGTAAAGTATGTCGTATACGCGCTTTGCTGGACTGTGGATACTTGTCACATTAGTTAATGCGAGCCCTGGTAACGTTGCTGACCTGAAAATATCGGCTTTGTGGATGTCGTGTGCAACGCGACATGGTTAGCAACTGTTCAATTGTAGAGACAAATCAAACAATAATTAATAGTGACTAGCAACAATTAACTCAGAAATGAATTCAGCGATGAATTCAACGATGAATTAAGAGAGCAAGTGAAAGTGAAAATTCATTGTCCACGTACGAGCAGATTCCTGATGACGGAAGTGGTTGGCTTGACGATGAGGACCATGGAGTTGATGAGGAGGGACTTCTTCAGTCCGGTCACGTGACCTTCACGGATCAGCTCAATGAGAACATTGGCGGCGTCAGGTGTCGTGAGTGTAGGCAGGATGTTCAGCAGGATTTCTCTGCGAATAATCAATCAATCAATCAATTAATCAATCAGTCAGTTAATGATTAGTGTTCAGCTTTGATGAGAGAGAGAGAAATATATTTTAGTTTCACAAAATTTCAGAGAGTAATGACATCACTGAACATGTGAAAAATAAAGAAAAGTGAAATAAACATTACCAGAATATAAATAATAATAAGTGCAATTGTAAGTGCAATAATAAGTGCAATAATTTGCACAATACTAGAATATCTTTGAATTTAAAATAGTTGCACAAGCAGTCTAACAGCTGTTTAACATTTACGTCGTTAACTTAACACAAAATAGCAACGAAAAACGTAAAATATTTAAACCTCTATTTATATTATAAAAAACTATTCTGTATATATATATATTATTGGCTCTATATTATTTCATCATCATCATCATCATCTTCTTCCCTTAAATCCCAGTTTAACCAGGGTCGGGATACGTATAGACGATTTATCCATTATTTATCTCTATTTATTTATAATATAAAAGCTAAGCTATTCATTCTGTCACTGACTTGCTATCGAGCAGAAAACTCACTTTAAATCTTAGCTTTCTAGCTTTGGCTCGGTCTTGGCTTCGAAAATATAAAAACAATAAACTCCTCCTGACGTGAACTTTCGTTAACTATTAGGATTCTAGATTACAACGTAACGTATTGTATTGCATTGTACTATACAGCATTGTATTGTATCGCATACTTGTATTGTATTGTATCGTAGTGTATTGAATTATACTACACTATATTGCATTGTATCGTACACTTTTAATGTAATGCATCGTATACTTTTAATGTAATGTATCGCATTACTAACGAGATTCTCTTTTCAGTATCGCGGTGTGAAGACTGATGCCTGACGTAACGGTTGTAGATCGTCTTAAGTTCTTCTTTCTTCCCCTCTCGCAGGATGATCGTGACCTCCATGACCAGGTCTGAGCACTTCTTCTCCGTGTTCTCTGCATAGATACACTGAATCAGCTGCTGTAACTTCTGCTCAACCTGATCAAACAATCAACCAATCCATTAATCAATCAATCAACCGATTAATCAATCTACTAATCAACAGTCAATCAAAAATCGACTAATCATTCAATCGATCAATCAACGAAACAATCGATTAATAAATCTATCAAACAAACAATTAATTAATCAATTAATTGATCGATATTCGTTAATTCAATCAATCAATCATTTATTCAGGCCATTATTCATTCAGTCAAATAAGCAATCAATAAATCAATACAAATATCTTAAAAGCTATAAATGTGTTTCGTTACCTTGTAAAAACAATTTCTTAAATCGTTATTGATTAATCAAAATTAATTGATTGAACCCTCGTGGGTTCGAATCCCGGCCGCGCTGATCTGAGAGTAAAACCTCGGACATTCACTGGACTAGTTATACGGAAAATGAATTAAATTGCCAAACGGACTAAACATGTGGTACCAAAAGTGATAGATATCAGCGTGGTTGATCATTTCACTGTAATGTGTGTTATTACTTTTACAGTTGTTAAGCACTTACGACTGGGATGATATCATCGCTGTCTCCTCCAGTACGTTCCTCCTGATAGAAATCTTCCGCCTCGTAGTTCTTCTTCAGCTCGTAATCCTGCTCAACCTTTTTCCTGTAGAGTACGTTTTCGTAGCGCCCACTCGATCTCTCGTAGCTCTCTTTCTCTGGCAGCAGGTTGGCCTTCGGGATGATCATCTGCAGACCTCGACGATCTGCCATGGGTGAGACGAGGTGGACAGGCTTACTGATCGACTCTGTGTTCTTGTGAGTCAGCTTCTGACTGTAAGCGAATGAACCGTACATCATGTATGATTATTCAATCATTGAACAGTTCATTACTAGTTCGTTACCGTAGGTGAAGTAGGATTTATCAATGTCAAACTCTAGAAATATTTCCTGTATCGGGGGAATATATTTGAAAAACATTTATGTGGCAGTTTTTCTCTCCTCTCCATTTAATATAATAATTTATATGCTTTCTCAACATATTAGCTTTCGCTTGTAAATTCATGTCTTTACTAAAGGACAAATACTAAAAGCTCAAGCAAAGTTTCAATGCCTCAATAGTTTCGGGGTAACGTCATGAAGTTTTAAATGACAGATCCTGAGGTGAATTGAACCCTCGTGGGTTCGAATCCCAACCACGCTGATCTAAGAGTAAAATCTCGGACATTCACTGGACTGGTTATTCGAAAAATGGACTAAATTGCCCAACGGTTTAAACATGTGGTATTAAAAAGTGATAGATATCATCATAGTTTATCATTTCACTAAAATGCGTGTTTACTAAAAACATGTATATAGTAAACGACTGTTACATATGGCATAGTAATATATCAATGTCAGTAGTATTTGACACATTATGGGAATAGATAAAGGTAGGCTGAGATTCCATTAAATCCAGTATTTACGATTAAGAAGCAATTCCTACATTCACAAAACATAAAAATTCTTGTTTGTCTAAGTTATGTATTTCAAGCCATTTTGATTCTTTGAGATCGATGTATTTGAGAAGTTGCGACGAGCTCGTTTTCTTTAATTCCTCTATCTTTGGACTGATTTTCTGAATTTTGGAATTTGAAACGTTTTTGGACCTTCCTTTTGCTCACAGGCTTGATTTTGTGCGAAAAATTGCTATATAATTTCCTACAAAAACTAAATGGTGTGGCACAAGAGTAGTGGAGAAGGCCTGTTCGTATTCCGATCCTAGCTAAACTAGTTTTCAAAGGAAGATGACTATTGTTATTATTTTTTATTTTTTATTTATATTTTATTTATATTTTATTTTTTATTTCACTACTCTTGTGCCACACCATTTAGTTTTAGTTTTTGAAGACTTACTAGACGTAAGTGGATAGATCGGCTCCCTCGAGACCGTTGACGTAAACGAAGTACTTTCCTCGTCTGGTCGCCTCTTTGATCATGAAGTGGCTGCGGTCTCCAGTGATGATGTAGTCTGTGTGGACTGTCGGATGGATGAGTTCCTGGAAAACAGGAAATAGATTTAATCCTGGTTTAATCCTAGGATTTTATTATAAGAACTGTTAATTGTAATATCTTACCGATGTCGGTAAGATATTCGACAGCGGATAGGTATGTGCGGGTTCAAATACTGGGCTCGCCCGTCACTGACATCGCTTTTGAGTGAGGAAACTGACTTTAACTTAGCTTTACCAGATTTTTAGTACATTGAAACCAAAGAGTACTAGAAGCGGGATATGCTCCGAACAAATATTCATACTATTACAGGCATATTGTAATTTAGTATTCTTTAATGCTGCTTATTTAAAAATAGATCTTTATAGATCTTTGTAAGAATATTCCGAATAGATAGCGATTAGATTAAAATCGACTAGCGTAGAATCAGATAATTAGTTACAATTATTGATAGATTATATAAATTATTGAGAGATTATATTTATTGAATATATAATATGAATAATTTTTATTATCCTTAAAATGCAGAATAATTTAAAAAGATCTAAAGCTGTAAAACCAATGCTAAGATCAGTTTCATCTCTCGAATAGCGACATCAGTGACGGGAGGGAGGGCCCAGAATTTGAACCCATACATACAAATTCTCTTTTGGATACTTTACCGACATCGCCACAGGCTACATTCAGTGGCGAAGAACTAAATATATCAGTGGCTAACTTACCATGTTACATTAAATTAACATAATTAAGTTACATTTAATTATGTTAAATGTAACTTAATTATGTTACATTAAATTAATTTAAGTTAGTAGACTAAAATACCTTCTCAGTGGGCGTAGTGGGCACGCCCTGGAACAAGCCCTCGATGTGGAAGGGTTTCGTGGTGCAACTGTCGAAGTTCCTGACGGCAGTGACGTACATGACCGATGAACTTGAGGAGAGACTGTTCTTGTCGGAGATGATTGTGTACTTGGTCTCACAGAACCCATTGACGTCAGTCTGAATGAATTAATCTCTTTATGATCAATAAATACGTTAGTATAACTCGGCTAAGTCAGTCTAAATGAATCAATCAATCACTTTATGATCAATCAGTACGTTAGTTTAACTAGGCGAAGTCAGTAAAGGTCAAGTTTTGGAATTTAGTCTGAGCTTCTGCGCAGCTAGAGAAGATGCGGAAGATGCGCCATTAACCTTTCTACTAATTGAAATATTTAATAATAAGTACGTTAGTATAACTAGACTAAGTCAGTGAAGGTCGAGTTCTGGAATTTTGTCTGAGCTTCTGCACAGCTAGTGAAGATGCGGAGGATAGGTTTATAGCTTTTTTACTGATATGCTTCAGCCAGGAAATAATTTAACAAAATCTCTTGAGATTTTTCTTAGAACTCAGATCAGAAAGGATCCTTCAAGCAGGTGATAATAGAATGACTATAAACCAGAAACATGTAGCTCAAAAAATTCTTCAGTTCAAAAAGTTATGTATCTCAAAGAGAACTTAAATGCGATAGTTTATAATATAATATAATTGTAAAGTTCTTTATTTGATCGAATATCTAAAAGATATTACACCAAAAAAACTGGTAATGCAATTGTTAACGTCAGTTTCCTCACCCGAAAGGGATATCAGTGACGGGCGAGCCCAGGATTTGAACCCAGTACATACTGATCCGTGATCTTATCGATTTCGTCCTTTCTCCAGCCAGGGAACATCATTGAATTTTATTAGACGTCTATTGAAGTTTCAAAATTAACCAAATTTATTTAAATTCTAAAACTATGCGTATTTTAAGATCCTACTATTATATTACATGTATATATGCATATATATTACATGCATGTGTATATGTACATATATATAATAGATATTATATATATATATATATATATATATATATATATATATATATATATATATATATATATATATATATATATATGTAATAATAAAGTAACTTATCACCAATATTAGCCATCTATAAATTCCTAACCTCTTTTACAACATCGCATTGCCTTACCTCTTTCACGGTGTAGACGGAGTTGGTCTTGGTGGTTGGATTCCAGTAGCTCGATGAAGATCCGTAGCTGCGCTGTCCATAGGACTTGATCCGGGACATGGTGGGATCATAGTAGATGGAGGAGTCCGAGCTTAGGGAATGCTTCTCCTTCAAGGTCACCTGGATCATACTCAGCAGACCCTTCTTGATGTTCACTGACCAGTACTTGTCCGTCATCTCGTTCTGAAGTTCACGAATCTCACCATCGTCGTATCTAGAAAAGTACAAAAGAAAATCATAAGAGTACTCAGTATGTGAGAGGATCGGTATGTGCTGGGTTCAAATCCTGGGCTCGCCCGTCACTGACATCGCCTTCCAGTGAGGAAAATAACGTTAACATTTGCTTTGCCAGCTTTTTTATTAATATATGTCTCTCTCTTAGTGCACTGCCTACTAGCAGGTCCAGGCCATACAAAGCCTCCACTATTCTCTAAAATAGTGATATCGTGTATATATTAAATTTCACAGAACCTTACTTGTCTGAAATTAATTTCAATTTTATTAAATGCGCTAAATTTCCTCCTCTTTCAAATTAGAGTCTTCTTTGATTCCGCTCGGATTAAAAAAACTTCTTGCGGTTCAATCATGTATATAATAAAAATAATAAAATAAACTGAGTAGAGTCGTATTGATACCTTGCTCTGACTATTTTTCATTTTTAAATCAATCAAAAATCTAATCAATCTTTATACTCAATATAACGTGACTGTCTAACACCTTTAGATTTTTAGAATTATACATAAATTACTCTACCCCACAGACAAATACCGCGCCTAACTGATTTATAGATGAAGAGGTAGATTTATTGAGTTATTGATTGACTAGAGGTTGATGTATTGAGTTATTGATTGATTAGAGGTTGATTGATTTATTGATTGATTGATTGAATCCACCTGAACTTGACTGGCATACTGAGCTTCTGGACGATGATCAGTTCCTGAGATCCGGTGAGTCGAGTAGTCTCGGATTCTGTGATGGACTCACTAGGCTCTGTGGATACCTTGTTGTCTATCTTGTACAGCTTGATGTTCTCTAACTGTATCAAGAAACAAAAACAAGAAATTACAACTAAAGCACCAACAACAATTAACAACAATTAGAGAGTTACTGCTTTTAATGACAACATTGAGCACTGTTGAACCAAATGCAAGCCGATGAGTGAAAGTAGAATAGGGTTCAAGAACGGCGCAAAAATCCAAAATGCATAGCACCAACAAAGACATTGAATTACGTAGTGTTCATACAACATCCAGCTACTCTCGACGTCTGTATTGCCGACATATGTGAGGACTATTTCATGATTTTGGGTTGCACGATTTTGAAAGAGGTATCTAAAGTACATCGATGTTACAAATAGCTTAGCAAAAGAAAAATAAATAAGTCACTCTTACAATGGCGAGATGACTTACAAAGATACTGAATATAGTTGGAAATATCAAGAAATTAAATTAATATAAATACAATATTAAATAAATATTATTAGATATTAATTATTAATAAAATAATTCAATTAGAAGTGATTATTAATAAAAATAATTCTAAATAAAAGTAATTATTAATAAAAAATAATTGTTAATAAATATTAAAATTAATATAAATATTAAAATTAATATAAATACAAAAAGAAGGAGGCTATCAATGGCACAGAATGGAATGTATCCCGCCTACCTTCATGACGACTCTGCTGTCCTGCTGGAACTGGAGCAGTACTAGTGTGTCCAGCAAGAGACCTGAGAACTGTTTGCTGGATTTAGGGATTCCGTTAAGAATCTGAGCCTTGTAATGGTAAACATACTGCTCTCCTGGCTTGTATACGACTGCATGGGCAACATATACAAGCTAATGTTAACGTCATTTTCTTCACTCGAAAGCGTGAAGAAATGTCTGTGACGGATGAGCCCAGGATTTGAACCCCACACATACTGATCCGCGGTCGAGTATCTTACCGACATCGCCACTGACTCCAGCCAGATGAGCTAAGTCTAACTTGCGTTAAGCTCAGATTCTAGTAAAATTAGGTTCTGTTTCAAAATGGAAATTCTCGGAGACGGCTAGACTGCGATGCGAATTGATGGATGTCTGCTTATCAGGCAAGAATGTATCCTACTCGACCATCCAACCGGTACAGTCAATCATATCGTATAATTATTTGTGATAATCAAGATTAATAATGATTTATAGTAATAACTATTAATAATGATTAGGCCTAATAGCTATGAATTACTGTTTCTCTTTGGCATGAAATATATTAACTATATCTACTTTCTGATGCTCTAGTTTCTAGAAGTAATAGCACATAAATAGAAATTTGCAAGAAAAACAATGCATCGAAGGCTTTTCAAAATAAGAAATGCATTTTGTTGTGGCAATCTCACAGTTTCTATGTTTGAGTCTTACTATAGATCGATGGCTTGCCCTTTAGTCTGAGGATGCGCTAGAAGAAATATCTGCTTTGGGTGCATACAATTTACGAAACAATTACGAGTGTGGGAGGGATCCTAATTAGACAAATTGTACATCTATTTAATTTAATATTTAAACAAAGATTTTCATTTACAAACTTCATTTTACATAATCGATCCTACTACTTAAGTATTTAAAATGTCTTTTAGCAAACGGGCAGAATAAGAACATTTTATAACATAGATTTTCAAAGCAATCTAACGCCACTTACGATCTTAAAGACTACTTTAATTTCATCGTTATTTAAATTCGTAGTTATTGCTTTAGGACATCATGAAATGTAGGACAAATAATCGGAATAATGCTACACCAACAGAAAGTAACATTAAATATTTTATTTAAGAATTGAACTTACATGAATGCCCAGTGGGACGATACGATGACACTGCATTAATAACAAAACCACAACAAACACTTTCAAATGCTGCTAAGTAATTTAGAAAGTTTATGAAATAGTAATTTTCATCTTAAGTATTTAAGATAGGCCTACCTTTTAGCAAAACGGGTAGAATAAGAACATTTTATAATATAGATTTTCAAAGCAATCTAACGCCACTTTAGATCGTTAAGACTACTTTAACTTCATCGTTATTTAAATTCGTAGTTATTGCTTTAGGACATTATGACCAGCCTATGTTGGGAACTCCCCGTGTTGTGCTCGGGTGTGGTTGGACCACTGCAGAATTGGGCAACCGCAAACAATCTGCCGCGTGTACGTAAGAGGCGACTAAAGGCAAAGTTGAGGATGGCAGGAGGGGACCCACCTCACCATGAAATATTTTCTCCCAGGATTAAATGGTAATTAATCCACCTAACTGAGGAAGGCAACGGGAATCCACCTCAGAATCCATGTTTTTTTCCCAAGCTATAGGCTACATAAGGTATGGATAATGCATAGACTTTGTGAAGGGAGTAACTTGTTGATCTAAGGAGTGCTCTTATGGAACGAGAAAACAGACTTGAGTATGAATATGTACCTTGAACCTGCCACATGGCAGTGCACTAAAGAGAGATGTTGTGAACAGTTCATTGGGCGGTTAAACGCTTTTCTTGCTGTGATGTACAAGCCATGTTAGAAGACTGAGGAAGGCTTAGAAGTAAATTCTGTCTAGTATTTTATTTTTAAATAGTTTACAGTATGTATAATAATAATAATAAAGGTTTAACGTCCGTTTCCTCATACAAGAATGATGTCAGGAACGTCAATATCTTATATGTTTAATTAGTAGAGACATATTTACTGACATACAAACGAGCACGAAACTGACGTTAAACTTGGCTTTAGGTTTTAGAAACATTATATCGGAGTAGTGCATTGCTTATTTTATTTTTAGAAATCTGCTCTATTTTAATTTATTTGGTCTTTGCTACCACGTTGTGCGGTGAAATAAAGATCACACAGGTCTACAGCAGAAATAGCTTCATACTACAAGAAAATATCTATGTAAAAATATGCAATACTCGCAAAATACAACCATTTCGAATACTTCGCATAACACATGTACATGAAATATTTCTAGGAGTAAAAAGCTATCAAAAACTAATGTTAACGTCACTTTCCTTACTCGAAAGCGATGCCAGTGACGGACGAGGCCAGGATTTGAACCCAGCACATACCGATTCTCTCACATACTGAATACTCTTATGATTTTCTTTTGTACTTTTCTAGATACGACGATGGAGCCCAGGATTTGAACCCCGCACATAATGATCCGCGGTCGAGTAACTTATCGACATCGCCACTAGCGATATCGATAAGATACTCTTTTGCTATTGATGTTTTAATTTAAATTAAATTAAGTTTAAGTAATATTTTACATAAAGAAACTGAAATATAAAATCAAACTTACCGGCCGCCACTGTGGCCAGCGCCACTAAGATCACTAACTTCATGTTGACTTAGCTATTCCGTGAGTTGAGCTAAGAGTCGAAACAGTATTTCGTTATCTCAATCAAAGTCTCCACCCTCTCTTCCGTCTGCCTTGTCGATCCTGATCGACAAGATGATGTACCTGACATTCTCTTCAAAACCATCGACTTTTATAACCTACTATAGAAACCCCCTCTCCATCTCAACTCCAAGCGATAGCCCACGGGTTAGCCTCTAGGTCTATCGTAGGGTGGAAGGGATGCAGCAATATTGGCCTGAGGCCTAGCGTAACTTAGCATCACGAGAGAAACGAGATAGTTGTATGTCGAACTTTGTTTGATAAAAATAGATTTTTAACTTTTACATTTTTAAGTTTTAATCATTTACGATCGCCTGTAGATCTGCCACAATACATGTATTTCTCAGCTGATAGCGAGAGAAATATTGTGGGCCTGTAGTTTAGGCCTATAGGTCGCTGGAGTCAGCCTAAGGTTAAGCCTATGTCAAGGTTTACAGTTAAAAATAAGAATATTTTTAGAAGACGTTGTTTTTAGCAATGAAATTAGATATATTCCAAGTAGCATTGCACTAGCTGCACAAGAATATCGCATAGTGCAGTTTACTTAGTTCTTGGAAATAGTAGGAAAGATAAAGATAAAGATTTGGAGAGAGGGGGGAAGGAGAGAGGGAGAGTGAGAGAAAAGGAGTGAGCGAGAGAGAAAGAGAGAAAGAGAAAGGATGAAAAAGAATAAGGACATAGAGACTTGGCTGAATAAATGTAAAGAAGTTCAAAGACGACAATTCAGGAGACCATTCTCATAATTTTGTATAAGAAAACTAAATTTAAAATCTTGATTAATTTGAAATTTGCATTAATACTACATTATTTGTCGCTGAAAAGGATAAAACCATATATTGATACTGAAGAGACGGATCGATTAAATGTGCTCTACGTGGATTTATTGATTGATTTGACTGATTTACTTATCGATTAATTGATTTATCATTTGATCGCATCACCAAACTCTTCTCCTCTCCTCACATTTTACATTACTTTTGCTTTCTTATGCAATTACAATGTCTTTTTAATATGGGTTTAACGTCAAGGTCATAAGCCCGAAGGGCTTCTCTTCAGGACGTCAGGTGTAACGGTGAACTGTTGTGCCCTGAAAGGTCCGATATTATACTCATTGTTCAGCTCTACCGGGAATTGATCCCAGGACCCCGAGAGTATCTTAGTAATATGTTAAATTAAATGACATTATCAAGGCCTAACTCACACACTGAACCTTGCAGACATTCAATGATAATGTGCGTCAATGATTATTGGGCAATTCTCACTAAATTCTTTATAACCTATTGTAAGATGAATTAAATTAGCTCCGTGTATTCAAACAATATCACCGTGAACAGTTTGGCATATTTTATAGGCTACTTGATTAGCTATTTCAAACACTCTCGCTAAAAATATATAAAAATTTACTTAAATTAGCTAAAATTAGATAAAATCACGGACATATATTGAAAAATGACAATGTTTCAAATAATTATCAAAATTCGTTATCAAAAGAAATTCAGTGCTGGTGAATTATATATTTTAACAAATTAAGTTCTTGAGAATCATCGCATAATTAGAGTCTGATGAAAACAGTATTGTGCCCTATTTAATTTACATTTTAGTTTATTCCGTCCCTATTAGACGTCGTCGTTTAGTTTTGACACCGTTTTCTTCGCCGAATTTCAAGTCTCCTATGTGCCAGGAAATGAACGTTAAATTCGTATGATTCTAAATAAATTTAACTTTGAATTAATTAATAAACGTTAAATTAATTAATAAACGTTAAAGTAGTTATTGAACGTTAAATTTGTTTATAAACGTTCAAAAAATACTGACCTATAAATTAATTATCGCTTTAATTAATGAACGCTATATTATAATTGAATTTCTTATTGTAGCTGAAATATTTCTCAAGCAGATATAATATATTGTTTTACAATCTTTATAACAATATAATACAAAAAATAAACAAAAAATTGAGCAAAGCAGAGTTCGAAATCCTGCCTCTGTAGTTTGATGATAAAAATGTAAAAGTTCGACCTCAAAGTGTGGCATGTCAAAGATCAAGATAAGTTCAGTAAACATATTACATCTGCTTCTGTATTGCATAACAACATCAGTGCTGCCTAGGGTTAGAGGTTTATGAAAGTCGATACACCGTGTTGTGTTAATTACTATGTAATGTGATGTTATGTGACGAAAAAGATGTGACGTGAAGTGATGTGAAGTGAAATGAAGGTATGTGATGCAAAGTATTGCGATGCGACGTGATGCGCTATCAAATGAAGTGAAATGATGTAACCCCGATGTTAAGTGATAAGATAAGATCCATTTAGAAGTGATATGATAGACTATGATAGAAAGGGAATATCGAACACTACGATGCGATATTACATGCTAATGGTATAAATAGAAATATAGGCCTACATCCTCTATAAATAAATTTATTTTTAAAATATATATTTACTTTTTCTTAGAGCACAATACTCTCTAACTGTTTTTAGATTACACTGATTTTCACTTTTCTCTTTCAAATTTACTTTGTAATCAAAATACTCGAGGTTGTCATGTATGCAAGAAGAGAGAAAGCCTTTCAAATTCGCATTGTTGTTGCTTTGATGGAATCTTGGTATTATTTTGCACAGCATTAATTAGCACAGCTATTCTCCGAACCTTTGATCGACACTTTTAATTTTTCTCTAATTTGCGGGTAACATTTGGCAGCTTCGCCTTCTTAGTAGTGTCACTACATCGTGTGAAAACTTGGTTTATATTTTTTTGTTACTGATTTAAAATAAAATGCTTAGCTAGCTACTGTAGTAGGTTAGAACTGTTGGTGCTTATAATTTAAGCGAACTTTGTATCACCTCCATTAAAAAATCCCAAAAATCTAGAAAATTTATCTTCTTCCTTTATTCACGCGTATAGAATCGGAAAAAATCTATTTAGATCTGTAAAGATCTCTAGAAATTCACTTTTAAGTATAAAACATTTAAAGAATACAGAAATTACAATAAATAGAATAACTATTGGTTTGGAGCTTATCCTTTTTTCTGGTTATCCCGTATATGACTTTTTTCTTCGGTCCTAATGTGAGAAAAGTTATTATACCCCACTAAATTCCTAAGATTAAACCAGAGTTTGAGAAATTGCAGTCAATTAAGTTGATTCTCTGAAAATTAGTTTAAGCAATGGTTAAACTGGAAAAGTTAGTGGAACTGTCAGTCTGTCACAATTAGCCCGCTAATTTAGCCGGACCCTTTTACATTATTAAGTGGCCTGGTATAATCTAATATGGGCCTATAGAGAGAGAACGCACTTTAGAAAAAGTGAGAACTTGTGAAACTGAGTAGGAACCTACACCTGCCCTCCCCCCAATTTAGCCACTGCTCATAGGCCACGATCTCGTCCCCAAATTCTTAAGGATCAACTATACAGGCCCATGAGTTTCATAATCTACCCACCCCCGCCTACTAGTTAGACGCGACATAGATGAATTACACCGGATAAGTTCTGTATAAAGTGGAACTGCGTTGATTGATGTTCGATATTTTCATGGGCGACAGTAATAGTATACTGTATTTGTTTTTACTGTTAATTCTTCGTATCCAAAATAATCTGCAACAGTTGCCCACCTAACGATTGCCTTTGAAATGAAAGCTGGATTTCTCTTTTTCTCTTGCTATATTTAATTTGAACTTCATATATATATATATATATATATATATATATATATATATATATATATATATATATATATATATATATATATATGCATGCGTAGGCTATTGCTGATCGAGCTTGTCCATTTAATTTTAACCGCATTTTATTCTTAATTAATTATAAATTAATTTTAGCTGACTTGCCGGTTGCTTATAAGAACGACATTCGACAGCGGATCAGTAGCTGACGGGTTCAAATTCAGACTTCTCCCCGTCACTGACAATTTATCGAACAGCGAACGGAAGTTAAACTTGAATTTAGCTTCTTTTGTCCCAAAACGAAATAATTTTCACAATTGAATATATTCATTTTAAATCCATCTACTTACAACCTTTACTTTGAGTAGACTAATTTCCACATATCAGGAAATTTCATGTTAAACAAGTTAATTATTATTGAATAAGTTCATTATAGGCTTATTCATGTAGATAGAATTAATTGGGTGGATTGGTCTGCTCATTAGAGTTCTGAGGCTGCAAGTAGCGGCTAACTTATAAAGTGCATAAATTGACTGGCGATGTCAAAAAGCATCGTACGTAGCAGGGAAGTAGATAGGTGCCTTTCGGAAGCTCACACGAACTGGAACAAGAATCAGCCGACGAGATCGAGGCCTTAAGAAGATCAAAAAGTCTATGTTTTGCCATTTGGAAAGAACTGAAAAACCAATCAACATAGTACAGCATACTGTAATAATTCAGTCAAGTAACAGGTTCAAGGTGCATATTCCATCTCACATTCTGCTCTCACAGTGCACAGCATCGATCAATAGGTTATGTAGATTATAGTTCTTTTAGAAAAGGATATAGCTTTTGTTGGCATCTTATCGCAAAATAATTAATTTTGGCTAGAGAAAACAATTACGGCTTATACCATTTTTATTGTGAATTAGCTTACGTACTTTATTTATCGATTTGTGAAATTGGAGTATTGTGTGGCGCTAACTTGCGGTAGAAAAATATGTTTATTTATGTATTGTTTACAAATAAAGGAAATAATAAATGCGTTAATATTATAAATTAGTAAAATATTTCATCGCTAATAAATTAGACGAAATGGCTGAAGCCAAACGTGGAAGAGTTAAGCGCAAACAATTAAAGGTATTTTTTTAAATTTTAGTTTTTAAGGACATTTAAGCATCTGTTGTAAGTCAATAGCTTAGCATGACGTTGCCTACCATCTGCTTAGTCGTATTTAAACTTAATCTTTAGTTTTAGGTCGACCATTTGCATATATATCATCATGATCTACAACGAGGAGTAAAAAGATACAATATCTTGTCAAATCTGTCGTGCACCTAAGTCTCAAATGAGGACCTGAAATGAAGCTTATGAGTCTTAGTTTTTATTGAATTAATCCATTATCTGTCAATAAATTATTACGTCAATTTTCCAAAAACTACCTATTTATTTCATAACTATACGAATGTGTTTCTAAATTGCTATTTTATCTAAAACTTATTAATGACGTTTTGCTCCTCGAAGTATTATTACGATGACCAGTGAACTTTGCTTAGAGTCATTCATTTATTTATATGCAGTAGAATGAAAGCTATTAATTGACTCGTAATACCCTAGGTTCATGTGTTCTACCTTAACTTATGTAGGATGAGCTGGAAAAGCCTACTAAAGAGGAATATGCAGTCGCAAAATTTCTTCGATTCAATGCTCCAACTAAAGAAGCAAAGTACCTGGGAAACAATCAACAATATTTCATAGGTATCACTTAATATTGACATCTACTGGCTTCAAGTTCTATAAAAATTTAGCTGATGTAGCAGATATGTTGATACTGATGTTAAATTAAATATTATATTTATATAAAACGTAATACTGAAGAGCTCTAGATATGAAGTTAATTCTGCCGCTATATTACAATGATCAACGGCAATGTTTACACTGGAACTCCTTTGCAACTGTGTGCAACTTCATTCATCATTACATTGTACCTAACTGTTACTCCTTCATGAACACACTTAAAATCAAAAGTATTAATTTGTTTTGATTTTGAATTGATCAAATCGATCGAATGGTCTGGTCATCACACTCATACTCATCAAGCAAATGTCCCCGGAACTTGTCGCAACAACTCTCCTCTATATGGTGAATAATATTTTAAATCTACAATTTTTAATTGTAGGTTCCAAGGCCATAGACACCCTGCTCGAATCTAAGTATGCTACTGCTAAAGGATCTAAATCAGGTCCTCTATTTACCAACAGGTCTTCATGTGCTAACTATTGTGAAAGGTTTGAAATTTTCTTTCTCTGTATCTTTAGTGAAATCTATTTTCTTAGTTATTTGATCCGTCGATAAGCCTAAATTATATTTTGAATAAATAAATGAGTACTTAACTAAATCAATTAAATAATTAATTGAGCAGCCGCTATTTTTTTTAAAGAGTTGTTTGGAACAATCAGATAAATATTATCTATTTCTATCAATCACAAGCAGAGACTTTATCCAAAAGCTATCGACAAATTTTGCTGGTTGCTGACTGATCAGCCATTCGTCTAGATATTGAACTCCATAGAGTTCTGTTCACCGCAGGGTCGGTCTTGTGAAACTGGATCAATCGTTTAAAATTATTATTACTTAATAATAATAATTATTATTAAAATTATTATGACTTTTCCTGACGCTCTGCACTCTTAAATGTCTGAGCAAAAGAAAAGAGAGAAAATAATCTAAATAATAATAAAAAATAATACAAATAATCCTGTCAATGTGCTAAACCATTCAGTCATAAACTACTAAATTTCGCTTGTTTTACTGTATGTAATTGTTGTAAAGTATAGAGATTCCTTAGCGTGATGTACTCCACTAAGCATTACCCTGCATGCTGAATGTATTGGCTGCACGCAGACTCTTGGAGAAGGGTTTCTTTCAGCGGGCTGCTCGCCCGGAGAAAAAGAAGAAGATCAAGGGAGGCGTGAGCGAGCAGAGGGGGGAGAGAGTGGGTGGGGAGGTGAGGCTGAGGAAAGAGGGGGAGAAGTCTGCTGCCAGTGGAAAAGAAGAAACTGCTGTAAGGATAACCTTTTATTTTGATTTTTATGTTTTGTTGTTTTATGAATTTTGTTATATGTAGTTTTAAAAGTTTTTTTTATTATATGTAGTTGTAGTTTTTAAAGTTGTTTTTACGTAATATAAATTTTATTGGGTGTAGATTCGTCCCTGTTATCCATCTTTTGATGAGGAAATTGATGTTAAATCTTTATTCTAGTCTTTGATTTTTGCAACGTAATATGCAATCGATTGAGTCTTAAATAATTGTATAGTAAAAGTTTTCATTACTTCAAATCTCTGCAAAGTTGATTTTATAGAATTTAAAACTTTTTGCATTGGAAAATATTGCAAAGAGCTGATCAAGGATTGACACTGCACTGAGTAATATGAGAAATTTATTTTATTATGTGATCTTATAGTTTTAATATTTGTAATTTTATTATAACTTTATGGAACTACCATCTATTGATCAATACCAAAGTATTGATCAATACTTTGATCAGGTGTTTGTCTCACTAATTAGTGTCTACTGTATGAATTGATGCATAAGAAAGTCTGCTATGGTTGTAAATTGGTACCAGAGATAGGGAATGAAAAATGATGGTCGTATTGCAGTATTTTGTTGTTTAATTATATTATTAGTACTAGATATCTGAATTAAATAAGATAACTTTACTTATATTATTCCATATTTTTTTCTCTTTTATAATCAGATTTATTTTTTCTTACAACTAAACATTTAGACTGGAAAGAAAGCAGATAAAAAGACAAAGAAAGAAGAATCACCGAGAGCCATGGGAACAGATAACGATGATGATAAATCGAAAGTTGCATCCGGCGATAAATCCCCATCAGCAAAATATTCAAAATCTGCTGAGGGAGAAAAATCCAAAGAAGACACAACCGGAGTAAGGAGTATTTCATTTATTGTTTGTTGTAAATATTTGTAAGTTTAATTACTGATATTATATTATATTATATTTAAATATCTGATGTTATTTTGGATAGAGGTGATATATTGTTGATATATATTCTGCCTTATGATATGCCTGAGGAAATAAATTTTATATTGAAAGTCTAGTTTAGCTACTGAAGAAATTATGCAGATACAAGTAATTCAGTTCATTTATTCTTTGTATTTAGTAATATTTCTCTAAATCAACATTTCATTTGAGATCAAGCTCTTGATTTTTGACCATACTAATTCACTGCAGGAATTTTTGTATTCTTATATGTTTACTTTTTCTCTTATGCATTAATAATTAGCTCTCAGGTTAGTTTATGAATTGAAATATCTTAAAACTTTTTGAATTAGAACTTAAGAAGTTAGAAACCAACTGTTCTGAAGTCTAACGTTCTGTAATCAAATTACTGAGACAATAAACACGAGATTTAAAATAAAACATAAACTTTACAACTACCATGTTAACCACTCTACAACAATGTTAGCTGTTGATCCGAGTTTGTCAATGGTACGCATAGATATAATCGCATTATTGTAAACATTAAATTCTACCTTATGTTCAGGAAGAGAAGAAGCGTAAGAAGAAGAAACTGAAGCTGGAGCCTCACGAGAGACAAGTTTTCATCGATGGAGCGGAGGTGAGGCTACCAACCATCACTGAATCAATCAATAATATTTCTAAGCTTTGTATCATAAATAATAAATAAATATCATAAAGAATAATATTTTAATGGGAGTTTTGCTGTTTTTAAGTTTTCAAACTGTATATTAATTTATCTCGATGCAAACTTTACTAAGACTAGAATTTGTAAAAGTTTGGTCTTTCTCAAACATTATTTTAAACCTTTAGCTTGGAAAGGGATGTGATATATATATATCCACTTCTTTGTTGGCTATATATTATTATATGTATATAAGTTGGCTATCTTTTACTTCCAGCTTAGTTGCCTCCTACAACACGTGCAGGCAGTATATGGTTGGTCTATATTATAGCAACCCAGACATAACACTGAGTGTATTATACTTTATATAATATTATTTATTATATTGTCAGTATAATATCTAATATATATTATTTCAACATTTGCTATATTTCAGTTGTACGTTTGGCTCTATGAGCCGGTACAAGCGAAAACATTCATCATTGGTCTGCTTTTGGGTCAGTGTTTTCAGAACTCTTTAAGTTGTTAAAAAAATTTAAATTTCTTAAAAATTTGGGTACATTAGCCAATAAAAGCCAATAGATATTAATAGTAATCTGCGTTCTTTAAAAATTTATGTTAAATTAATTATTAGTTATTATTTTCATTTTTATTTTATGTATTTATGTCCTTTTCAAAATTTTAGATCCAAGGCTTAGTCTCCTTTAAACTATAATCTAACACAGTAGTCTTGTCAATTCATTGTCAATTTTCTGAAACTCATCCTTGGAATTTATTGGCGTTTATATGAAATTATCTAGATCAAGATACCTTTAGAGCTTCAGTATATTTTAAACTTTTCTTGTTAATTAATGTTATAGATTAAACTCAGGCTGTAAAAGTATGTTATTATTAGGAATAAAGTGCCTGATATGGTGTTATTACATTGCTGCAGTACTGGGAGCTATTGCTGTGTGCTTATTTCCACTTTGGCCTCCTGAGGTCAGACTCGGCGTCTACTATCTGAGTCTTGCTGCAGCAGGATTTGTAGGAGTCATTCTCTCTCTCTGCATCAGTATGTCTCTCTCTCTCTCTCTGTCTTACTCTCTGTCTGCCTTTCTCTGTCTTACCGACATATGCGCGTATTCATTAATGAATGTCTGGAGCCATTGGCGACATCGGTAAGATATTCGACCGCGGATCAGTTTATACGGGGTTTAAATCCTGGGCTCGCTCGTCACTTACATCGTTTACGAGTGAGGAAACTGACATTAACATTAGATTTAGCTTTTAGCTTTTTCTGTATCTGTATGAATCTGAATTGATAGCATTCTCTCTCTCTATTTCGGTACGTCAGTATTTCATTTAAGTATAAATTGCCTTTTATTTGAATTTGTTGAATAGAAGCAATGGCTGGTCTCTAATAACTGTAACGTACAACTAGTGACATTGAACTTTGGAGCTTAGAGAATTTTTATACGTATGATGTTTGTATCTTTATTTAGGCCATTTAAAATAATGTTTTGATGAAATCTCTGTTTTTTGTTGCAGTTCGTATGATAGTATTCTGTATTGTCTGGGCCATCACTCTCGGCAAAATCTCATTCTGGCTGTTGCCCAACCTAACCGAAGATGTCGGCTTCTTCGATTCGTTCAGACCCGCCTACAACTGTCAGTACAATTCAGCGTCGACCAATAGTGATTCGACAAGCAAAACGCTAGCGAGCGGTCAGGACAAAGAACAGGAAGAAGAGTGTAATCATGACGACGAAGAGGAGAAGGAGGTGGAAGATATAGGAGAGAGAGAAGATAGAGCCGATGATGATGATGATGATGAGGAGGGCAGGCGTTCTGGCGGCAGTACCAACAGTTACGAGATAGTAGACGCTACCGAAGTGGACGATGAAGAGGCTCCGATTGGTCAGGAAGACAGCCAATCACAGAGCGAAGATGAGGAGGAAAGCGATTCTAAGAAAACTAAATAGGGAGTTCGTTTTATGATCTGCCAAGCAAAACCCCCTCGTTTCATTAAACAGGCTCTGTTACAATCACATTTATTCTCAGCTTTCTTCCGAAAACACTATTGTTAAGCCTTGGATTCAAAATAAGCGTCTCTAGAGGAAGTTAAGATGTGATGCTAACTTTTATGGCTCTGACCCTGTAAACGTATAAAATTAGGTATATTTTAAAACTGGGCATTGGAAAAAAGCAAAATAATAGTATTTATAGTAGGAAAGATTTAGTAAGTGGATCAATAACGGATGTAACAATTCAACACCAATAGGCTTTAACATGCTAGCAGTGATTTGGAAAATTTCATAGTATTTGTCAATTTAAAAAGAATTTAATTATATATCTACTATGGTAGCTAGTGAGGGTTTAACATTAAAAATTTTAAAACTTTAAGACATAATAATAAATCTGTAAGCTTAATCTGTAAATTAGTTAAGTTGAGCAATCGGGAATGAAGTGGTTTTGATTGGCAATTGATCATTTCATGGTGTATTTATAGTCAGAACTGAACATGTACCTGTTGCATTCAATGTAATTCCTGCAAACGTAGTGTACACTTAGCATTGCTTGTTTTGGGGTCTTAATTTTTCTTTTAGTTTAAACATACACGTGACTGCTTGTAGCGACATATTTTCAGTGAACTTGGACACTACGGTATAGATCAAATGAATACTGCTCGTGTCCAAAGTGGTGGCTAAGTAAGAGCTGGTTAGGAATAAAACTTATTCCTCGATATACGATAACCCTCGATGTACGATATACTTTAGAAACTATTAAAATTATCTAAAGGCTTAGATAATTTTGATAGGAGTAATTTGTTGGTCATGGAGTGTACTTTGCTGAGCGTGAAGTATACTGTGAACTGGATCATATCCCAGATAATACATCGGAATACATCGACTATTTTGATTAACCGTGAAATAGGGAAAAATAAATGACTCTTTTGAGGAACACGATGCTTTTAACGCATTTTGTTACTGCGGTCTCATAAAATTGATACTGGTGTCTCTACATTGTTTTTTTTAGGATATGTTTTGATTCAGTTTATAAGCTTTTTCTTTCTCAACTTGACTTGCAATGATGTGAGCTTTTACTTAGAGAATCACCCAATCAATCAATGAGGCTTAGAGTATTCTTTCTCACCCATATGAGATGTCAGGGACGACTTTTTGTGGAATTATAATCAACGAAATGTGAATCCTAAGAATACTCTTGCATTTGCTTTGTAGTTTATTATCCCGGGCAAATAGACCTGTACAGTGAAATTTTTACGTCCATTTTCTAATCCGAGGATGATGACTGGGACGTTCAAAGTGAAATAATGCTTTTTAAATTTAGTGTATCTCTGACGTGTACGATATACTATGTCTGTATTACTTTGCAATGCGTCTGTTAGAGGAGATTTTGAGAGATAGTACAGTCCATTGTTTCTGAAGAGTAATCACGAGTGAAATTATTCGATGTTTCATGGGACCACCTTCATCTTCTTAAACTACCGTTTCTGTAGTAGTGTCATGATCGGTAACCGGTCTTCGATACTACTTTACATGCTCCTGGAACATTTTTGAAATCTTTTCTATGCTTAATTACATCTTTGCTGCTGATAATCTCAATTATGAGCAAGCTTCGTTACATAATTAACCATCCTGGGGTCAAGGTGATACTCTTTTTAGTTGCTGACTGACCTGGTCTTTGAATCCAGGCCACTTGCTTCTTAGGCAAACTCTAACCGTTACGCATATTTATTATTTCCAGTTTATTATACTCCATCCATAACGAATTACTGAAAGATACTGTATGTGATAATGCAGTGCTATGATTTCCTAAGAGATTCTATTAATTTAGTAATGAGTAATAGCTGTGTAATCTGTGCTTTATTTGTTAAATTCTAAAAAAATTGAGTTAGCGTTTGGTACAGTATGATAATTGTCAACTGCATACAGAATGTACACTAATCGCACAAATATTGGAATGGTTGAGTGTTTGTTGCAAAACTCACAAATATTTAATTAATTTGGTTATTACATTATATTATTATCATACTTTTGCGTACACTGTAGAATAAACTTGTATGTCAGTAAGACTGATTTGTCTGCTGTTTCGTTAGCATAAGGATACCGAAAACGACGGCTTATCTGGAATTAGAACTCATGGCCTCCAGCTTTTCAGGTAGGCATGCAAGCAGTCCGTCTATACAACCGGTATGGCATCATCTGTGTAAGACGCAATATATGTCTTGAGTGGTTCTTATAGCTGATAAAGCTAAGGTTAACGACAGTTTCCTCACTCGAAGGCGATGTCAGTGACGGGCGAGCCCAGGATTTGAACCCCGAATTAACATACTGATCCGCGGTCGAGTAACTTACCGACTTCGCCACTGGCTCCAGCCAGTATAGCTGGTAAAGCTAATGTTAACGTCAGTTTCCTCCCTCGAAAACGATGTCAGTTAAAAAAAGCGATAGCTGAGCTCCTGAAATATAACATACAATGATTGTGTGTCACGTGATATGTTTAACAGTGGTATCTCAAAGAAGATATAATGCAGATTAATTTATTAATGATTAGTATAGTAATTTAAGTGTAGCGGCAGTAAACTCTTTGCTTGACTAGTTAAATTCTAAAAAATGAGTTAGCGTTTCGTACATTATCCGAGTTGTGTCCGGGATATTGAAGAATAGACCAACTGTGAACTACAAGTGTCGTAAAAGGCGACAAATCACTAAGATCCAAACTAACGTCAGAAAGGGCATTCGTGATCGCCTAGGCTATAGAAATTGCTACAAAATTTACTGAAGCGAATGGAAATGCGGTCTATTGGTTTTCCGCCCCTAATTAAACTGGGATTTAAGGTAAGATGATAATTATTGGTGTAGTGGTTTAAGCTTCTGCTCCAGAAATATCGGAGTTAAAAGTGTCGGTGAGTTGTCGAATGCATATAATAATAATAATAATAACTTCCGACAATTTCGTTATATGTGTCATGGCCGGTATCCGGTCTTCGAGACCGCTTTGCCGCTATTTTATGCAAAAAGTCCTGTGCATAAGCTCCACAACCAGACGCATGTGGTATAGAATACTATTTAGCATGACAGGTCCGACAGGCAATATTTATGACACTCTATCACCGATCGTTAATGATGACATCTTGTGCTTTATGACTATCACTCTCTGATCTGGTTTACTAGTAATGCTATGGTATATAATTTTGTATCCTGTAGTTATGTTTAATATTATTAATGCAGCATTAATAATATTGATGGTGTTTCAAGTAGGTAATAATTGAACTGATAGTACGAACATAATGATTCGATATAAACTGAAGACGATTAAATGTGCTGAGATCAAATGCTAAAAGTCAGAAAGACGTGAAATACTTAATTACCTAAAGCGAGTGCGTCCCTTCGAATAGATCTACAGTGATAGAATGGTTTTGAGTTCTGAGCTAAACAAAAATTTAGGTGTTATTGATAAACCTATTATTACTACTTCAGTCAATTAATAGATACCAGTAAAATTTGTGAATGCGTGTATTTATTATGTGTTGTCGTGCTCGTTTCCTATTTCTTGTTATGACCTTGCCATTGGGACAATGGAATATCATTGTAAACCCGGATTGAAACTTTATTTCTTTAAGCATGTCTGACTAAAAACACTAGATTTTTGCAATTAGATTGCAGAAGTAGAGGCCATTAGAAAGTATATTAGCAAAAGATCTAATAGGCTATCTAAGTTAAAAGATGTAATATCCTAGTTAAAAGATGTCATATCCTAGTTAAAAGATGTAATATCCTAGTTAAAAGATGTCATATCCTAGTTAAAAGATGTAATATCCTAGTTAAAAGATCTAATATCCTAGTTAAAAGATGTAATATCCTAGTTAAAAGATCTAATATCCTAGTTAAAAGATGTAATATCCTAGTTAAAAGATCTAATATCCTAGTTAAAAGATCTAATATCCTAGTTGATCTTTTAGCAGAAATTATCCGCTCAAATGAGGTCTAATTGTAGTGGTAACCAAAACTCGTTGTCCATCGCTGTCTAGATGCTAGAGATTGCTAGAGTATATAGCAATTTGATGTCTGACTAAACTATACTATCTAGATGGTTTGTGCTCTTATAATTGTCTAATTAATTTATTGAAGATTAAAGGCGTATGTGCATATGGTACGGACGTCCAGCGTATTTAATATTCTACAGGGTTAGCACAGAAAATTATTTTGAATATGTGAAAGTTGTTGACATCAATCTTAAATTTCCTATTTTACTGCTGTGTCATTACTGCGCTAGTCCGGTCGTCACGACTAAGCTCTTCAGGCCTACAGGACACACTCGAGCTACCTTTGCCTGAGCTGAGTTATAGTAATGGCATCCAGTGAACTCTATCACTACTATAGCTAAGTTCAAGTTCATAACCAAACTCCAACTTTCGTCCCCAGTACTAGGGGCGTCCACACAATGTTAACAACGACGCAGCTTGCGTCGTTGGAAAAATAGGGGGGGGGGCAGTGGAAAAAGGTAAGAACTTTAAAAATAGGGGGGAAGTGGAAAAATAGCGCAAGTGTACATCTGAGTTACGCGGCCTAGGTTTACGGGTCAAAGTGGACGACAAAAATTGCTTAATGCTGATCGGGCGCTGATTGAGTAGCAGGCCTAATTTAGATACGCTTAGCCTCAATACTGAAGGGCGTCTACTGGATGCGGTAGAAAAGCAGCAACGCTAGCTAATGCACGCCAACTAGCGACAGACTGCTGCTGCTAGACCTACACAATTTCAATTCGTTTGGCTGCGTGGTGTGGGCTACTTCCTCGTTCGGTAGCCTGCAATGAAAAACTGAAAGTCTGAAAGTTCTGTGCTTCTGATGGCCGTCCGAGCATTGCCTTTAAATTCTGCATGAATCAATCTTAGCACGCGTCTCAGTGAGCTTATACGCTAGCTAACTTAGGCAGTAGTACTCTGACAGTAAATATATACGGCCTACAAGTACTGTACACAGAGCCGTAGCTAGCACCCCCGCGCCCCCGGAGCAAAGGGGGCCCCGGATCATCAAACATAGAATATTTTATTGCGCAAGAAACTAAATATCTCGCAAGCAAAATTTAGCCTACTAGGCGTGGTCCAATTTATGTGAGGGCCTGGGGCCCCTTGGTCTCCTATGTAAGGCCTTGAACCAGATGAAAGGAATATAAAAGCAGTTCAATTGCAAGTGAAGTCTCGTTTATTGTTATAAAAGTCTAGTCTGTCAGGTGATTCAGGTTACAGGCTAGACTTTTATAACCGTCCGCTCGTGCTGCAGTGATACAGCTGCAGCAGCAGACTATAGGCTGTCTCAGTGGCGCATCATTCAAATGGGTAATGAGTGATCGGCCTTAGTCTAATCAAGTGACTTTTGGTGTAGCGTTGTGTAACACTTGTATGTATAGTGTGTAAGCATAGTTTCAGTATTAAAGCTTACTATTAGGATTATATAGTATACACAGGCGTGGATAAAGAGCGGGGGGCCCAGGTGGCCCGGACCCCGTAGACCCGACGGTAAAAATTGTGAACTTTATTTTCACTATAGTCATGGCTATTTGTATGTATCTAAGAGCTGTGGTTACAGTGGAGGGGGGGGAGGTACTAGGGGTAACTCAGTTCCACTAGCTCCAAAATTTCTGAAGTGTGTTCCCCCGTTAGTGGCCCATATTTGATATTTGACATACTATAGGGATCCTGTATAATTTAAAGGGAAAACGACAAAATTTTGACATTTCCACTATAGCACTTAGCACATTCTTACTTCAACCACTGTGTAAGAGTAAAAACGTTAAATAAGGAAATTTGAACTCTGTTCCGGAGCAGTGACGCAACCAGCCTTGGCTGGGAGAGGCTTGAGCCCCCCTTCAGCCTAAATTAGGTCATTTTGCATTTCGTCCACATCTGCTGAGATATTTTCAAGGGTGGAAAAACCTACTCTTTATTAGAAATGTAGGCCCAGCTAGGTCTGGAGGATTTTTCACTGGAGCAACTTCCACTTCCAAAGCTAGGAACCTGAAATTTTTGAGCCATAGCAGAAAATGATAAATGTAGTGCCGAATATTGCCTTGATTATAATTTCTATCTAAGTCTATAATTTATAACACTTGTCATAAGTCAACGTAAAATTGTTAGATTTAAATTTATTAAATTGAAAAATTCGAATTTCAGTAGTGAAATATTTTGACCCCCTCCCCCTATTAGAATATTTTTGTTTTTCCACTATTCCGGAGAAGGCGTGAGCGTAAGCGAAAAATGTTGACACAGTCTAAAAAAATTTCGGCCCCTCCAATTAAAAAATTCCTAGATCCGCCACAGACTGTATAGTACTATGTATAAAGGCCTATAATTCTATAATATTATATATATAATATTCCATATAGGCCTATACGTATATAAATGTATATATATATATATATATATATATATATATATATATATAATCATTATACACACAGTAGGCCTAACTGAATTTTAAACACATTTCGCGGAATTTGCGTGTGTTAGTTTTTTGGATTGTCAAAATCCAAAATCGGGGGGGAAGCTTGCGTCGTTACTCTAAGGTGGGATGGACGCCCCTGCCCAGTACTAATTCAAGCTCAACAAAGCTTTCAAATCACAATGCAAGCTGCAACGGTTATCTATTTGACGGTTTTTCAAATCACATAATAAGCAACTGAATTGAGTTTCAAGTTGCTTGGCAGGAAAACGAGCCCGAGTTGGTTCAGTTCACACCACAAGCACCCCTCATTTTTAATTCGTAAATAGGGGCTAATCGCTAATCTATTAACAAAAGTAGCGATCTGATGGATGTATAATCTGCTATGATTTTGAGTCGGCTTGTATTGATCGTAAAAGGGGATCAATACAAAAGCCTGGTTGGTTCAGCTACCTATGTATTGAAGCTAGTTGTGACAGCTGCTGCATATTTCGTTATAACCATAGGCTATACTGAACTACTCCAGCTAGTAGCTGACATGATTGAAACTGCATGCAGAGGCGCCGCCAGTAAAACCAACACACGGCCAGCGTGGGCATCGTCAGAAATCTAATACACAAGCTGCTGTCTATGCTGTATGTAGTCTATTGAGCCGTAGCAAGGGTTGTCAGATTGGGATTTTTCTCGATATTTGGGGAATTTTTAGATCATTTAGTCGCAAGAATTTTCCATGGCGATTTTGAGGATTTTGGACAGCGTTTCACGGCAATATTTCCAATTTCAAAGATAAATCTAACGAAAGAAAGATTTTAACGCTATTTCTTAAAAAGAAACTTCTCTTAAGCCATTATATAGGTTTATAGTATATTTTAGTGCTTATACATTTAGTCATTTGGCTCTCTTTGCTGCATTAATATATGCAGTTTATAATTTAATTAGACTACGAAGGAACGTGCTTATATGAAAGTGCGTGATTTCAAAACAGCTGGTAAAGCTAAGGTTAACGTCAGTTTCCTCACTCGAAAGCGATGTCAGTGACGGATGAGCCCAGGATTTGAACCAAGCACTTATTGATCCGCGGTCGAGTATCTTACCGACTTCGCCACTGGCTCCAGCCTAAGGAACGTCAAGATAAGTGTTTGACACTCAGTACATTCCGAAACGAAAACCGAACCTTATGCCTTATCTACGAACGCTGAAGAGTCAACCTTTCGTTGAAGTCGACACAGTAGTACAAATTGTAGGCCTTGTGTATTTCCCATCAATAAGTATATGGAATATTTAGGCCAATTACATAATTATCGTAGACCGCTACAGGGAAGCTTACGCATTAAACCCAATATGCGTATCATAGTAACCACATTAATAAAATGTGTTAAATCTTGCATTAAAAGGAATTGGTCAGGTTAGTTTGGTACAGTTGCTGACAACCATATACCATTTGTACCAAGGTTTTATGCTAATAAACCGATAAAAGTAGCAAATTCAGTTAATGTAGTCTGTCTATCGGCTAATATGCTAATTTCCTTCAACTATATAAATAGTTGGCGAAAATTGGTTCTTTTAACATTCTTTGCGAAATTTTGAAGGATTTCCGCTCCATTATTGGGGAATTTAAACATAAGCTATGTGGCAACTCTGACAGCTAGCATGACGGCCGAATGGCCGTAGTCAATCCTATGAGAGTAAATACATGTAGAAATTATATTAGTTAAATGTTACTAAGGAAGTAATTACTTGAAATTTCAGTTGTGTATGAGTCAGACTTGTATATTAATGGCAATACAGAATTTCAATCTGCTTATTATTAATCGTAGCAATATAGGGATAGTGCGAATCTATGTACTACGTTGAGAAATTAATGTTATTGTATAACGTGTTATTTTTCATTTTTGTTAAAAGATGTCTCTCTCTCTCTCTCTTCTTTGTCTCTCTTCTCTCTCTCTCGCTCTCTCTCTCGCTCTCGCTCTCTCCGTAGTGTTCTTCCAAGTGACCTATCCTAGGTTACAAGGTACATATTCATACTCAAGAGCCTGTTTTTACGCTCCTTAAGGAGCACGCCATAGACCAGCAGATAAATCCCTTCAAAAAAATTCTGAGGCGGTTTTCCGTTGTCTTCCTCAGATTTATCATTTAGGTATGTATCAAGATGCGAGAATACTGCATAGCATATTAATTATATTACACCTCGATCACAGTATTGTATCTATATCAGGTTACGCTTGCCCATGAATTATGTCCATGAACTGAGACCAACACGTAAACCTCTATTCCGCTAGTACCCTTCCTTGGACTGATTATCCAGAGTTTGTCCCGCACCGTTTATGGACCACCCACATCCTGCTCATCAGTTTTGATTTGGTTCCACGGCGCTCGATGTTGTCATGAACAACATTAGCACTCTAATTGTATTGTTGTTGTATTGTTGTTGTTGTTGTCCAATTACAGTACTAAAACATGTAAATGCTAATGAGCGATTCCATTTTTACTTTTTGATCTAAGGAGTGCTCTTATGGAGCGAGAAAGCAGACTTTGAGTATGAATATGTAGGCCTACCTTGAACCTGCCACTTGGCAGTGCACTGAAGAAGAAGCTTGCAAAGTTCATAGTGGTTAGGGTGTAACCCAGAAAAAGAGTTTTGAATAAGATTTTGTTTATATAGAATTACGATTTTCCAGTACGATATGTTGACCTCGTCTATTCAACTGGGTTTAAACGGAAGCCTCGAATTGGCGTTCGATTCTGGCTCGAGTCACTTTTATTTTCAAAATTTTATTAAATTTTATTAGTTTTTTGGAAATATGGTAGGCCTACGTTAGGGTAAAGGGTAGGCGTTAGGGTTAGGGATAGTTTAAAAAAGTAAAATTACTTTTAAGTAATTTTAAGTCTATTCAACAATAGCAATTAAGCTCTTACCATTAATCTTATTATAAATTCCTTATTTTGTGCTACATCGTAATCACTGCGTGCAAAGTATTCGTATTTATACTTAACAAAAAAACTTCATTTGCTTATATACGTAGACTTTAACGACATTATTATAGAGCTTCTAGATTAACTTGGTCAGTCTTGGCTGAATGTGTTTATTGAGATTATTGTTATTGAGATTATTTTTAGTATAGTTCAGCTCTATTGTTATGCCAAACGTAGAGCAGTGCAGTTAAAATCAGTGACAACAACAGTATCAACTGAAGAAGGCAACGAGAAACCAACTTATTAGATTCTTAGATATCGTTTAAATAGAATTAAGATATATCCTTTATGATGAAATAAATATGTTGATAATATATATGTGTTCATGAGTAGGCATATTAACTCATATGACATATTATACTAGAGAAAGAAAGAAAGAAAGAAAGAAGAAAGAAAGAAAGAGAGAAGAGATTAATCATGAACAAATAACTCGTGTCAACGAAGTATTTCTGAAACAGGATAATTATCATTATTAAATAGTAGCATAATCAGTATTAAAGGCAGCTAGCGTCGCTTATTCTGTTAACATTTAAGCAATGTTAAATGGTAGCGCAAGTAAGGCTATTTGCTCTAGTACAAAAAAGCATCACATTGTCATAGTTCTCACTTTATCTTTATCACTATTTATTTGTTACTATGCACGAGCAAAAGTCGAATATCATTTTGAATTTGACAAGGAATTTTACCAAGTATCACATCGGATGGTGAAAAATTTATCTCTGCCAACCTATGGATTTCGTTTTATCCGTCAGAGTGGAGTCTACTCCCTGTGGAATATCTGTATCGAGGCGCTCAATCCTCCGTGGCAAACTGTCGCCTCATCTCATAACAACGAAACCAAGAAGATAGTCATGTACAGTGAACATATGAAAGAAAGACCGGTTAAATTGGCCACGTCTGGTTCGCCCAATGCCAAACTGAACAGCTGGGAAGTCAGTGTAGTTCACTCCGCTATTCCAAGCGATCGTGTGTTTCATCGTAACACAGTATACTTCGTCGAGCCGACTTGTCCTGGAAATTTTCATCATTTCTGGGAGGACGAATTCATCATGCTCTACGAAACCGTCCGACGAACAGATCGGCTAAAGCCAGGGTATCGAAATCAAATCTTGTATCGATCGCCTCTGGACGGTCCGAATATGACGTCATCTTGCTATAGCCGGACAGCATACGAACTGATTCTAAAGACTTTACACATTGAACCATTTCACGATGTGTTCCATCGAATGCAAGGAAATACGTGTTTTGCCAGTGCCGTGTTCGGCGTGGTTTCTCCTCCTGCTCGGCCAAGAGAAGCTGTAGAACATGTTCTTAGAGAATTAAATATATCGAACGTTGGACCCTATAGAAACATTCAATCTCAGAAACAATTACATATCACTTTTGTTAATCGTTTCCACAGACGGGTGTTAAACTTCAATGAATTGTTAGGTGCTATCATTTCCGCGGGATACGAGAACTTACGAGCAGTTCAACTAGAACGTTTGGATGTAAGGACTCAGGCGTCCACTGCCGCCAATTCGCACGTTTGGATAGGAGTACAGGGAGCGGGGTTACAGTGGGCCATATTCATGCCCCCTGGGTCTACCCTGATCGAGATAGCGTGGCCTAATAAACACTGGAACTACTACTATCAAAATTACGTAGGTAGTTACGGTATACGTTACATTCCACTGGAAGCTTCGGAAGTCCGGGTTAATTGGACTACGTATGAGAGGGAGATTCGTGGAGGACAGCAGGTGTCGTTAAAGGAGAGGGAAAGTTTACTTGTGAGTCCACCGAAGAGCGAGAGTTACGATAACATATGGAAGCACGCTGACGTTATGATAAGTGAGGCAGCGCTAGTGAGCAAATTAAATTCAATAGACGTACGATAGGTGCATAGTACTCGCATGCCTTTAAAAGTAATTATCTATATAATTTAGCTTCATTTGTGTTGTACTTATTACTATTGCAGATAAATGTTACACGTGTTTTGTCCAGGTTGCCGAAGAATTGATCTACCGTGAACTGTATGTGTCGTAAAAATTTGTCGCGGCGATCAAGTACAAAAGTACAAACTAATGTCGGAAAGGGCATTAGGTTGGTAAGAGGTGGAAATGATAGGTTTTCAACTTTCTATATAACTGCTCATAGGAAAGCAATGGCCGAAGTGATTCAAACGAAGACTCCCGACTAGAATTCCAGATCTGCGGTGCAGCATGCTGGAAAGAACGATTAGATAGCTTAGAGCGTGAAGGAAAGCCATGTCTCGCAAATTATTTAATATAGAAGACGCAGTAACATAAGCCTGCATAACTTTAATCAAGTGAGACATAACTATGTCCAGGGACGGTGATGTACTTTAATGATGTAATATTGAAATGGGTAATATGTAATAAATATGTAATAATAATAATATGTAATAATAATAATAATATTAAATAATAATTTGTAATAATAGGTAATATGTATTAAATAGGTAATATGTCATAGGTGACGTAATATTGGTTAACGAAGCCGTATTGAAAGTTGTAAATTATACGAACTTTAATCTCTAACCAATAACCTCAGTAAAGTACAGAGAAATATGTAGGCTAATAACTCGACGCATTTGGCTTGACTGGTAAGCTGTGATTCGCAGCTGGGTAAGCAAAAACCAACAGTATAAAAATCCATTATAATCTCATAGTCGTTTTCATATTTTTAGCGCATGTTAAGGCTCGTACATGTTAAATTTCAAATAAGGCTCTAATCATTTAAATTTATAATCAGTTACCACATGGTTTTTATTTACTGCTAGCTATAAAATGATCCGTCGCCATTATTGACCTTTCTAATTACTATATTTAAATTTGAGCTTCTTAAAGTGGGAGTTTAAATTCTAGAATGTGCTCTCAAGCACGAAGACGTGTTACAGCGTGTTAATTTGCTTTATGTCTGTGAGGCGTTCTAGCAGCTCCTAAATAAACGGTGGAACTGTGGATTGCTTAACATGTGCCCGTCTCTTTTAAGAATATTTTTCTGATGTGGAATTTTGGAGAAGGGAGTTAAAAGGTACTGAAAAAGGAAACCGTAGAAATATTCATTTAATTATTCATCACATCTTACACATTCTGACAAATATTATGTACAAACTGAAAGTTCAAACTTTTATGTGTGATCGGTAATAAAGACAATAACATGTAGGCTACCAGTTTAATTAATTAATAATTAATAAAAGCAATGTTCAAAAGCAACGACTTAAAATAAAAAGTAAAGTTAAAAATATCTAAATATATTATACAATATGATCGTTATATATATATATATATATATATATATATATATATATATATATATATATATATATATATATATATATATAATTAAGTAGAAAAATGTAGGCCTACATGTATATAACAGTATATGGTTATATCATACCTATGGAATGATCATAGACTATTCATAGTTGATTCTTGCACTAGTAAGTCTTGATCTTGATTAAATACACAACATACGCCTCACGCACTATTCAAATAAATGAATATGGTGACGTATGTACAGTATATTGGCTCAGTTAACAGAGAACTGTGCAGAACGATATCTAGGCAACGTCGTGAACTTTAAGTGCCTGTGTTAATTGAATTAACTTAACCCTTGAGTTGAGTTCATTCAACCCAGGTTCTGGCATCTAAACTTTTATCCACGAAGTTGCCTATAGCAAACGATCTGTACAGCGCTCTATTGATTGAACCTATATGGAATTAAATTATATCCTGTGAAGTTGAAATAACTCCACCCGTGGTGTGGTTAATAGATCTTTTCGGTAATAGCTATAAATGCAACATCGGGGACACCAAATGTAAACAGTGGACAAGAGAACGTGAACACTGCATAGAATACCATTGAAATGTACTAGTTCCTCATAACATTTCTAATACAAGCTTTCTTTAGAAATGTTATTTACTTTACAACCTACTATACGGATATTAATTAAAGAACCCTTATAGTGTTAACACTTATAGTTTAACTCTGACACCCATTATAACGATATGCATGCATTATAACGAAGTTATAATGTTAGTTCATTACATTTACATGTAAATATAGGCTATGTATCAGATGTCAACATAAACAAACCTGTGTTAACATGCAACAGAATATGTTTTCAATTATCGAACTGATCTATTGGTGCATGGTTCTATTCCCAGTACTACCAAAAGAGATGACCATATGCCTAAACTATAATGTCTAGGTCATTTACTAAATCGATCGATGTAGGCTTAGTACAATATAATTTTTATACATATATATATATACTGTATATATATATATACTGTATATATATATATATATATATATATATTATATATATATATATATATATATATATATATATATATATATATATATATATACATGTTCATGTATATGCATGTATAGTAGCAATAATAGTACGTCTTTCGACAACATTTCAATTGTACTATAGGCCCATATTGCCTATACATCAACATGCAACTTATCAACAGCTTCAATTAGAATGATTTGTTGTCATCGATAACATCGAGCACTGTCAAAATCCATTATCCAGAACACCAGGCCAAAGATGGACAAGAACTATTGCAGTAAAGGAAGTTTACGTGCTTGTCGCAACTTATTGCTGTGCATGGGTATTGAAAGAGACATCGAAAGGACACGTAATGGGCATGTAAATTTGCTCATAGAAAAGCAACGCGGCTGACGAGAAAATGATATGATTGAATACTGAATAGAAGAATTTTGAAAGAGTGATTGGAAATGTATTCCAGATCTGCTGAGTATGGCAAATTGTAAGCCTTGTAGGCCTAGGCCTACCCATATGTATTGAATAAGCTTATTGTAGTATATAAGTAAATTAACTTGTAAAATCACTAAAGTACATCTATGTCTTTATTATTTACATAGAATATAAATAACGTCTGTATCTTTCTTTTGGTGGCGTAGCGAGGGGAACATTTGCCTCCCCAAGATGTTATTAAAATTTTTATTAAGGCCTAAATATAAATGCACACACTGCATTATAGTGTATGCCTCCCCAAGATTAAAGTGCCACCCCAAGACTAAATCTTAACTATGTCACTGCTTTTATATATTTTTTGTAATCGTTTTTCTTTATCTTTGACCACTGGTTATTTTAATTCTCTCGCTGTAAATAAAGATATTGAAAGAGTTGAGATGTGTTATGCAAGTTCTTGTCTATTTACCTGTTTAACCTTAACTATCGTTTGTGATATTGAAACGAAGGAACATTTTATTATAGTCTATAATAAATATCTGCTATAATAAATGTCTGCTAATTAATGAAAAACTTTTGCGTTGCATTTATTTCTTGTTAGTTGAATCTCTGCTACAGTACTGTAAAATATTCTTGAAGAAGAGCTTAACATGTATTTAAGGTCAGTGAAGATAACAAAAGTCATATGATCGCAACAAATCTTGTCCTATTATTTGTGCAAAGTTTTTTCTATTGAAATCACTTTAACCTAATCGTAATTACTTATTATATTGAATTCGGATTTCCTATTATGCATTTTGCGTGCCTGCATGAAAGCGAGTAACTGTCATTTATTTTATTAGGATTTCAAAGGGCATTCGATAGTATTTGATTTAATAGGGTTATATTCCCTAATTGACAAGATGTATTTGCGTCTAACAATCTCGTTGTCGGTACTTCTCTCATTCTGTTTCTACTGGGAGACTTGCTATGGACAAACATTACCTCCTCCAGTAAGTTGATATTTATTTTCAGTTATAGGAAATCTCTTTTAATTTGAGTTTCGTTTCTCTTTAAATTTGATGCTAAACTAGCGCCTTTTTTATCTCTAATCATATGACTTACTTATGATTATGATATCGTATATTTCTAATAACATAAGAAATACTTCATTTCAGACGAATTGATTATTGATATGTTTAGAGAAAATATGTCTAATAGCTAAAGCTAGAAGTCCACTAAGATCGAACTTATAATCAAATTATTAATGAAATAATTATAAACCAAATTTATGTATGCGATGCCATTATACTTGAACATATATTAGGGACACTATAAATTGAATGCATGCTCATTAGCATATAATTAAGTATAGAAATTATTTTGACGATGAGTCGGTTATTAAACTGATAATTTTGCATTCAATCTCTTTTTCATTTATTTCAGTTTACAGAAAAATGTGTTCACAACACATATCCACCTACAGGAAGGTATGTCTAGATTTGTAGTATATGCACATTAGAAATCACTGGTGTTACCTTGTATCATGAGATGTTTATGTAAATTATTTTCATTACTTTATATGCCAGTGACGACACTCCATCAATAATTTCCAGATTTAGAGTCGACACGTAAAACTAAACTACTTCGATGATCCTATTCTATACTTCGGTGATCCTATTCTATATTTATATATTATTACATGTAAATGATAACTTTTTAATAACTCTGAAGATCTTGAGTTGATAAATTCTGGCATTCAACAGGTACAAGTGAAGCTGTGAATATTATAATGAGATATGTAAATAGTATACTGCAAAACCTAATGTACTTTGTTGATATAGCACTCTCAACATAATCTGCATATTTCATGCGGCATAATGAATGCTATTTATCCTTTCTGTATATCTTATCAATGGGGACGTCTCTGACATCATCCTTTGATGAGCAAACGGATGTTAAACCTTTATTATTATTATTATTATTATTATTATTCTATATTTCTAACTGTCATTCTAAAGTTTTACAAGAAAAGTCACTGATATTTCTGGTCGGCCTATATACGAATGTTTCCTTTCTAATACATTTTAAGATTTTATTAAGTCTACTAAGCAATTGAACTAGTTATCAAGAAATGTTATTGTTTAAACAAATTTTGATGATTTTTCTATACTCGTTCCATATCTATTTAATTTTAACACATAGGCCGAAGATACCCCAGTTTGTGATAAATCTCGATGATGAACCATTGCATAGATGGGATACATTGGCGAAGCAACGTTCCGAACAGGTTTAATTTTATTTTTAATCAATTATAAAACATGTTGAGAATACTGTAAGGAGTTAGCTTTCTTTTCTTTAGTCAAGGATGATCCCTAGCATTTTTAAGAAACATCTTTGTAACTTTTATATGACTACAAATTGGTGAACTTTATTTAAATAAGCTGTTTGTGCAGTTTATAATATATATGAAGATGAAGATATTGGAATTAAAAAAATACTCTATATTTTTTTATAAAATATAATAGCTTTATCATTAGCAGTATTTGTGAATGTAATACAAATTCCTCAGTTAAGCAAGAAGGTATGCATTCTGGAGATTTGTTGTTTGGCTTGCTATTGTAAAAGATCTATTCATTGCTCTGGCTCAAAAAGCCTACATTCAATTTAATATCCCTTTCTGTAAATATTATAAGTCTAAGAAATTCTATTTGAAACTACATTTTTAGCTGTCCTTTTACAGTTCAATGGGGTTTGACCAAACTGATCACATGCATAACAAACAAACATGCTATGAATTTGATCATCAAATCAATGTCATTTATTTAACAAATATTTCAAAGTATTTATGCTTTCGTTCTTTTATTCAGCATTTAGATTAGATGCATAGGAACAGAATTTAAAAACTGCTCTTAAATTTTCTTAGCAGTATTTGTATAAAATTGGAAAAAAATTGCAATTTATTGCTTGCGCTTTGTTCTTTTATTTCTTTTATTCGGTATTTAGAGTAGATGAAAAAAATTGCTCTTAATTCCTTTAGCGGTATTTAGATAAAATATTGATTGAACTTTGTTCTTTTATTTCTTCTATGCGGTATTTAGATTGGAAACCTCATAACAAAGTTCAAAGAATTTGCACTGAGTATCTCCAGTCGTGCTCAGGTTATCATTGATCTGGTCGACAAGGATTTTGTAAGTATTTTTTTGTAAGTATTTTAGTTATAATTGTATTGTAATTGTATTTGTAATTGTATTGTAATTCTAAGTAATTGTTAGTATTTGTAAGTAATATTAATTTAATAAATTTGTGCTAATTTTCACATTTTAGAGACCGCTTTGCATAAAATACATAAATTTCTGTGTGATATTTTTTACCTTTTGGACTTAAAAATCTTGGCCTTGCAGAGGAAGCAAGAAAATTACTAAAATAATTCTAAGCCACTTGTTCCATAGTAAGCAGGAGACGGAATATTTTAGTCATCTCACTACAATTTTGATTTATACGCAACGGCTTTCCTTCCTTTGTCTTTCTTTGACCATTGCTGTCCAGTTGATTTTGTAGTAATTTTTGCATTAACCTGTATATATATGATAAATTATGGTATATTTCGTATAGTTATTCCTTAAAATGATAAGTTTTAATGTGCACTTTCTAACTGGATTAATTAATACTTTCTGCTTGACAAATAAGTTGTGTTCTTTTCTTGCAAGTCTGTAACATGAATGTGTACTTTATAGGGCTACATAGCGAATACTCTGCCGCAGCCATTTCAGGATGAATTAAAAGGGTTGGCTAAAGCATCTGGAATACCCTTAGGTAACTATCGACTCAGTATTCTGCTCGGCTTTTATGTATTTCGGTTAGAATTATTAGTAGTAATTTTCTAATTATTCTTTTGCAGTATGCTTTTAAAATTGGATTTTATTTCTAAAAGCAATTAGAATGGGATAGAATTTAATGAAGTCTTAATACTGTGCTACATATGGTACTCCTAATAGCCTTGAGTGAGGAAGCTAATTTTAATTATATAGCTTTGTTACTTTCTTTGGATATTGCCGGAAATCTCTTCCATACTGGATTCATATTTAATATAAACAGCTGTTGTGAATATCTATTTAAAGTCAGTGAAATCCGTTGTTAATTTGTGAGGTCTGAGAAATAGAGGTAAAATGGGCTTCTCTTTCTCTCATTTCTCGCTCATTTCTTGCTCTCTGACTGGAGCCAGTGGCGAAGTCGGTAAGATACTCGACTGCGGATTAGTATGTGCGGGGTTCAAATCCTGGGCTCGCCTGTCACTGATATCGCTTTCAAGTGAGGAAACTGACGTTAACATTAGCTTTACCAGCTTTTATCATTGCTCGAGGGTGGAATGTACTTTGCGAATGGCACTTAAATTTGCCAGATAGAAAATAAATGTACAACTTGCTATGTACACAGGAGAGATTGTGGTCTACAACATTTTCTACGAGATATTCACAGTCTGCACTTCTATCATTGCAGAAGATTCTTCTGGTTTGTTTGTTTACTTTAACTGTTAATTAATTATGAAATTAAGAATTATAATTATTAACTATTGTTTATTAATTAATTATTGTCTAGGTGTAATGTTTGGGTCTATGATCACTTCGTCAGCATAGCTTCAGCTGCTGAGAAAGATGTTGAGTCATTCTTATGTCATATTTATGCTAAATAAATATTAGTGAAATTGTGGAATTTATGAGGCTAATTGTTTGTTGCTATCAAGTTATTGAGGACTTAGCATTCGAGCCTGACAAAATTGCCTTCAATTGAAATTACATCAGTATCCTTTTCTTCAAGCTAAAAAAAATAACCTTTAGTTGTGGTAAAGGTATGGCATGTGTGTTGGAACAATTTGTTGGCTGAAGAGTCCTTGTAAAGTAACTTGAGAGCATACAGTGCTTAGAAGTGCTCTCCTAGGATCTGTCATTTAGTTTACAGTTATTAGAAGTGCTTTCCTAAGATCTGTGCTAAGATAAGTGCTAGAGGGAGCTTATAGTGTATCTTGACTCATTCCTTAACAAGCAAATAGAGTTCAACTTATCTAACTTAAGTCTTGTACATGAGCTAATCACATGCCATCAATTCTTATGAATTTATGAATATGAAAATAATTGCAATGTATTGAATTATATGCTTACTGTGTTCTGTAAATTTTCAGGTAACCTTTACCATGCTCGTAATCTGGACTTTGGATTGTTTCTGGGGTATGTTTTGATTACTAAATGTGCTTACTGACTTATAAATATATAGGGCATTACAAATATTTTGATCTTCCTTATGCTAAAAATAAAATGTCTGAAATATATTCCTCGTTACTGTGTAGAGCAATATTTAAATCTGTATTTTCACTTGAACTACTGTATAAATTAATGACAATAGCTTCAACAATTTTCTTTATCATATTTTGACTAGAATATCTACCTTCTATGATCTCAATTATATATATATATACATATATATATATATATAAGGATGGTATATATATTTTATATAGCTGGGATCCTAAAAACCACACGTGGATGATAACTGAGGCTCTTCGTCCGGCTATCGTTGAGCTCGATTGGCAGCAGGGTGGCAAAACTCTCTTCAAATCAATCAACTTTGCCGGCTATATCGGAATACTGACCGCCATCAAGCCAGTATGTATTCCTTTTAATCCTTGCATTCCTCAATTGTGTCTATTTGCGTGTAGTTTTGCCTGATTGTAGGTATGTTATGAAGTTTCTTAAATAAACGTATTTATCTCTGTCTCTCTAAATTGAATGCAATTATTTCATTCTCTGCTGACACACTAGTTACATTTTCTACTTTTAAATTGATCTAGTATCTTAATGATCATCCCTCGTGCTGCATGGGACACAACTTGCTGACGAAGCAAAACAGACGTCATTTAGGGCCCTACCCTTCACTGTTGTACCGGCATCTAAAACAGCGATGATAGTTTTAATTAATTAGCAAAATCACTCTCACTATCCTTTTCTTATTAGTATTGAAATATATTTGCATATTTATTATTTTTAAAAATCTTAGTTGCAGATTTATCTGAGAACTTAATACTACTTTATAAATTATCGCTGCGTTGTTTCTGCTTGCGCCTCAGGGTGTGCTTACACTAACGATGAACGAAAGATTTAACATTGACGGCGGATACATCGGGATATTGAAGTGGATTCTGGGAGATCGGGCATCATCTTGGATGGGATTTCTCACGCGTCAAGTGCTTGAACAGGCAACAAGCTATAAGCAGGCTCGCCTCATGCTTGCTAACACGCCTATGATAGCGCCTGCTTACTACATCCTAGGTGGAAACCAATCGAGAGAGGTCGGTCTAGGTACTCTATTTTATTCTTGCTTTTAAATTTAGATTTATATTTGCCATTTAATTGATTACTTATTTTATGCTTATGGCATTCTAAGTTCTTCTATATATAAAGTACCGAGTGAGATTAGCTTGGTAGTGCTTCAAGTTATCATGGACATCGTTAGATTTTGTTGTTTTTGCATCTATCTTCTCAATTATTTTGTAGTTCTATTTAATTTTTATGGACTACATGAGGTTTTCGACATCTGAAGATATCATTGGAAGCGGACATAAATAGAAATTTGAAATAGATATCTGTAGATCCTTTCAATCCAACTTGTAACCCAATTGAGGAGTTCTTTTATGGAATAACCATGTTGTAGCTGTCCTTAAGTAATATTTCGACTTCAGCATCTTGGATTCATCATTAGGATCAATATCTTCCCTTTAATCCCAGTTTAAATAGGATCAGAATAAGAATTGACCTTCTCCGCTCCTCTTTGTCCCATACCATATCAAAATCTCTTCCATTCGTTTTAGAACATTTAGTTGCAATTTCTCGAGCCTAGGCGCTCACCAACCGAATGCCCTTTCTGACGTTGGATCAGTATCTGGGATTAATGGATGAAATTTTATTATGATCCATCACTGAACATTGATTATACTATATACTATATTATATACATCTGCATCCGTCTGCTCTAGGACACCAGTTCTGGAGTTCAATAGTTCAGTAGTTTAATAGATGTACAACTATTGGTTGTATTCGTTAGATTGACTTTCTATATTTCCAGGCTTGCATCATAACTCGCTCTCGTGCCAAGGCTGTTGATATCTGGGACATCGGCACGAGAAACAGCACGTGGTACATTCTAGAAACCAACTATGACAACTGGGAGAAACCCTTCTTTGTAGACGACAGACGAACTCCCGCTCACAAGTGCATGAAGGAGCTAACTCAGAACGTTAGCAGGATATTTGAATGATTATTTTTAGATAAATAATACATTTATTTATAGTTTCGGTACTAATATAATTATATTGTTTACGATGTGTAATGACACAGTATTGTAAGAAAATTTTGTGCAATTGGAGACATTTTCTAATGCTAGTTTCTTTCTATACTTAAAATATCTGCATATATGTGGACTGTACAGGGTTTCAAACCTTTTTTGGAATTTTAAATAGAAATTGTCACATTTTATAGTCCTTTATTAAAAGTAATTCTCTCATCTGCCTTTGTTTTCTTTTCATCAATTCAAAATTTCTTTTTTACTTTAAAAAAGACTTACTTCTTTCATTTTTTCTTCTTTTGTGGTATTTCTTTGTTATACAATCAAATGCGTAAACCTTCCTCTTTTTGATTTCCATAGTTGGATTGGTTTTAATGATTTCTGAATTTTGCAGTTTAATTGAACTTTTATTACTTCTAATTCTTAAGTTTATCAACTTGACTGAGACTTTCTAGTGCTTGATGATGTCATTGACGTAGTATCACTATAAGTGTGTTGTTATGATTGCCTTAAAAATAATATTCACATATATTCTTGACTGGTTCTTTAGATCTCTACTGTATCTATGTTTTAAAATGTTTGCAGAACGTTGGAATTGCTGGAATATTTGATGTCCTCTCTTCAAAACCTGTCCTCAACAAGGTGTGTAATTTGACTTATTTGTTTATTTATTTTACTTATTTGTGTAATTTGTTTATATTGTAATCAAGTTATTTTTGTAATCTTACATAAAATTGTTTTTTGTTTATTTGTACTAGATTAGATACAGACTAGGCTGTATTGGTTATGTGTATATAAAGTTTAGTATATATTATAGGCTACTATTGATTGATTGATTGATTTACAGAGAATTTGATTAACTGACGGCTCAGTGGAGATATGGATGGATCGGATTTGATTTTATTGATTGATTAATTACTTGATAGATTAATTAACTGAATGTTTGTTTAAGTGATTGGTTCTATACATTTGGCGCCTGTTTGTGTAGAGTCTGCAAGAGACATCCCTGACATTGCCTTTTGGCGAGGAACCAGACGTTAAATTCTTATTGATATTGATTGTTGTTAATTAACTGTATTTTTGTTTGTGTGATTGACTGATTAATTGATTGATCGATTGATTGATTGATTGATCGATTGATTGATTGATTTATTGATGTACAGTTGACTACGTACACGGCCCTGATGCAGGTTAACTCTGGTCACTTGGAGGCTCATCTCCAATATTGTCCTGATCCGTGTTTTCCATTCTAAACGATTCTACTGCTTCAATGCCTCACCCCTTCCACTCTGTGAAGTGGAACCTTTGCTAGTATAGTCTAAACTGATTTAATTCGTGTTTTATGTGATGCTTTGCTATTCGCTCAAATGTAAGCACAACTTCTAAATAAAATTGTACTAATTATTTATATATATATATATATATATATATATATATATATATATATATATATATATAAATAAAATTAAATATTATTATTATATATCTATATATATTATATATATATATATATATATATAATATTATATATATATTATATATAATATTTATTATTGCAGTTTTATTATAATTATATTTATTAAAGCCTTTCTTACATATTAATGTATAGGGACTACAATAGTTACGACTATAGGCCCGGCTCGGATGGACCTAAGCCACCGGATTTTAATTTTTAGAACCACTTATGTGAATTTTGTTGATATGTATGTTGATAGGTTTGTTGGAGAAGATTTGCATTTTAACATACAGTTTTATGTCATTGTTTCACATAATTAAAATTAGATATTAAGTTGAGGTTGAGTTATGATTCGCCTCTTACGCTTTTGTATATGTGTATGTATATACAAATATATATATATATATATATATATATATATATATATATATATATATATATATATATATATATATATATATTGATTTCACTCAGTACAGCTATTGTGATTTAACATTTTTACAGTGTACATTTTTAATACAATTTGACATATTTTTAATTTTTCACCCCGTTTATTATTTACTTCTCTTAAACTATATCAATGAAACTCTTTAGTATTTTCTAATAGGTTTCATATTTGCGGGTATTTGTAATAGATAGTAATGATGTTAATTATAATTAAACGTTCAGTATGATTACATCTATAAAAGTAATAATTAATATGTTACGTTATACCTTACTATAAAGAGTCGAAAATAAAATCCTAGTTTAACAGTAACTAAATAGTTATTTAGTTTAACAGTTAACGGCTGAGCCTGTGACGATGTCGGTAAGTTATTCGATCGCGGATCAGTATGTGCGGGGTTCAAATCCTTGGCGCCCCGTCACTGATTTAGCTTTACAAGCTTTAGTAAGTTTTCTGTCTTGAGAGGCCATGAATGATTATACTATCATGCATATATCATCTCGGCCTTAATCTTTAAATAGGCCTACACTATATCCGGAGATATTAATTCCTGTGTGAGAAATAGGAGTCCAAACTAAAATCTTCAATTGATTTCATTTTTCTTAACGTCAGGAGAAAATAGTAAAAACTTTAGACAGAAATCTACACACACGTTTCGACTCTAGAGGCCACTTTACGGAGATATTAGAGGAAATGATCAACTGTAAGTTCTGTGTGTTGAATTAATTGGTCGCTCAAATGTCAGTCATGCACATTTAATGTGTCTTGACATATTTGGCTACATTTACCTACTCGGTTCAGATATTGTACAAAGACATTTATTGCACAATGAATTATTATTTACGAATTATTTGAAGCATATATCTTAAGCTGTCTGTCATTTAACTCAGAAGTATCTAAATTGATATCACGTGAATATGAATAATAAAGGTTTAACGTCCTTTTCCTCTTGCAAGGATAATGTTACTATCTAAACGGTGATGACACTGATGTTTCGCTTTTGACATTAATTTGTTTTGAAATTTTATTTTAACATGAAAGAGTCGCTAATTCTCTGACATATTAACCAAATTTACTTTGCAAATTCTCCTATCTGATAGTTATAGCACATAATTTTAGTGATATTCGTGCTATATTGTGATGGATAACGTTGATATTTGTATCGATTACTCATGAATATCCTTAACATTCCAGTAATAATTCAAATGCGTTTGGGTCAATTGGTGGCCTATCTCAATTCTTGCTTTGCATTTTTGTCATAATATTTTTATTTTGTATAGGGGACCTAACAGGGCTTTACCTACTTACTGAATGCTCGTAAATCCTAAACCTGTACTGTACTATTATTCGCGATGAATTTAACCTTTAATTATAGCTACAAACTCCATAGAATTTGTTGCATCATGCTATTTTCATACTCCGCGTAGTGATTAATCCGTATCTGCTACAAATCTGACGATTTCCAATGAGGAAGATTTCAATTTCAAAGCTTTGACTAGTAAGAAATAAAGTTTAGACCTTTGCCTTAATATGTGGACTGTTTTTTGAATTTTTGAATTTGCATCGTTGTGGACCTTCCTTTTGCTCACCGGCTTGGATTTGTCTCAATAGAGCTCGATGTTGTCATGAACGACAGTAACGCTCTAAATGTTGTTAAAAATGGTTAATTGGGGTTAATTGTTCAAGACTTCTATGTCCTCGGCTGATTACGCGTGACATCAACTTTACTGACTAACGTTTTTAGTGCGAGATCCTCAGTGACGTCCCTGACATTGTCTTATGGCGAGGAACCGGACGTTAAATTCTTATTGATTGATTGATTACCTAAGGTGGAAGAATATGTTATAGGCCTAATAACGGTTGTGTGAACGAGTTGAATATATTTAAAATTTTTGGAATAATGATAATAATTAAGAGAAGCTACACATAAATAATATAGTCAAATAAAAAGCGATAATCAAATTCGTTTTCGATGAGCTTACAGAGAGAGTAGGTTCGAATCTTGACCTGATCCTCCTTCGCAGTTCTTCCAGCATCCTTTGCGGAACGGAATCAGAGAAGAGATAGAGGTTTAGCAGCTTGCTTATTATCGCTGCCGAATCCTTTATTCGGCATGAAATCCTGTGCAACGTTTGGTACATTTTCTACTTTTCTCTTGACGTTTCGTGTCTACCCATAGGCTTGGATTCAACGTTAGTAGCACGTTATGGATTCAAATCTTAACCGCATCCTCTCAAAGAGTGTACATGAAGCTCGCAGTAATCGAACCGAAGTTACACTTTGTTCAGAAGGTAGGCCTATCTACCAATCATTGACACGTTTACAACGCAAGAAACGGATGTTATATTAGGTGATAGGCAATTAGCCCTTATGCATGCTAAAATTACCAACGAGGCTAATTATTATAAAAAACATCCTGGTGTTTTCCATAAATAATATGCAGTGTATGTAATGAAATGTCTATGAGATCGCAAACAATTTGTAAATATATTCATTCTATGGAAATTTTATCAGCGTCAGGCAATCTTAACCCACTATGGTGTCAACATCAGCACTTATCAATCATATTTTGTATTTTTGTTTCAAGTCTTCACTGAATGACAGCAACAATTTTTATTTTCATTTCAAATCTGCTGGAAGTTATGAGTCACGATTATGTCACAACTGGATAAAATTAGCCTTGTGCTCGACAATGAATTTTTGTCGTCGCCGCTTGGGGTGCTAAGCAGTCAGTAAGCCCTAATTTGTTAACGAAGGCAGGTGGTTTAAATTAGCTCCTGTTTGTCATATACACTGAAGACTTACTCATCCAAACAAGCCAACATACCGAATTTTTAACTCCCATTTAGACTATAGCTGACCAAGAGTTTCGTACTAAGTCTAACAGTTTCATTGAAGTTATAGCCTTTGTACCAGCATTTCCAAGTTTTCCACTTGCACAATGGGCTACTAGTAAATATCGTAATTTTTATCTGGTATGCGACTATACCTTTAGCTAATTAAAATAGTCAATGAACATACTAGTCTAATATCTAAATAGGGCTGTCGTTATAATCGCTATAAATTCCAAGTGCTAGATCACGGGAAGCCGACGATGAAAATTACAATTCATCGGAAGAGAAGAGCTTCTAGAAGGTCAAATGGCAAGAGATAAAGCTATATTTCAATTCCTTTTCTTGTCTTCAGGTATTCCAGTAAGATTTAGTTTTAGTTTCCTGTTTCAAAACCACTGAGTAAAGAAAAGGAATCACGCATTATAGTGAAATGGTCAACTGTGTTGATATCTATCACTTTTAATACCACATGTTTAAGCCGTTAGGCAATTTAGTCCATTTTCCTTACAACTAGTCTAGTGAATGCCCGAGATTTTACTCTCAGATCAGAGCGGCTGGGTTTCGAATCTATGAGGTTCAATTCATCTCAGGATCTGTCATTTAAACTTCATGACGTTACCCCTAAGTTCCTAAGACATTCTGAGAGGTCGAGCATTTGATTTTAACCCTGAACCAAGGAATCCATAGTCAGACAATCAACCAAAATGCTACCGGCTCGGTGAACATTGAGTTTACTAACAATAAAGTTCAAGAAAGTTGTGGACATGCAGTTGTGGACATGCAGCAGACGAAGAGAGAAGAAAACGGTAACCAGTAGTGCAATGAGCAGTTTGCTTGCTTGGTATCGACTACGAAAGCTGCGAGTAATAAGACTGAATTCAAAAGGGGTATAGGCTATATAGTTCGAGATTGGGTCAAAGAGTTTTTAGTTGATTGCTATTTAGTGAGCCTGATAATTGAAGAAAAATATATCTGTACTTCGAAAAACAAACCCAACAGAAGAACAAGATTTATCACAAAATATTTGTACTTTCTGCTAAATTACAGTGTAACTTTTGTTTCACCTACATGTAGATTTCTACAGAAATATGAGTCTTCAATATATTCAGTATATCGGACTGGCGACACTCGCATGCATCTGTTTCTGCAAGGCCGAGTCTATAAAGTGCTACCAATGTGGTCTCGACGAACCTGATTGCGATACGAGCCCGTTCAATCCAAATTCTCCACATGTGTCAATAACGGATTGTTCAAGTGGATTTTGTGAGAAAGTTGTGCTGAAAAGTGGAGGTAACTATGCACGGATTCTGAGAACTCTATACTACTGATATCTCATTTAGTTTTGTTTCTCTTTGAGAAAAGCTCATTTTAATACTTCACGCGATTCGTAAAACAATTTGCATATTCTGGATCGCCAATAGAATTCCTATAGTACCTAAGAAATATGCAACATCTCGTAAACTTTCAGATTGCACTATAGCTTTGTTGAGAACTTGAAATTATACATATATAATTAATTTATTATTAATTATTATGGATATAATTTTTGTCACAATCCAGCATTTGTGCTATTGGTCAGGCAGTGGTCAGAGCTGCAGAGTAATTGAATCTGATTGGTCAGTTACCAAATGACCAAGCGTCACCTGTGGTAGAATACTGGATATTCGGGTAGAAGGGAGATTATTGAAGTTGTGGCGGCGAGACGGGCAAGTCCACACGGCGTAGGCCCAGGGCCGAAACCGGAGTTGAAGTCTGAGTATTGATATTTTAGGGATTGTGTGTTTAGATCTTATATTAAATTTTAAGTTTTAGTGTTCGTACATATTAAATTGTATTGCTGTTCTTATTGACTATTAAATTTTGAGATGCTATTGAAAAATCTGTGCCTTGACTTCGATAATCATCAGTAAGGAATAATCACAGAGAGCCTCACAACTACTTCAGATCGGAGTCCCACACGCCTCTGAGAATACCATCTCATGTGTGCTAGTTAGAGTAGGCCAAGGCATTAAATTAGAGTCACGGACCGAACAAGCGTCGCTGATGCTGCCTTCGTGTCGCAACTCGCCGTTGGAGCACAGCACAGAACGTTTGTTCGGTCCGTGACTCTAATTTAATGCCTTGGCCTACTCTAACTAGCACACATGAGATGGTATTCTCAGAGGCGTGTGGGACTCCGATCTGAAGTAGTTGTGAGGCTCTCTGTGATTAATCCTTACTGATGATTATCGAAGTCAAGGCACAGATTTTTCAATAGCATCTCAAAATTTATAGTCAATAAGAACAGCAATACAATTTAATATGTACGAACACTAAAACTTAAAATTTAATATAAGATCTAAACACACAATCCCTAAAATATCAATACTCAGACTTCAACTCCGGTTTCGGCCCTGGGCCTACGCCGTGTGGACTTGCCCGTCTCGCCGCCACAACTTCAATAATCTCCCTTCTACCCGAATATCCAGTATTCTACCACAGGTGACGCTTGGTCATTTGGTAACTGACCAATCAGATTCAATTACTCTGCAGCTCTGACCACTGCCTGACCAATAGCACAAATGCTGGATTGTGACAAAAATTATATCCATAATAATTAATAATAAATTAATTATATATGTATAATTTCAAGTTCTCAACAGCTTTTCTGACCCCTATAGCTTCTCTTGTATCGCATCCTATGCTAAATCCATAGTATGGTTTACTTAATATACTTAGTTGGCCTACATTAGTATTCCTTTATGCATGGCACTGTCATGATTTTGCAATACAAATATAGAGCCATATATATGAAGTCAGGGAGCAACCAGTAAATATGTACTTATTTAAAGGCCTAATTGAAACTTAATGAAATTAATTTATGTGAAACTTTAACTGATTTTTTGTAATCTATGTAGAATAAAGAGCTCAGGATTCCAATGAAGGAACTTCAAGGAAGTTTAATAAATTGAACCACCCTTATATATATATATATATATATATATATATATATATATATATATATATATATATATATATATATAATATATATATATATAACATATATATATATATATATATATATATATCCCCCGTGTTGTGCTCGGGTGTGGTTGGACCACTGCAGAATAGGGCAAACAATCTGATGCGTGTTGATAAGAGGCGACTAAGGAAGGGGCTGAGCATGGCAAGAGGGGATCCACCTCACCATGAAATATTTTCCCCCAGGATTAAATGGTAATTTATCAATCAAGCTGAGGAAGGCAACGGTAAACCACCTCAGAAGCCATACTTTTCCCAAGTTACAGGCTACATAAGGTATGGATAAGGCATAGACTTTGTGAAGTGATTAACTTGTTGATCTAAGGAGTGCTCGTATGGATCGAGAAAGCAGACTTTGAATATGAATATTTACCTTGAACCTGCCACTTGGCAGTGCACTGAAGAGAAGATATATACATGTACTATATATACATGTACTATATATATATATATATATATAGATATATATATAATCTATATATATATATATATAATATATATATATAATATATATATATATATATATATATATATATATATATATATGCGCCCCACATATATTAATGATATATATGGCATACATGTTATAGGCTACCTATAGGTCCTATTTATATTAAATATTTTAGGTGGGTAGGTTAACTTGAAGTTCATTTCTTAACCTTGCCGAATGATCCTCCGAAAAAACATAAAGTGGAACATCTGTAGTCTAATTTTGCATTTAATATAATTATTAGGGGTATTGGCAATTTAAATTAAAATATTTATTGTATATCTATGTGATCTGTATATATGGTTATTTTGTGTGTCCGTTGTAATTAGAAATAAGACTTTTAAAAACGAAAGTTTTCTTTTGAAGGAAGCATTTGATAGCGACAGCTAAAAAGTGAGGTTCAAGAAAGATTGCTGATTTGCTTTTACTTTGGGGTAATGAAAACATTAGAATGTATTTTATTTCACTAAAGTAAAGCTAAGGTTAACGTCAGTTTCCTCACTCGAAGGCGATGTCAGTGACGGGCGAGCCCAGGATTTGAACCTGCACCTACTGATCCGCGGTCGAGTACCTTACCGACTTCGCCATTAGCTCCAGCACTGAGGTTTAATCAGCAAGTGAATGCAATCGAAAGAAGAAAACGGATAACTACGCAAAAAAGAATATAGCCCTATTCTCAGAGACAGTTATATAATATAAACCTTATACAATAAATATGGGTTTACTAATCTGACATCTTTAAAAATATTTCTGCATATTTGTCAAACTCCTCGAAAGTCTCTACAGGAATTTTAAGTTATTGAGTATTCTTTCAGGTAAATCAGCTACTCGCCGCAACTGTGGTAATGTTCACGATGTTTCACCACTGTCAGCCAGAGATTTGACAAACAGAAATTTTTCAATAGAGACATGCATCTATTGGTGTGGTACTTCGCTCTGTAACGAAGCCTCATCACCCGTCTACAGTCTCTCAGTCGTCGTAGCAACGCTAGCCTTCACTGTGCTGAAAACAATGATGTAACGTCTACATGTTTTATCTACTAAAACAATTACATAATTATAGACTTAAACAATCCCCTTTTATTACCTGCTAATAATGACCTGCTAATCTTTGCTCTTGTTTTTCTCTTTCAACTTTCTCTAGCAAGCTTAAGACTTACCTTTTCCCACCATATATATCATCAATCTACCCTGACCATTTTTGATCATCGGACTGGGTTTCGTTTAGGACCTTACTTCTCCTCAGCACATTTCTTTTTCATATTGGTCTGGGTGATTTGATCTTTAGTGATGTGTGCTGTGGGGACTTCCCTGACATCATCACTGGATGAGGAAACGGACTTTAAACCTTTATTATTACTGTTATTATTATTAGGACCACGATTAGTATTGTGATCCACTGGAATTTGTTGGTGCAGCCTGTAGCTCTAAAATTGAAAACAATTTCTAAATTTTCTACAGCGTAAAACTATTTCTTCATATAATCAATATTTGCTGTATTGTATTGACAACAGATAAACATTTGTGCACTATGGTGATTTATTGGATTAATAAATGTGACATAACGCAATAGTATTACAATAATTTCTGACTATCTCATTTTATTAATAAATTTAGGAGTTCGTGTCTATCCCAATAATAAATCGAACATAACTAACCAAAAATACTGATATATGTGTACTTCAAAATTTGTCTTCCGGATAATGAAAACAATGGCGTCGCCATATTTAACGAGGTAATAACTACTCAGCCGGTAAAATTATTAGAGATGATATGTCGGCCGGTAAATAAACCGACTTTAGCGGGTCAAAAGGTGTTCCTAAAATCCAAAAGTTAAAACCATCAGGATAAATCCGTCGATTGCTATCCATTAGGATATCAAATCTCACTCTCTCTTTCTCATAGTGCACTGCCTACTGCAGGTCCATGGTATATAATGCCTCCACTCTTCTCTGTCTTCCGCTTTCCTCTTCATTTCCACATATGAGTGGGTCTTTTTAAATCTAACATACCTAACCTCGGCCTGCCCCTGCCTCTTTTTCCTTCCATTCTACCTTCTATGACCTCTAATAATAGACATTCCCCCCTTAGAATGTGTCCTATCCATCTCTTCTTCCTATTTCTTATTACATTTATCAACTGTCTATCTGTGACAACTCTCTCTAGAAGTTCCCACTAGCAGCCACTATATATCAGCTACTATATATAACAGCCACTATATAACAGCCACTATATAACAACCACTATATAAAAGCCACTATATATCAGCCACTATTGTAACAGCCAGTATATAGCAGCCACTATATAACAGCCATTATATAACAGCCACTATTGTAACAGCCACTAGATGAGGCTGTTAGTTATTGTTAGTGGAATTCTAGTGCCTTTTAGTAGCTGCTAGTAGCTGTTAGTGGCTGTTTGTAGCTTCTAGTAGCATTTGATGGCTGTTAGTAGCTGTTAGTGGCTGTTAGTGCCTGTTAGTAGCTGCTAGTAGCTGTTAGTGGCTGTTAATGGCTGTTAGTGCCTGTTGGTAGCTGTTAATAACTGTTAGTGGCTGTTAGTGCCTGTTAGTAGCTGCTAGTAGCTGTTAGTGCCTGTTAGTAGCTGTTAATAGCTGTTAGTGGTTGTTTGTGACTGTTAGTAGCTGCTAGTAGGCCTAGCTGTTAGTGGTTTGTCCGTGGCTGCTAGTGGCAGATACTGCGCTAATTGTCAGTGGAGTTGTCGGTAAGATGTTTAACCGCGGATCAGTAGGCCATATGTGCTGGGTTCAAATCCTGGGCACGCCCGTCACTGACATCGCTTTCGAGTGAGAAAAATGACGTCAACATTAGCTTTACTAGCTCTAATTTCGATCCAATGATTACTTAAGTCATGTATTTGATATATCTACGAAGACTACTGCAGGTAGGCATTTTTATCATTGAAATAAAAAATTGCGTGCAGAAAATATGATACAGATAAATGCAGATAATGCAGATAAATGCAGAAAATATACCGCAGAACAATTGAAATGTAACTAGTATATATCTCTATTCAGTTTCTTGGAACTCGACGGCATAGAGTGGTTGTGGTTGGCCTGAATATGAGACCTTGAGTGCTTTAGTCTTTGAGCTTACACTGCCGTTCGTATTTTGAGGAATCTGGAATCCAGGATTCAGCTGGAACGGGTAGCAAGGCTTGTCATTCAGTCTTGAAATACTTGGAAATTTTTCTACAAGTTTAAATTCCGCCTCCACAGCATAAGAGAAGGAACGATTTTTTACACAGAGTACGGGTTCCTTGAGTATCCACTTGAAAACTGTATTACTAGATTCGGCATCTATAGATATTTCTCCCTCAGTTTCGCGATGTGACGCTTCGTTATTTCTGAATTTATATTTAATTGTACACGTTTCTTGGTAATCTCCTAAGAAAGTAAACGTAATTAATTTCAGCTCCCAAATTGTAGCCGGCGGGAATACAAAGTAGAGTGAGTGCAAATTGATTTCCCCCTTTACTAAGAATTGGCCATTAAAACTATGTTGGTGTTTAGAGTGCGAGGAACTGCGATAAATTTGGTTAAAACCGAATTCATCCATGCTGGGAACTTTCTGTTTTGTGAACCCAGTATCAAAGGTTATCAAACGCACGATGGGCTTAGAGCGGTTCTGAAATGGGAAATATTTACTGAAGTAAGATGACCGCGTTAAGGCTTGGTAAACATCCAGTGCTTCTACGTCTGTCAGAATTTTCAGGGGTATGACTTTGTTAGAGAACTCGTCTAGTGTCATAGCAGGGAAATGAATCAATGGCAGCAGATTTTCCATCTTTTCACGTATCGATTTACTCTCCATTTCACTCACTATGTGGCTTTTTTCTTTTGGATGACGAGCCCAGTCAACGCAGTTAAGGAATAAGTTCACTTCAGGGAGATGCATCTGTTCTAATTCCAGAATAATCTTCACAACATCTTCAGTGGTATTCAAGAAGGTTTGGCTCTGTAGCACTTCTGAAGCATGTTCACTGACGTACTTTCCGCAGGCCTTTGTTAATTCGGGAATCGATAGATACGAGTTTTGCTCCAGAATCATGCAGACGTCGACAGGAGTGGTGTTTTTTATGATAAAAGTGACGCAAGTACTGACAAGTGAGGCCACGTCGTACTTGTTAGCCAAATACAGAACTTGCATGACATTCTCCTGAGTTAACAAAACGTCTTCGCAGTATAGAAATCTACAATTATGTGCAAAATTGAAATGGATGAAATTAATAAATACCCTCATATTTAAGCTTTATAAGCGTCTAACAACTGACTGGAGATCTTTCCAGCGAAAAGGTGCAAGGAAGAGAACACCGGGACCAAATGACCAGTTTATTGTGCTCTGCTCTGATTGCAAACAAATAACAAAATCGTGCTTGAAAAGATATTTTGAATCCGATTAAATAACACATTCTCAGACTAGGACTCGTGATGTAGTTAAAAATATTTCACACTATTCTTCTAATTTTAATCTTGTAGACAGGTCGATAGGCAGCAAGAAATAAAGCCCTCTAGAGTAATAAATAAATAACACATAGTATATACAATATATATACTCATATACATGTATATATATATATACTATATATATATATATATATATATATATATATACAGTATATATATCCAATATATATAAGTGTTATATATATATATATATATATATATATATATATATATATATATATATATATATAAGACTTCTAGTAATGACAGTGTTGTACTTCAACTTACCTCAGCAATTCATTGAAAGTTTCGTAGGTAATAGTATCTTCTACAGCAATATCATCCTGACATTCGCTCTCCTTCATAGAACTGTAGAACATGGCACTGAAGACTGGACTTCTGGCACATAGCACATATTTGTGGGCCCCAACTCTTTTGTTTTCAATCATGAAATGGACATCACAGTGAACCTGGTTGTCGAACATGTACCGATGGGATGCCTGCAAAGACTTCTGACGTTCCGACCAATCGTTAACATCCATAACTTTAGGCTATTGGCAATAAACTGTATTTAGTTTTCTTTTATTAAATGATAAATCCTGAAATTAAATTCAAATAAGAGTAGTATGTAACTCACTTCAGTGTAGTCATTGGCTTACATGCTACATATGTATACTGCGTGCATTTGTATTTGCTTTTTGATTGTATTTGCGTTTGTTGTACTGAATTCAGTATACATTTATATAACTTCAGATATTCATAGTATATTCAATATTTGATTGCAATAAGACAAACTCTGTCGTATGGGCTTATCTAACGCATGTTATCGAAACGTTACTAACGTTAACTACTAATTACGTTACTAACTAACTACGTTAATTTCTACGGTTCGACAAGCATATAGTGATAGATTAATAGCTAGGCAAAAGATCAATGACGGCATGTTCTTAAGTAAAGTAATTGCTACTACATCTAAACCCGTGCTGTGTCCGGGTTTACATATAGTAGTAATTACTTTACTGAATGTTGAAGAATAGATCAACCGTAGGCTTCACGTGTCGTTAAAGAGCGACAAAGCACTATGATTCAAACTAACGTCAGAAACTGCATGCGGTTGGTGAGAGCCTAGACTTCCGAAGCAATAAAAACTATTTCTAAAACGAATGGAGAAGTTCCCCGCCCCATATAAAGGAGTGGATAAGGTCTATTCATATCTCGACCATACCTGAACTGGGATTCCAGAGATGACGACGATAATGATTAATTAATGCAAAATCCATGACCAGTGAAGCACTCAGTTTTTGCATTCTACTCTTAATTTGCTATTATATAATTAAATTACTATATGCCTATATAGGCCTACTAAGCCGCTGCATATAACAAAGAAGCAAAGTTACCACACAAGCCGCAGGGCCTACATAATGTGTGGGCTCTACTGCGCAAAACGCTTCAGTATTCAATTAAGTGGAGATACACGTTTGCTCTTATTATTATCCGCCAACAGAACACAACGTTGCTTGCATAACCTCTTTTAAAGTTTTGGCTTGGCTCGATGCGGGCAAGGTTTACCCTTCAACTATAAGCGACATTTGCCGCCGCCCCCCCTCAAGTGATGATTGGTGGCCTTTTCGTAGCTGGATGAGTAAAAATTGTCATCTTTTTTACAATAATATCACCTTCAATCAATCAGTAAAAATCAAAAAGTTATGCAAACAGCGATAAAAAGCAGACCTGCCTATATCTAGGCCTGTAATGTAGATGTACTTATGAGCTATATTTAGCACAATTAGGTACTTTTGCCTCTCCAGTAAAAGCTCAGATTTTGGCCACTCTCCCTCCCCTTTAGTAAAATTTTCTTAAAAGAACATATGATTGCGTAAGCCAAACGACTTGCACGCACTGGCGTAGCGAGGGGAGGCAGGGAGGGGCATGTTCCCCCTCCAAGACGTCAGGTAAAAGTTTTATCAAGGCCAAAATATAAGTGCAAACATTGTATAAAGTGTGTATCTCCCCAAAGTGCCTCCCCCATGACAAAATCCTAGCGACGCCACTGCTTTGCACGTATAGACTATAGAAGTATTTCTAAAAAGCAGAACTTGTCTCAAAGCGAAACTGAGTGCATTTCCGAAATGCGCGCAATATCCAGCTAGTTTAGCAACGGTATAGATTTTCATTTTAGACATAATGACAACGCATGTTTCCTATTTAAATGGCTGAGAGTAACACAATGAGAAAAACGTTAAGAACGATCAATAACAACACTATTGAGAGAGAGAGAGAGAGAGAGAGAGATGTGTTTATTTCAGAATCAACACCAAATCACTGACAAATACAAATAAAAATAAACATTTAAAAGAAATAAAGTAAAACACGCATTATAGTGAATAATCAACTACGTTGATATCTATCACTTCTTAAAACCACATGTTTAATCCGTTCGGCAATTTATACCACTTTCCGTATAACCAGTCCAGTGAATGTCCGAGATTTTACTCTCAGATCAGCGCGGCCGGGATTCGAACCCACGAGGTTTCATTTCACCTCAGGCTTTGTCATTTAAAATTTCATGACGTTACCCCTACGCTATTTAGACATTCTAATAAAAATAAAATAAAATCTTCCCCGACACACAGGGTATCAAACAGTCTGTAGAAACTAGAAAAACGGCCGTCAGGGAAGATGATACACCTCTTATCTAGCTGACCACCATCTAGCTGACTATTACTGTGCTAATGCTGTCCACGGCAACATCGGAGCAATGTTGATGGTACTGTACTGTCAGCAATTTTTTAAACACTAAAGTGAAAACTGTACGTTAACGACGATATGTAACCTAATCCTCTCATCGTATAAATTCTCTCTCTCTCTCTCTCTTAGTATATTGCCTACTGGCAGGTCCATGGCATATAACGCCTCTACTTTTCTCTGTCTTTCGTTTAACTTTTCATGTCCATATACGAGTGGTTCGTACAAATTAGCAAAGGTTAAATGAATATTAATTAGTCAAATTAGGTTTAAGGTCATTTCAAGGTTAAGTGGTCATTTCAAGTTTACGCTACATTTCCATGTCTCGATCCTTGTTCAAGACCTCCACTGACATATGCATTTTTATAATGAGAGGTGATAGAGGTAGCCTATGTATCAAGTCAATGCTTAGCGCACTATAGATGAAACTTAGGCTAGGATTTATTTTTAAAAATCTATCTTATCTCTAACTCTCGAAGTCCGAAACACTCAAAAATAAGATCTCGAGACTGAGTAGCTTTTATATTTTCAGAAATCAAAACTAAAACATTTCCATTGAGTAAGTGGAGGGATTTGCCGTAGGTTCGCAGTGTACAGGAATATTATAAATTAAGTCTATCGTGGACGCCCCATCGAAGGAGCTCTAAAATTTGTACGAGGTTAAAGTTGAGGAAGTGGTATACATTAAATCGGCTTAAAAAAGGTCAAGGCAGATGTGTGGAACTCGATCACAAGTGGGGTAGACGTGACAATCCACTTTTTTGCTATTGTCGCAATCGCTCAACTGTCGGGGCCGTTGAAACGATGGCCGGGATTCTTTTCAATGAAATTCGGCCGACTATTAGATTCTATTCTGCCGCTAATATTCTTGTCATATATCGGCAAAGCACGTCCTGAGGTTTGCACGTTGAACCTGTGATCTGGGGACCTAAGGGATTTTTCACTCAAAGCTGTCAACACTCGGTCTTCCAAGGTGGTCACCCACAATGTACTAACCGGGCTCGAAGTTGCTTAACTTCGTTGAGTTGACGAGCAGCTAAACCGACTGCGCTAAATCCCGCCCCCGATCTTTTAAGCGGCCGTTATCAAATTCAGTCTATGCATCACATTGTAGAGTCACGTGATTTAAACAAATGTCCTAGTGGATTCCATGCCGTTAACGTGAGTGAACTTAATGATGTTCACTGGCTAATAAATTATGATATACAGCCTATAGTATAGGCCTACAATGTCGCCTATACATTTAAAAAGCCTTCTATGATAAGTTCAAACAGGAATTTAAAAGATTCAGTGTCAAAGCTGGTAAAAGCTAAGGTTAACGTTAGTTTCCTCACTCGAAAGCGATATCAGCGATGGGCGAGCCCATGATTTGAACCCCGTACATACTGATCCGCGGTCGAGTATCATCCCGACTTAGCCACTGGCTCCAGCCAGTGAATAATATTAATAATATTTTGTATGAATATTTTATTTTTTATCTTTTTCATCACATGCATGTAGGCTACTTTCTGCCTGCTTATGCCTGATAAAACATTGATTATTTCAACAAATATTTAACAAAACTCACGCCCGATGAGGGACTTGAACCCGCGACCCTCAGATTAAAAGTCTGATGCTCTACCGACTGAGCTAACCGGGCTACTGTTTTAGATGACTGGTATGAAATAAGCTACACCAGTTTTGCTTATTCGCATTGGAATATGTGGCTATAAATCGAAACTCAAAATCAATATATAAGCCTACATTATTACAATGATTTCTGCTAGAGTTGTCGAATGTCGCTTATTTTGTTTATTTTATAGCATCCCGCTAATGATTACTTTCTAATTAAATATATTTCACGAAAGTTGGCGTACGTGGCAAAATTTCAGGTTTTGCAATTTTCAAGTCTTTGAGATAAATTGCCAATATATATATATATATATATATATATATATATATATATATATATATATATATATATATATATATATATATATATATACATACATCAACATAACCTACCTCATTGTTGAGATCCACGCAGAGTATTATGTGTAATAAAAATGTTTGTATAGTAACACATTATGTATGTTATTAAATGCTTATATAGTTATTAAATATTATACTTTATTTATTAGTAATACACAGGTCTACTACCACAATACATTGGCACTGTGCAGAATGCCGTCAATATCTACGATCTATGTTAGAATTTCTCATTTTCATTAATTGTTAGAATTTCTCACTTTCATTAATTGTTAGAATTTCTCATTTTCATTAATTGCTTGTCATAACGCTACGAACGTTGGAATATACTTTTCGGCCATTCAGACTCAGTATCACAATAATCCTTTGTTTTATATTCATAGAATTGAGTTTTTAAATTCACTGGATTTAAGCAAAAACGTCCAATCTGAAATGAAATGGCTCATGAAGTGTTCAAGGTTAGCTTTCATTTCTCGGAATGATGCCGGTGAGTTTAAGCTTAGGATTCTAACTATGTTAATCAATCAAATTCTACTGTGAACTGGTTAACATCATCGTCATTGTGCAGTGGTTCACATCACCTTCATTGTGCACTGATTAACATCATCTTCATCGTACACTGGTTAACATCATCTCACTGCACAAGATCTTTAACTGTTGTAATACAGTTACACCATTTATTACATGACATTTTATTCATGGCATGACATTTACTTTCGCTATTTTTCCACATCTATTTATTTCAATCTATTTCAGATGCTGTCAGACAAGTTAATCGTTTAGACTCTCTGCAATGAAAACAGCCGGTACAATGTACATCTTCAGAAGTAAACAGAAAACAAGATCTGTGGGTACTGCTGATCTTTGGAATTAAAACGATCAATTTATCTTTAGAGAGGCACAGAGTAGGTCAGTAAATAAAAAATAAAACATTTAGTCTGGCCTACATTACGAAAACAAACTCATTAGAAATTTAGGCCTCGTTTAAGTTCAGTCTAAATAACAATTTAAGAATATCTAAGCAAATGCATCTAGAAACGAAATTATCCCATAATAACCGGCTGGAGCCAATGGCGAAGTCGGTAAGATACTCGACCGCGGATCAGTAGATGCGGGTTCAAATCCTGGGCTCGCCCGTCACTGACATCGCTTTCAAGTGCGGAAACTGACGTTAATCTTAGCTTTTAGCTTTTTTTAGCTTTACCATAAATTAATTATTTATAATAATTTTTCTGGTATTCACTGTACAGTATACTATGAATTTAGTCAGACTCTATAATATGGTTAAAAATAAAAGGCTGTAGTTAAATGTCAAGTTAAACGTCAGTTTCCTGCTCCAATAGCATGTCAGTGACGGAGACAGTATGGTTATGAACCCTGCACTTACTGATCTGCTGTCAAACTACATGCCAACAAGCCACCAACTCTCTCATTATTGTATGTTTTATTAGTGATCCATATATTTTCCTACATTGTTCAGGAGCCACTGAAGAATACCAACTGTGTAACTCACATGCCATAAGAGGCGATTTAGCAATGACTGAGGAAGGCAAAGGGAAACCATCTCAGAAGCAATTCCCAAGCTATAGACAACATTGGAGTGTGAATAGGTCATTGCCTTTTGAGAATGAATTATATCTTGTTAAACAAATCAATATAATGCGTACAGGGACAAGCCACCACTTGGCAAAACACCCCTGAGAGAGTGATCATTTTGCATGTATATCTATGTGCATAGAAGCAAGTGTACTCACATACATGTACAGTAGGTCAGGAGAAAACTCGATTAAACGTGCAAACTAGTCACACACTTATATTACTAACGAATAAATAGTTAAATCAATATTGGAGATAAAATTGTAGGAATTGAGAGCCACGATAAAGAGATCATGCAGTATTCTAAGAAAAAGTCCACAAACTGACAACCCATTTTAACTGATAAAATACAACACTAATTAATTATATAGAGAAATAAATATACATGTAAATGCACTAAAAGATATATGTACACACATACCATCTCTACAATGAAATCCTAGACTTTAAGTATAAATCATTAAAAAAAGTCATTGATTTTCACATTTTGAATCAAATTAATCAAATCAATGCAATAAAATCAATTTTGATTTTGTAAACATGAAAAGTTAATTCTGTATACATATTGGCACAGACAAATTGTAAATTAAATATTGGATGAATATGGTAAATCTCAAATTTTCTATTTTATTCCATTATGAGTCTTAAACCTTTTAATGTTTCAACATCAGAGAGTTGAAGTCACAACATTTATTTGTACAGTAAACGGCATACATGCATATATTTGTGATTATAAATGTCTCATTATTACAAAAAAATTTAAATCTCTAGTTCTGATACATCGATTATTTTGATTGTATTATTAGAATTGAAGTGAAATGCAAACAAACATTAATCAGTAAGTAGATAACGAAAAGCAAATAAATAGACCATTTATTTAAGCCATTAATTAACTGAATTAAAACCAGAACTTAACACCAATACGCCAAAAGCTAGTAGCTGAATCTTGCGGAACCAGAAGCCAAAACTGCAGTGCCAAGTTTGTTGATTCTACAACGTCTTCACAAGAAGATTCAAGGTTATTAGACAGATTTCATGCCACCACATTCCGATTTGAGAAGTTTCATGGAAGGAGTCAACCAAGGCTGGAACCAGACCTCCACGTAACACCTGCTCCTCTTTCTGGTAGGACAAGACTTGGCATCAACGTTCTGCTGTCCGTTGTCGTGGCAGTCAGTGTAGTCCAAGTAGAACGTAATATGATATTTAGCTCCAGATACGACCTGAGACGTTGCCTGCTCGATCTCGCCCTTCAAACAAGACCCAGTAACAGTAGTGAACGTTAAATGAAAATATTACGCATTTTATATCCTTGTGGGTTTAAAAATACTTGAAAACTAAGGAACTGGTTAAATGTTAGTTTCCTTTCTCAATGGCATAGCAGGCTGAGCACACGATTTGAACCCTGCACCTATTGAGGCTCATTCAGAGTCAAACATCTAGCCAATCATGCTATAGCTTCAGCCCTAGAAGTCTTAGAAGATACAGTGAGTTAATACCAAAGGCTACTTCAGCTTTCTCTCCAATTCGAGGAGTGGCGTAGTCAGGATTTTATCTTGAGAAGGCTCTTTAATCTTGGGTGGGGGAGGGATAATTAGAGAGATGCACACTACGGCACTTGAACAATTTGTGCCTATATATCTTGGGCTTAATAAAAATTTTACATGACAACTAGGGAGACATATGCCACCCCCTGCTTTAGCCAGGCCCATTGATATTAGTACTCATTTTAATACAAAATCTTGCTAAATTACACTAGAACTAGTCGTAACGTAAAAAATTCTGTTAAATTAGAAATACTTCATTATATTGGTAAGTAATAAAATTTAAATGAAGGTAATCTAGAACACAATCATTTAAAGAAGATTCCTGTGCAAAAATATATTTAACTAAGTCTTCTTCTTCTTCAGTGAAATTTGCCAAGTGGCAGGTTCAAGGTACATCTTCATACTCAAAGTCTGCTTGCTTTCTCGCTCCATAAGAGCACTCCTTAGATCAACAAGTTACTCCCTTCACAAAGTCTATGCCACATCTATTACTTATGTAGCCTATAGCTTGGGAAAAATATGACTTCTGAGGTGGTTTCCTTTTGCCTTCCTCAGTTAGGTGGATTAATTACCATTTAATCCTGGGGAAAAATATGTCATCGTGAGGGGGGTCCCCTCTTGCCATCCTCAGCTCCTGCCTTTAGTCGCCTCTTACGTACCCGCGGCAAATTGTTTGCGGTTGCCCTATTCTGCAGTGGTACAACCACACCTGAGCACAACACGGGGATTTAACTAAGTACGAGAGGAATTTTGAATACTAAACATTGAGTAGCCTAGCACAATATTGTCCACAATCAACTACAATTCAAGACATGAGCAAAAATCAAGGAGTATATCGCTTTAGCCTCAACTTTCACGATCTGCACTGGATCTAGCTATGAAATATTAGTCAAATCCTACAAAACTTACATGTACAGATTTTGGTTGATCTCTTCTCATATAGCATTTGTATTATATATATAGCTTTATTTCACCACTCAGGTAGCAAGACAAGAAACAAATACAACACAATCATACAAGTAAACATTGAGAGCAAATTTTATTAAGCCATGTCCATTCATTTTTAAGATTACACAACGATACATTCGTTGTGCAATCGTAAAGATAAATAAACATAGCTTAATAAAATTTGCTTCATTATATAATAACTATACCATGTTTCATTAGAAAGTTAACACCGCATTTGGTTACACCAAGGCACCTTTAGCTACTATAAAATATCCTCCTAATTAACTTCTACTATTTATTGTAACATATTAAAGATCACCGGCATTTTATTGGTCATATCACATACATAATACATATATAGTACATTGGTCCTTTTGGTTGAAATTTAACAATAATACTTATAATAATACCTTTAAATATAAATAAGTATAATTTATATTATTTCTATTTATTTATTATTATAGCTTAATTTACAGGCATACAAAAGAAACTTTAGATACGTACTTAGATGTACATAGGCCTATGCCAAAATATGCATATACCTAAATAAGCTGAAAAAGATAATTTAATATCATTAAATTGAACTTACTGCTCTGGAAGCATAGAGTGAATTATCCTTCTTTTGTAGCTCTTCCACTGCAAACTGCAGAACTTTCTGTAGAGTTTCATCATTGCGATCCACGGGGGTCAAACCACCCACAATAGGACCGCCACCCAAAGCCTCAACCCCTATAGCAGCCATCAAGACCAAGGCAACTGACACCATTCCAACAATTCTTATGTGACGATCCATTCTGATCAAAATTACAGTAAATGAAGAGTAAGAATTAATAGAAATTTGCTAATAGTACAAATACTGTTCCACTAAAAAGCAAATAGCTCAAGAGTTAAAACACAAAAACACGGATAATAAGAACGTTAGCCTATTTATAAGATAGCAAAGTACGGATTGACGCAATTAATAGACCGTTATACAATACAATTTCTAAAAACGACAATAAATCCATTGAATCTAAATTGTCAATTCTACAAATAACGGAATTTAAATGAAAACTTAACGAAAACTTGACAATTTATGTAAGTTTCGTGTGGTACTAAAATAATAAATTTAGCCTAACAGCGAAATAAATCTATTTTTGGCGTTGGCTCTACTGATCTATCGACACAAAAACCTCCAACGCACTCAGTAACACAATCAAGTGGTGAGCTCATTTTTGTAAATACTTGCCAAGGTTGATGTTTGCAAACAATATTGAATTTCTATTTCTTCTTTAACAGGTGCGAAAGTAAACTTTTATACAAAAATATGCTTTTATAGTGTATAAAGCAATATAAAAGATATCGTGTACAGAAGTATTAAAAGCTGTCAATACAATTCTTGCGTCATAAACATCTCGTTTAATTCGAAAGAAGTAGTACTTAATAAAATGAAAAATTTAAATGTTGATATTGGATCATCAAATATTCACTTTATGTTAGGATATTTGACATAACGAATAATATTGTGATTTCGCAATGCGCAGTGGATGAAGTGGGGGACTCAGTTGAACTCATTTGCACTAGCTCTCATTTTTTGGAATTGCGTTTTCCTGCTAGGAGCCCAAGTATTTTAGCATTAACATAACAAAACACTACAGTGTCAGGAAGCAATTATATGCTTGTTTAAGACTCAACAGACTCTTAACTAAAACCAATTAATATTGATAACACCTCATAATATAAAATGTCTAATTTCACCTATCTGTACATCGTAAAGTACTTAATTAGTCCTACGTACTTTAAAAATCAAATCATACAAACTTCATGTCACATATATCGAATTTATACATATATATCACACTGAACATGCAATTAACATCTAATTTACAAGTTCCTATGTTTATCATATTTGTTTTTAAACGCATTCACTGATTCTGCTTCTACAACTTCGCTTGGCAAACTATTCCAAGCATTTATAACTCTCTGACTAAAGAAAAATTTCCTTAAATCTAGTCTACTTCTAAATTTACTAAGTTTATAAATATGTCCCCTAGTGAGTCTGTTGTTTGATAAATTAAACCAAATACTATGGTTAACTTTGAAGCCTTTGATTATTTTAAAAACTTCTATTAAATCTCCTCTAGTTCTTCTCTCACTTAAAGAGGTTAATCTTACGAATTTTAATCTCTTCTCATAACTAAGTTTTTGACAGTCAAATACCAGCCTTGTTGCTCTGGCTTGTACCCTTTCTAATTTATCGATATCTTTCTAGGATATGGGCACCAAGCCTGAACGCAGTATTCAAGTTTGGGCCGTACAAAAGCCTTATATAGCCTTACCACAATATCTTTATTTCTACATGCAATTGTTCTTTTAATCAATCTTAATACACAATTAGCACTATTTACAACTTTATTACAATTTTCACTAAATTTAAAAGAGTTATCCACAAAGACTCCTAAATCTCTCTCACTGTTTGTGGATTTTAATTGTATATTGTTCAAAGTATACTCAATTCCTAAATTAGATTAAAAGGGGGAACCAAAAAATTGACAGTTTTCTAGCTCTCAATTCCAATTTCAACTACCATACACATACGATGCCTTTCAATCATTCTATATGACCATGGACTATCATTTTTATTATTACTTTAAGAAGATGGAAGAGTTTCAACCAAAGATTAATATTAAGGAGACCCAAAATAAATTTTTGTTGTTTTTCTTGATCGGTTGCTAGGTAACGTAATATTAGAAGCTTTCGATTTTATATTATTGGCTTAGCACAATAAATAGAAATAATTGTGTCTAATTACTCTAAATAGGTTAAGCATACATTGTTGAGAAATTATCATCCATGACGACATCTATCCTTCACTAATAAACCATGTCGTGGCAGTTTTGTTAACTATACTTCCATTTACTGACTATCCCGAGATTACGAATGTCTTAATAGCGTAGGGGTAACGTCATGAAGTTTTAAATGACAAATCCCGAGGTGAATTGCAACCTCGTGGATTCGAATCCCGGCCGCGCTGATCTGAGAGTAAAATCTCGGACATTCACTGGACTGGTTATACGGAAAATGGTCTAAATTGCCTAACGGTTTAAAAATGTGGTATTAAAAGTGACTGATATCAACAATAATTGATCATTTCACTATAACGCGTGTTTACTTTTTATACTTTTTGTGTTTGCTGATCATTTCGGGCGGGAATCATGATAGAATATCCATATTATTATCTACTATCTACTAGTCCTGTGAAATCAGTTCATGATTTTACTCTCTGATCTGTTCTTCCAGGAATTGATCCAAAGCACTGTAAAGAAATTCTAATTGTTGTTATTATTATTAACCAGTCCAGTGAATGTCCAAGATTTTACTCTCAGATCAACGGGGCTGGAATTCGAACCCGCGAGAGCTCAATTCACCTCAGCATCTCTCATTTAAAACTTCATGACGTTACCCCTGCTCTATTGAGACATTCTATGTATGCATCTCTTTATTCTTTTCATATTCATGCTTATTCATATATATTTTTTCTGTAAGCTACTGAAATATCTCGTTATACAATTTTTAACATATTGCTTTAGTATTTACTAAATGTTATTGTTGTTGAAACTTTAAAGAAGATTTCTTTAAAGTAACAATATTCCTTTTCTTGTTTAGGTATTTATCATAGAGCTATCTTACCTGATAATGGATTCAGAATATCTAAAGCGTGTTCTAGGCAATTCTTTGGTTGATTGTTTGACGGAAGTTTGTTTGAAGAGGCCGACAGATCCGATAGAATACATAGCATACTGGTTGAGGAACAATGTCAAGAATGAAGAATACAATAAAAAGGTTATTTTTGTTTTAGTTATTTTTCTGTCTTGTTAATAATTTTATGAAATCATCTTCTATGTATGGTTATCCTAGGTAATAATTTTTTAATTGAGATTTGCTAGTGACGAAGGAAATACATTCACCGGGAAACATTTCACTTAAAATTTCACAAATCTGAAATATTATATTCTCTATAATACTTCTATTAATAGTCAAATTTTAATTGTAACATTTGATTTCAATATACTATTCATCAGTGCATCAGGGCAATGATTTAAATACTTTGCTTAAGAATTTATAAATTTGTAATAACACATGCTATTTTCTAATAAAACAATCTTTAGTTGAAGGATATTTTGAAATAATTCAGAGGGATAGAATTTTCTAGGCTTTGATACACCACAAACTATGTAAAATATTTCCGATGTGTAGGAAGCATTGGAAGAGATGGAATTAGCCAAGCAGAGAGAGGCTTACAGAGTAGCCAAAGAGCTGGAGTGCACACGCAGGAGAGAGATTGAGAGGAGGAAGAAAGAAGAAGAGGAACGTAGAATTGTATGTCATCTAATTCATTTAATCAAAATATTTTATTATTCTTATTTATTCTTAGTGTATGTCGCACTCGTTCAATTATCGCGTCTACATCACTCAACTGTGTTACGAATTGCTGTTTAAAAGAGTCTACCAAAGAATATTTAAAGTAGCTGTGAAATTCGGTTGACTGGTAGGTTCTACACTCCCGACAATATTTATGTTTGTGAGGTGAAATAATTCAACAGAGCACATCTTGACCTATATATGTTGAATCTACACTAATGTTGAGTTGTTTGCGTGTTGACTGACATGCATCTGAGGCGAACCCTCTAACCGTTATGCCATATCTCCTGTCCTCCATATCTTAGTATATAATGGTCTTTTGTCTAGAACATGGGAGTCTATGCTGTTGTTCGTGGAACAGACTCCCATGTTCTAGACAAAACTTATGTGCCACATATTTTTCTGAATTTTTCACTGCAGTTCGAACTCGTATCAAACAAATCAACTCATATGCAATTAAACAGGATTATTTGTTAGGTTAACTTATAATTAATATAACCACTTGGCTCATCATCTGATGCCCATATATGGAAGTTCTCAAACAGCATAAGATACATGCTAAGCCACCATACGTTAGCACTATTGCTATGGCGACTCACTGTGCAATTCCACTGATCCAAGAAAGCTAGGGAAGAAAGAGATAAATATGATTTGTAAAATTTGAGATGTTGACTTTAAATCGGTTGATTGATTGTCAGATGGAGGCGGAGGCACAGCGAAGACTGCTGGAAGAGTTAGAGGCAGCCGCAGCCGATGAAGAGGAAGAAGATGACGAGCTCGACCAATCACAGCAAAGCGATGCTTTTGAAAGATATGAGCCCAGTGGACCAATGGAGAGAGTGGACGAAGTGGAGGAAGTAGAATCGAACAGGGAATAAGATGATCGATAGGGTAATGCAATGAAGGATGACGGTTTAATGATTAGTAGTGGTGCTACAGTTAGGGTCTAGTACCTGCTGTGATAGACTCTGATGGATCTTTAATCCCCTGTAGAGATCCTAACAAGTCTTTAAGCCTCTTTCAATTTTCTGAAAGTAACCAGTCAGCGTCTAGAAGTGAAATTTTTCTCACTTAAAATTCAGTAGTGTGTAAATTTCTTACTCTTAAAATGAAATGAAGTAAAAAATATAAGATTACACTTACATATAACAAATACTATTTGTCGAAGTTTATAGCATATGCAGCATTTGTGGAAAAATTTTAAGTTATAATGTCTGTAATATAAAATCATTTTATACAGCCACCAACAATGATCATGATAGAGATATTTAGTGACCATTATTTGTCATTTTATATGGTGATTAATGTTTTCTGTTAGATGTTGATTAATTATATTATTGTTTGCAATGTACGGCTGATAGTTGGACAATTTTCTAATTGCTTTTTGTTTTATAGTTTTCAAATTTTTTCTCCAGGATGATAATCTTATCTTGTGGCACGAAAATAACATCAATTAATAATTTTGAATTTAAGTTTATTTTATCATTTACAGAACATGGTAACGATTTCCGAGTATATTTTTAATTGTTTAAATAAATACATAGTGTACTTAGTCTAATAATTATAGTAACGATTTTATATTCCATATGCCTATGATGATATTTTGATATGTAATGGCTTACGAAGGGGTATCTGTGTGATTTAGTAATATGTGTCTACTTACTACACTAAAAACTATGGGATCTCACCTCATGTCACATTTTTTGCTGCTTGTAACTAATATTTGCAAAAGTCATTTATGATAGGATCAATATGACCGCTTTAATGTAAACGGAAGCAGACCACAAGAGTATGTGTTTCTTGGGTCTGCTATTCGACTAAACACTAGAAAAGGAAAGAATGTGTGAAGTTTATTTGAGTTATAAGCTTACGAGGAATTAGTAAAAAAATTGAATTTTTAGAAACAAAAGTTGTAAGTGTATGTTCCTATGTCTAGACAATTTTTAATTAAAGACTGGAGAAAATTAGAAATCACTAAGAACAAACAAGTTGTTTTAATTTAGGAGTCCCTGTTTTATTTGCTGACGATAATGCTATTACATGATGAATTTGTGTCACTAAATTAAAAATTAAGTGTTATTTATTTAAATTGTTATAACTTTGATCAATACATTAATGTTTTACTAATGCAATACATAGTGCACATTTAAACATTTTACACAATACTAATTGAATTGTTTTGCCAATAATATACATGTAAATGCTGCTGTTTTTGTTGAATTGTATTCATGGAATAAATTAAATGTTAAAATTTGTAAAATGTTGTTGTACTGGATTTATTGCATTTTTTTATGGAATAACTGAAACTCACGAACTTGCTGCAAATATTTCAGATATCATAGCTGATGATCTACACTAGAAAGCAGATCTCCGCAATACATTCATGAGTATAATTATTATTCAAAACGATAATGTAACACACGATAAAGAAACAAAATTGCAGCAATCTGCTTTGTTGAATGAAAGAGTAGCCAATCTGCGCTTGGCAAGATAATACACTATTTTCAGTGTTCCGTGTCGCAGATAGAATGATTTAAAGACACAACATAATGACAAGCTTACTATTAAATTACAAGCCTATTGCTAATTTATTATTATTTATTTATTATATTATTATTTATTTATTATATTATTATTTATTTATTATATTATTATTTATTTATTATATTATTATTTATTTATTATATTATTATTTATTTATTATATTATTATTTATTTATTATATTATTATTTATTTATTTTAATTACATGCCTAGTAATCCTATAAGTTGCCATATAAGGAAATCTTGTCTAGTGCAGTCTTTGTGTTAAAATATTTCTTGAATAAAATTGCTATCAGCAGTTAAAAACTAAATATTAGCAACGCATGCAAATCATTTAGTTATTTGTTAAATTCTAACTGACTCAACACTGCGATTAAAGCAACACCTTCTAATCCATTGTGCTGTCAAACTGACCTTAGCTCTAGAAGCTCTATGTTGTCATCGACAACACTATTACTCCAATCATGTTTGCGTTGTTGCTCTTAATATTTCACATTGTAATTAGTTTAGGAACTCCTTCTAAACATTTCACGACAATTCAGTAACTGGTATGCACACTTGTAACTTTTTAATTAAGCTAAGCAAGTAATTTTAATAATTAATTGTAATTAATTATTCCTATTTCCTTATCCGTACAATCAATATTCATTAAATACAAAATCAACGATTCGCTCCAGCATTACTGCTAGATAACTGATTCTCTTCCGACTTCTCCTTAATCTCCTCCAGCTCATTTCCTGGAGATCTCAGCTGGAATATTACAGGGATCTCGGATAATTCCGGATTGCTCTTCTCCAACATCTTGATCCATGACATCAGCGAATCCTTGGACCCGGTGCCTGTGATGCACATGGCAAACACCGTGCCATCGTCTTGCTCGTGAGCACTAGGAGCAATTGTTAGGGACCGTGGCACATCATCGTCGAATAGAAACCATTTAAACGTGTCTAGCAATATAAAACATTAACATCTGGTAATAAATTGACAGCAACAAGTTATTTTAACTACAATCATCATCATCATCTTCCCTTAAATCCCAGTTTAACTAGGGTCGGGATATGAATATACTTTCTTTTATGCATGCGTTTATTTTAACGACAATAATTGCAATTTAATGAAAGACAACAGGCAACAAAATAATTTGTATTCTCAGTAGTCCAACCTCATGATTACAAGCATTGAAAAACATTTTAAATTATAAAATTTTCAACGATAACTCTCAGGGAATGATTTGAAGTTAGTACATAATGCATATTCGTCACAGATATGTAATTAATAATAAAGCAAGCCTCCGTTTGCCTTACATCATGATAAGCTTAAATGCACTGGTTGAATGGCCATGATTAGCCTTCATAGATTTTTAGTCTTGGTTCTCTTCAGCAAATGTTTTTCCAGATAGTTTGGGGTGAATCGATTTGTAGTGACATGTGATGAAGGACGTACCACACTTCATCCTTGTATGAGGAAACGGACGTTAAACCTTTATTATTATTATTATTATTTAAACTGTAAATCATTCAGTATAACACTACTATTATAAAATTGTATTTCTTACAATAACTTACATGACTAACATATAGACTTTATACAGTGACATGTATTCTCTGAACCCAGCAATTCTAAGTGATCAATCGATAAAATTATTCTATCAAGTAATATTCTACATAAAAATAATTCTACGTAAATAAAGACGCAGACCATCATTTATCTCCTCTGGCGATTCTTTCTTCTCATGAAATTTCTTGTACCGTTCAGTGCACTCCCCCCTCAAAACAAAATACGTGAGAGCCTTGGACCTCAGCCAGATCGTAAAGCCTCCCTCCACAAATATGGCCCTCTCTCCACGGGGGTGCTCCCTCAACAGCTGACACTGGGCGGGGCTTTGTGCGCTAACGATAAAAGTTTTATCGATGGCTTCAGCGAGGTCTTCTGTCTAATATAAGTCACAACAACCACAACTATTAGAGAGTAATAACAATAATAATAACAACAATTAGAGTGCTACAGTCATCAATGACAACATCGAGCACTGAGAAAAAATCAAACTGGCTAGCAAAAAAAAAGAAGGTCCAAAAATGTTGCAAATTCCAAAATCCAGAAATTCAGTCCAAAGTAAAGGGAGTTATCAACTTGTAATGAAAACCACAAGCACTAGGGAAACACAGTCAAGCCAACGAGAAAATACAAAAGATCCAGTATACGTAGCAAATAAAACTCTGAAACTCATTAAAATATTTGTAATTAGTGGAAATGACTACGATTACTTATGAAGCCATTAAAATTTTACTTAAATAATAATAAATATGAACTAATATTTATGTTATATTAATGTGTTCCACTATACAGTGATTATAACTATATCTCACTCTCCAGAGTTCTGCAACGTGGCAGGTCCAAGGTACATTTTCATACAAAGTCTGTTTTCACACTTCATAAAGAGCACTTTATAGATTAACAAGTTCATCCCTTCACAAAACACTATGGCTTGGAAATATTATGGCTTCAGAGGTGGTTCCTCATTGCCTTCCTCTGTGTTTGCTTAGTCGCTTCTTACAACATACCTTAAACCTTATTTCTTCTATAAACAGAGAGGAATTTACACCTGAAACGTTGATAATACATTTTCCAGATCCACTGACATGCGTTTCAGAGCCATTCGAGCCAGCTCTATGTCATCATTAGGCAGCTCAAAGGGAACAAAGTAAGGATTAGCATTGCGAAACTTCGGCATCCAATACATCATTCTCTGGTACTTGCGAAAAGCATGCGCATGTTGACCAAATATACTGATCAACTGATAGCCCATTTCATCATCAGGTATAACTCCTGCATCAATCAATCAATCAATAAAATCAATATCAATCAACTGATGCTGAATTGTTCGAGGGAACAAATAATCGTCAATCAAGCAAATCAAATAAGCATTGAATGAATATAAACGATAAGAAGATCAATATGGTTATAAATAAATCACTTAGTAGGATCTCAGAAGTAAATGAGTATTAATTAATAGATATATTTGTTCAACGAGAACAATTATAGAATATTACAGTAAATGAGTATTAATTACGAGATATATTTGCTCCACGATAAAGAAATAAAATCAATTTAAAGGTAACCAAACAACAACACAATAAGAAAAGATAATGTTTCATAGACTGCTAGAACTTTACTAATTAAAATATAATTATCATAATAATATTCATAATACCATTATTATTATTATTATTGCTACATATCATAATTATTATAATAATAATGATATGTAATAATTATTTTAATTATAACACTCTAATAATAATAAAAATAATTAATACATATCAAAATAAAAAGCATAATTCTTTTACCATTTCCTTCCATAAAATCTAGAACATCAATACAGCACTGTTGTTGCTTCGGGTAGTGCATAAACTCCACCTGCCAGACGTTACGTGCAATCATCTTCTCCTTAGGAAATAGGTCAAGTATTCGTTTGTAGGTTTCTAGGTCACGATGAACTTGAAACTCCTTCATATGCTCAATGGCTGCATAAATGAACTCCACATGACCTCGTCTGTAAAATGGGCAAAAAGTTTAGTTTTTATAGCACAAAAGGTTTGATCACTGATATGATAGTTCCAAATCAATGCACATTTTATAATACATACTTCAGTTATTTACTTTTTTATTATGCAAGCAAAAGAACTTGAATTGAATCCAGTGGAATATTCACATAAGAAAAGCCATGCCAATCTTACTATTTTATACAGAGATTTTAAAATAAGAAATATAATAATCTACTAATTTATATACAATTATAATATTTTATCACAGAGACTTTACAGTAATAGAAATAAATTGCAATTCTGCATGTGTACATTGTTGCTAATAATTTGTGAATTATCATTACAATTAGTGATTAAGCAATAAAAATAAAACTATTTCTTATTAATATTGTACACGATATTCTATATTTTATTATTATGTAAGAGAAATATTCAAAATAAATAACTAAGCATTCATTTATACAAACCTATACGGTTCATTGCGTTTAATGTATAACTTTAATGCTGCTTGGAAAGTCTTTTTGTTCCGCTCTTTTCTAGCAGCCTCATCAAAATACTGGCTGTGATGTACAGTAAGTTCCTTTTCCTTCTTTTCATGATCAGGATCTCTTACGCTGAGAAATCGTCGCACTGCAGAAGTATGCACGCCACGATTATGATTAAGAAAATGCACTTGAGCTATTTTATCAGAGAGGTCTCGGCCATGGCCTACATCATGTGCAATACAATTAGGTGGGTCGACAGCCAGAGAATATGAAATATTGTAAGTTTGCAACCCATGCAGGAAAGCACTTGTGGTCCAAGATAGCTCATGATGGGCTCTTGCAACAGGTGATGATAGAGATTGATATGCTTTCCTCTTGACTTTCAGCCAACGATATTCCGACAGATGATTTGAGTAGCATGAACCGCTTGATAAAAGCTTGCGACAAGATCCATGTAGAAAATTATTCCTCATTAAATTCGACATGGTATCAAATTTCAATGACTATTTGAGAAACATTGTCAAATAATTTCTGATTTAATTTTGCAAAACTCAAATCAATAATTACTTACTAGTACCAACTAGTTCTAAACTTCAGAGAACCATTAAGAAAATAACATTCAGGTAGTGAAACTAATAATGATTAGTGACCTGTAAGAAAATCATTTTTGTATCATAATAGCTTTTAAAAGTATGTGCAGAATGTCAATTCAGTTTTACGATAATTAAATATACTTAAGAATCATTCTTGTATCTTTCAAAAAACTTTTCACAATGATAAGTTTCACTCAGTCCAATCTCAGCATTACTAAGGTCAGAACAGAAATTAATAAAGTTTACTTAATCATCACTAAATTTAGAATGTGGAATAGATCATTACGTAATAACTATTTAACTGACACTATTATAGTTTAATCCAGCATATATTACTAATTATTAATTATGTAATTATATTAATTGTAAATTTAATACTAAAAGTAAAAGGCCTAATGCAATATTTACAAACAAATCGTGAAGTTCAGCCAAGATCTTGTAATAAGTGCCCTTTCGCAAAGGACATTGTATTTATAACTAGAATAATTATTAGCACTTATTAGGTCCATATATAGGCCTATAGCTCGATCAGTGTACTGTGAAAGTACTTAATTAGAAAATCAAGGATATAATTGAACGTTTTTATTCTATAGCTGTAACAGCCTTAAGGTCTCAATTCAATAAGGTGCATTAACAGTCTTCTTAGTGTAGAGAGTATAGTAAAAATCTATGAATATAAAAATGAAAAAGCATTAGGCCTATAGACCTTGATTTTTATAGTGTTCGACAGTGAAATCTGTACAGTTTAAGAACACCTTTCATTGTCATCGATGGAAATACTCTTATATATATATATATATATATATATATATATATATATATATATATACATGTATATATATATATATGATATATATATATATATATATATATATATATATATAATATATATATATATTGTGTGTCAATTAGGCAATAAGGAGAGATGATAAAACAGTGAGTATAGAAAGTGAATAAGCTTTGGACTAGCCGTTTAATTGTCGGTACAAGAGAATTGAAGAGATCAAAATCGAACTCCTCAAATAGTCTTGTCTATGAACGATGTCGTCTAACGACCCGCTATAACTAGTCGTCTATGTGATACACGGGCCTACCAAATCGATTGCATCATATGAATATACTGTACATATCTCATATCAAGTCAACAAGCATTACAGTGAAACGATCAACTACGTTGATATCTATCACTTTTAACACTACATGTTTAAACCGTTAGGCAATTTAGTCCATTTTCCGTATAATCAGTCCGGTGAATGTCCGAGATTTTTCTCTCAGATCAGCGCTGCTGGGATTCGAACCCACGAGGGTTCAGTTCATCTCAGGGTCTGTCATTTAAAACTTCATGACGTTACCCCTACGCTATTGAGACATTCAAATAGCATACATGCGTAAGTTATACACGATAAGCATAGGCCTACAGGCATATATGTAGCGTTGGTTATTTTATTTTTCCAAGGGGGTCATTGGGGGTGTCGAAAGTTTATCAGGGGCTTTCATCAGGGCTAATAGTAATAAAGGGGGGCTTAATTAATAACTACTCCCCTAGTAGGACTTTAGTCAGGGGTTCATACATTTGTCAAGAGCAGTCGAATCACCCGGACCTCTCATTCCCCCCACCCCCACCCTGCAAATTTAACCCTGCATTCATGAACAGTAATTAATTATTGCATAATGAACGATGCGTAAGTAGATCTAAGTAGAGAAGCTCGAACGACAAGTTAGAAATATCGAAAAGAATTTCGCTTGCTTATGTTAATAACACTTTGCAACAGCTTCTATAACGTTGTAACTCATTTTCAGTGTGTAATATATAAATCGATTGATAGATCTTCTCATTGTCAAAGGCGTGCCAAGTCGTTCAGTTTTTTCAATACAGCGTATGTAACAGGTCAATAGTATTACAATGTATTGTATTTACTTGTATGTCCGTCCTTTGATTGTAAGTATTTCAGACGTGCAGAATAAAAACCATTGGAAAGCTTGAACACAGGGATGCAACGAATTGCGGTCACGTTTTGAGATGCTTTAATTCTGCGCTTTGTTTGGTTGCTATGAGCCTAACAATTCACTATAGCCTACTGTCACATAAGTCCCCAACTTTTCAGCCGTAACACAATTTTTTAAATTGTATATCAATTACAACTTAGACGTCCATGCCTAATTTAAGTGTAATCCAATTGTTAACTATAGGCCTGCAGACTGGGAGTAAGCCAATTAAAGAGATCAAAACTAGACCTGCAAACTCTCTGGCCGCAAATTTAGTCCGATCATAAAAATTGAAAAATAAACGTACATTTGATTCTAAAAGGAAATAATGCAGACTTCAACCCAACGTCTTGTTACTTGTTTCGTTGCCACGCGGTTATTTTCAGGGTTGCTCTACTGTGACGAGAATCTCAGTCTTTCAGATTATCAAGCAGAAAAAGTTTCTACTGATTTGACAATCAAACTGCCCGACTTAGCAAACACTGAAGTCTCAAAACACAGTTACCAAATATCGAATCACTGAAGAGTGACACACGTCTGACATTCAATAATTTCATGATCATAGTACTCGAAGCTAAATGTCAGGCCTCCAGTAGCTTGCAGCCCAGGTGATCGCAGACTTTTACAAATGGTGGTTTGAACAAGGTTCTGGAGGGGGGTAAAGTTAGCCACTATGTTTTATTGGTTACATTTTTGTGTGAAAGCTAAGGGGTATATAAATTGTCGGGAGTGTTGCCCTCCACTCACTTGTACGAAAGATGCTTTGTCTTCCTAGTCACTGTTACACAGATCGATACCACAAATCGAACTATCTGAACTAGAACATCTGCTTTAATTAGAAAGACTTTGTATCTTAGAGAATAACAACTATTAACACACTTAATTATCAATCGCGCTTATAAAGCACACTGGCTTTTTATTTCAACTTGATTTGCCAGGATTTTGACTAGATTTCTAAATTATTAAATAAAATTACTTATGTAGACAAATAATAGCTAAGTAACATATGGTAACATCAGAGTTACGCTTGCGAAACTTTAGTGAGGCGAGAATTTCTAGAGAGAGAGAGAGAGAGAGAGAGAGAGAGAGAGAGAAAGAGAGAGAGAGACAGAGACAGAGACAGAGAGAGAGAGAGAGAGAGAGACAGAGAGAGAGAGAGAGAGAGAGAAAGTGTGTAGTATTAGTATTGTATACTATAGTAAAAGGATATTGGATAAAACTATCTTGCTATTTGGCAAATAAATGGACTAAAGTTCTGCAATGCGAATATACATGTAGAAATATGTCTAAATAAAAAAGTAAACACGCGTTATAGTGAAATGAAAAATTAATGTTGATATCAGTCACTTTTAATACCACATTTTTAAACCGTTAGGCAATTTAGTCCATTTTCCCTATAACTAGTCCAATGAATGTCCGAGATTTTACTCTCAGATCAGCGCGGCTGGGATTCGAACCCACGAGGGTTCAATTCACCTCAGGATATGTCATTTAAAAGTTCTTGACGTTACCCCTACGCTATTAAGACATTATATGTATAAATATGTATAAATATGTATATATTAGGACGTTGCGTGCAAAGAGAGCGCATCAGAACGGATGACAGAGCTACTCTATGCAGCACAGTGTACATGAGTTAAATCCATCTACATCGTCATTCTTATAACCGATGCCCTCTTACAGTTAGGCCTCTTGCCTCAAAGGCGTCACGAGCTGACCTGCTGACCTATGCTCCTGAAATTTGCAAATTATTAAATGTCGAATAAAAATTAATGCGCTAGGGTCACAGTATTTTATCTACGGCTTCAGGAATGCACTGAGATGCAGGCAAATGCATGTACTCTGAGTGCTGAATGCATTGCATGCATCTGAAAGATGTATGCACGTTATAAATATATTACGCGTTATATGGCATATTTGAGCAACATTTTAATTTCAATCATTTAAATTGGCGCACAAAATGGTAAGTACTGTAATTATTATTTAATCAATTCATCAGTGTACGCTCTCCTGTGATCGAATGTAATACGCCAGAGTTTACAGGTTAGATCTGGGTCTAATTCTCCTCTGTGAATCATTTGGAACATTCTATTCAAGGGGTTACATACTGTATACTTGTATCAACTTTCATAGTATATATCTCTATGTGCAAATGTATATACATAGGCCTATACATGTATGTGTAAGTACATTGCACACATAGCCTACATGTATGTGTCTATACATTGCACACATACATGTATGGGTATATACAATGCACACATACATGTATGGGTATATACAATGCACACTTGATGGGTATATACAATGCACACTTACATGTATGTGTCTATACATTGCACACATATATGTATGTGTCTATACATTGCACGCATACATGTATGTGTCTAAACATTACACACATCAAACTGTTTGCAGTGTACAGTACATACACATGCATGCATCATGATACACTGATACTACAATGACAATATGATTACCGAGTAGGCACTTATATATGTTGTGGTGACGTTTATGTCACATTATATGTTTAATTCTATCCTTCTGATATGACTCGTATGTTTGTTTATCGCCTGCTTGTTTTTACCGTGTTTATTACGTGTGCGAGATTACTGCTGTTTTATTGATGTCTGTTTGGGAGTTTTACTTATTTGTGCCTACATGTACATTCTCACAATACTCAGTGCATTGTTTTCATTGACATCTGCAAAAAGTTTATTAATTTGCATATGTCGATCTCATGTCAATATAAAGTCATCTGGTAAAGATCATCTGAATAAAATCCTCTGGAAAAGAGTTCCAAACAGCTTAAAGTCAACATTAGTGTACTATATGTTCCCCTGGAATTTAATTTAGAGCCCGATGTTGTGCTGAACGCCGACAGCTCTATGACTTTTTGATATTGTTTTAACTGCAGTTCCTCATTACCTCGTTCAGCCGTGCTCCAGTATGAGTTCTGAGCTTAACTCAAGCTCAGATAGATGCGTGGAGGGAGCCACGTGTGTTAACGACGTGGACTGGAAGGTAGCTGGAGTGTGTCTGTGCCCTCCAGGAAGCGTGGGTGATGGACTGAACACCGGAACTGGATGTCGATATCGTGAGTGAATCGATCAATCAGTTAATCAATCAGTCAATCAATCAAATGATCAATCAATTCGCATACTGGAAACAGTTTGGTATCAAAGACTTGGTCCTGTTCTGTGTGAGATGAAGTAATTTAGGAGTAGAATTCGTATATTGTAAAAATAATAATAGTAGGAATAAATAATAATAACAAAACAATATCAATGATATTCCTACTATTCTGCTATTATTCTGAAATCGAAGCTAAGTTTTATTTGAACGCAAGGGAAAACAGCAAATATTTATAGGCTATTTAGGGTATTTGTAAAAACACTGCATGCTATATTTTGTAATCCTTCTTTGTACAACTATTTAGTTTAGTTTAATTAACTGTTATCAATACTTGAAATATCATTAAATGTTATCGACACTGTTATTAATACTTGAAATATCATTAAATGTTACTGACACGTTATCATCCATTCTCTCCTACTCTATTATTTTATTTATTGACAGCTAGCTGCCCGGAAGGACTGCTTCAGGATAGATACAGTTGCTATCAGTTTCTTAATCAACCTTTGACCTTCACCCAGGCTCTGGAATCATGCCATCTGATTGGAGCAGAGCTTTGGTCGCTAGGTAGCGAGAATGACGTCACTTTTTTAAGAAATAAGATTGAAAGTTCAGGTTCAGTCAAGTCAGAATACTGGACTGGATATAATGACCTCAGATGGAAAGGTAAATGTAAATTTAAAGCAATTTTTACTCTGGCTTAATCGTCTATCGCTGCCAAATTAGGAAGTTTATTTAATTGGGCATCACTTGAGCTAAGCTAAATTGTTCAATTTTAAACTGCAATTTGTATGCTAAATTTAAAAGAGTAAACATGCATTATAGCGAAATGATCAACTATGTTGATATCTATCTCTTTAATACCACATGTTGAAACCATTTGGCAATTTAGTCCATATCAGGTAACCAGTCCTGTGAATGTCTGGAATGTTACCCTCAGATCAGCGCGGATGGGAATCGAACCCGCCAGAGTTCAGTTCATCTTAGGATCTCTCATTTAAACTTCATGACGTTACCTGACGCCTGTAACCACTATGCTATCGAGACATTCAATCAATTCATTATAATTCAATCAATCAATTCATTATAATTCAACCAATCAATTCATTTTAATTCAATCAATCAATTCATTATAATTCAACCAATCAATTCATTTTAATTCAATCAATCAATTCATTTTAATTCAATCAATTCATTATAATTCAATTAATCAATTCATTTTAATTCAACCAATCAATTCATTATAATTCAATCAATCAATTCATTATAATTCAATCATTCAATTCATTTTAATTCAATCAATCAATTTATTTTACTCAATGTTATTCTTTTTGAGACCGTACCTGCAATTTTCACGGATAACAAATAACGAGTATCTCTTTGTTTTATTTCGCTGAACATTTTGTCACTTTGTGCTTTACATTGTGTACTTATGGTACTTAAATACCATATTTTTGGTGAAATAAAGATGTATATATTTGATCCTGATGTACAGGTATCTACGTGGCTCCAGATCAGAGTCCCCCAGTCCCAGAGTACATGTGGAGGACTGGTGATGAGGTGGGGCAGGGTAACAGACGATGCGTGGTATTAGAAGGGGGCCTGGAAGCAGACTATAAATTCCGCCGATCATCTTGTGAGAGTCTACACAAGACCATCTGCAAGAAAGGTACCAGTACAAATATTGTTATGGATAAGTAAAACTTCGGAAGAGTTAATTTGTTAGCTGTGTATTTATGGGAACTTATGCAGGCTTAGTAAGTATGGTTTCGTCGAAGTCAGAAACTTTTCAGAAAAATTTAAAAGTTTCAAAATTCCAAGGATTAATGGTATTCGGTTATGCAATAAAATCTCTAAGCACAGCCCTTGAGTGATTTAGGAAGAGATTGCACATTATTTTTGTTGTTAGAAAGAAAATAATCTGAAACAGCTAAATCATCTAGATTTCTATTATGCATTTCTACTGCTTGATTGGTTAAATTAAATCAAAATGAAATAGAATTTTTGCTTTCAAGTTATAGTTTCAGATAGTTCAAAGAAGATGCGAAAATACTATAGAATCGATAATTATCGTTAAAATTTATCTCACCATAATTTCTTATAACTGATGTAATTATTTTAGTTCAAATAACAAGATCCTGTCCACCTGGCTGGCATTTGATTGAGAGTCGGTGCGTTCTTTCAATGGGCATGACTCCGCTCAGTTATTACTCTGCCTACCTTACCTGTCTGAGCCTGGGCTCCGATCTTCTTCATCTAAGCAACCTGAATGATGGGTTCATGGAAAGCTTGAAGCACCTGTAAGTGGTCAATTAATGCCAATGAATCAGTCAATAATACCAATGAAATAGTCAATTAATGCCAATGAATGAGTCAATTAATACCAATCAATCAGTCAATTAATACCAATAAAATAAATCACTCAATTAATACGAATGAATCAGTCAATTAATACCAATCAATCACTGAATTAATACCAATGAATCAGTCTAATATCAATGAATCAGTCTAATGTCAATTAATATAGCAGAGCTACCGTCATCAATGTTGTCACTGATGACGGTAGCACTTTAATTGTTGTTACGTTATGTTAGACAATCAGTGATAAATATGACTATGCATTTCTAGATACGAAATGCGATGTCAAGGAGGAAGTTTTATAAGTAAAATTAATTAACTAATGAAATAAAAATTAAAACTGTACTGATATTGATGCTACCAAAAACGAATACCAATTACTTGCGACGGTTGAGTCTGAATTCCTTGCTAGTGCTAGGAGTTTATTAAGATTTTGATCTTGTCTTTTCTATTTAGCCAGAAAAATACAACTTTCAAAGTTTCATATAAATTTTTAGATGCAAGGCGAATATACCTTTATGCTATCAGAAATAAACAGCTGTTATCTAATTTATCTAATAAGGAAAAAGTTAAAGGAGCATTTCACAACCAGTTTTGATTACCTGAATTGTTCTAAAAGTACATGGTCGGAGCCAGTGGCGATGTCGATAAGATATTCGACAGCGGATCAGTAAGTGCGAGATTCAAATCCTGGGCTCGCCCATCATTGACATCGCTTTCGAGTGAGGAAATTGACGTTAACATTAGCTTTTTTATGTATAAATATTACCCTAAATATTACTTTCAGTTTACCACAAGGGTATACCGCCTGGATTGGATTAAACTTTAATTATTTACCTAACGTTGATAACAAATTTCTGCAATGGACCGATGGCACAAAGGCTCTTTCCGTACCTGTGTCAGAGCACGACCGTGATCTGGGATCTAGCTGTTACGGGCTGAATCACGATGGAGCCTACACTGGAGTGGACTGTTCTAGAAAACAGCCATTTTTGTGCGGACATGATGTAGGAGGTTCGTGAATGGATAATTGCACGGAACTTGTTGATAAAAAACGTTGTGTTGTAATCTCCATTAATTGGCGTATTATTACGAGCTGTTGTCTGTGTATGTTTGCTTATGATTGTGGGCTGTCAACTAGATAGGATTTATTTATCCTCTTTGATGACCCAGTTTGTACGTGCAATTTTGTATTTCGTGCTTTGATGATAATGTCATTAAACATAGTTCTCTCTCTCTCAGAAAAACATAAGTATAAGGATGACGAAATGATAGTTATCAATATTAAATATTGTAATTAATTATAATTAATTATATATTAATCGTTTAATTGTATGACTGAGTACATCATTTCTTCATAGTTTAATTATTAGAATTAAAATTATTGATGCTCTGCACTAGCGAAGCATCAGAAAGACACATATTTCAGATATAAACTATTAAAATATTTTTATTTTAGATTTAAATATATATCTTAGTTATAAATATATAAACATTCGATCTAACAAATATTTGTAGACTTTGGTGCAGCTATTTGCATTAATGTTTAGATATTTAGATTTATATTTAGCAATTTAGATTTAGAGTTATGATTATTCGTTACTTAATTAGAGTCATTGATTAACTATCAAATTTGGTTGATTTGATTAATTTTTTCATCCATTTTGTTCTCTACAGATAGTCTATTTAAATGATTATCAATTACAACATAGAATTGATTGAGAACTATATGTAAGTAATTAGTTAATTTAGATTTGTTATTTTAACGGATTTGATTCAATAAAACCTAGTGTTTAGTCAGACACGAACCTGGCGCTTAATACTACAACAACAACAACAACAATATGACTTGAGTGCCATTGTTGTCCATGACAACATCGAACACTGTGGAACCCAACTACTACCATGTTTCAGAGAGAATCTCGTGTCCTAAGGGTTCAGTGAGGTTCGGAGCAATGTGCTATAAGATAAAGAACCAGGAAGTGGAATGGGTCAAGGCCCGGGCGTCCTGTAGGTCCATGGGGGGTGAACTCATCTCCATCACATCGGAGACTGAACAGAGGTTCCTCTCAGAGATCTTGGATCAAGAGCTGCAACGTGGCAACTACTGGCTGGGTAAATTATTTCTTATGCCAATTCATCATCATCATATCCTCTTGAATCCCAGTTTAACTAGGGTCGGGATTAGACAATTTAGTATCAATTGCTGGAGCCTAGTCGCTCACCAACCGAGTGCCCTTTCTGGTGTGCGTAGGCGCTCACCAACCGAATGTCATTTCTGGCGTTGGTTGATTTCTTACACTAATTGCAAATAACAAATAGCATAAAAATAAATCAGTAAATTTTATTTAATAAAAATAAAAAAATTAAGTAAAATTACTTAACTGTTAGTATTTATCATACATGTGCATGTGTATATGCCGATAGATAATTATCTATCGCTGTATTGGTGTATTTAAAATAAACAGTGCACGATAAAACATTGTAGATTATTATTCAGTGTTTTATTATTTATTTGATATTGTTTAGTTGCGTATAGAAGACTATTTTTCAATCGTTTAACTAGATAACAGATTTTACGCTTGTTTTACGAATGCAGGATTGAGAAAAGTTCATGAGAATTACGCAGAGGTCAAACTCAAAGAAGACGAACTTGGTTACGACGGCTACGCCAAACCAGTAATGGATGCAGACGGAATTCATTCTCCAGGCTTCCTGCAATGGACTGACGGCCAGTTCTTATCTTTTTCAAACTGGGGGAGCGATTACTTGCACCAGTATCCTGTGGAGAATAGTTCTTGTTTCGTCATGACGTCACTGAATTCCACGTACAACCCTTCCGCTTCCTCTGATTCATCTGGATCTACTCACGTCTGGATTCTGCAGCAGTGTAACATGAAAGCAAATTACATTTGTGAATACGGTAAATAGCTTCATATCTCTATCTCTCTCTCTTAGTGCACTGCCTACTGGCAGTTCCATGGTATATCACGCCTCCACTCTTCTCTGTCTTCCGCCTTCCTCTTCATTTCCACATATGAGTGGGTCTTTATCTCTATATAAATTCGTTTATTACATGAAATATAACATACCGCAGAAAACTTACACATATACAAATAGCAAAACAGAAAGCAATAAACACATATCAAAAATAATATATATCACGACGATAGGCTACGGCTATTTCTTCTTCAAGTGCACTGCCTAAATGCGGTCCATGTCTTGTAACTCTTCCAACTAATTCTATTCTCAGGCTTCCTTTTCATCTGTATGTATTAGATGATCCAGCTTTCCATGTCTCGGTCTTCCTCTAACTCATCTCCCTTGCATTCTTCCCTCTATTACATCCTTAGCAAACCATCCCACTTATAATGTGTCCTATCCAGCCTTTTCTATTTCTTATCACATTTATTAACAGTTATTTATAGTCAATTGTACAGTTAGTTGTTTTATTAATTTTATCGTCTTATATATCTCACAGTGAACACCCCATGTGCCAGTGCTCCTGAGTGTCACACCCTAGCCTCATGTCACATGGGGCAGTGCAGGTGCCTAGATGGGTACGAAGGTGACGGTCTAACTGCCTGTATAGGTAATAATAATAATAATAATAATAACACGCATTATAGTGAAATTATCAACTATGTTGATAGCTATCACTTTTAGTATCACATGTTAAATCCGTTAGGAGAGTTATCCCATTTAAAGTGTAACCAGTCCAATGAATGTCCGAGATTTTACTCTCAGATCAGCGCGGCGTGGAATCGAACACACGAGAGCTCAATCCACCTCATTATCTGTCATTTAAAATTTCATGACGTTATCTACATCTCTAACCATTGCGCTAATGAGACATGCGTAACTACAGGCAACCTATTGCATCCGTTATTCTATCATCTATAGAGAATCTAATTAGGCTTTTCTGCTAAATTGATACATTTTTATAGTTTCTGTAAAATACATGTAGTCTATAAAAATGTATCTTACTTAAAGATTAGTAAACTTGCGAACAGTTGGTTACTTCTATATATTATCTGCTTACAAGAAGGAAATTAATTTTCTAATAATCTTAATTAAAGAGCACAGCCTAGTCAATGTTACTTGAATATGCATAACAGCGTATAGTTAGTTTACTCCTTAAATGACTAAAAGGTAAAGTTATTGTGTATCTTTCAGAAGCCTCCTTTAAACAGTAAACATCCTCTTAATTGACTCTCAATTAGAATTCAATACGTCAGTCATCTGTCAAGTGGCGGATCCAGGAATTTTTTAAGGGGGGGCCCAATTTGTTTTTGAGAGTGCATATTTTTTGCATATGCCCGCCTTCTTGGGACATGTGACGCAATCAGACAAAATGCTATGGGGGGGGGGGCTAAATTTTTGTCCACTAACTACTGCGATCAGCTCATAGAGTGAGTGTATTCCCGTATCTTACCCCCCTCCTCACCAATACCCGTACTAAAGTAAGAGGAAAACCTAAAATCCTGCATTTGTTTTGGAAAAAATAGGTTAATATTTTCGCCTCTGAAGAAACTCAGAGGATCTGGATGAATTACAAAAGTGACCTAATTTTGGCGGTAGGGGCCCGGCCGGGGGCATAAGCCCCTCACAGCCAAGGCTGTTTACATCACTGCTTCGGGACAGAGTTAACATTTTTTTACTTACACCCTTTATTCCTAATATACAGTGGTTAAAGTGAAAATTGAGAGCTAGTGAAACGGTCAACATCTTTCGGGCCCCTTGCATTATACAGGTTTCCTAGTCTATCAAATATGGGCCCCTAAAGGGGCCCATATTTGAAAAGAAATCGATTTAATGGAACTGAGTTCCCTCTCGTACACCCCCTCCCCCTTAACCATTGCCCTGACAAATTTACTTACACATCAAAATTGCCATATAAACATTGAAAATATAGTTTAACTTTTTTTTCGGCGGACCTAAGGGGGGACCCGGGCCCCCTGGGCCCCCCCTCTGGATCCGCCACTGCATCTGTCTCAAGAGCTTATCATCGAATTATCGAGCCCAGCAATTAATTTGAACAAATTAACACGCAGTATAGTGAAACGATCAACTATGTTGATATCTGTCACTTTTAATACCACATGTTTAAACCGTTAGGCAATTTAGACCATTTTCCGTATAACCCCTTCCAGTGAATGTCCGAGATTTTACTCTCAGATCAGCGCGGCTGGGATTCGAACTCACAAAGGTTCAAATCAACTCAGAATCTGTCATTTAAGACTTCACGACGTTATCCCTACGCTATTAAGACGTTCTAAACTTTGAATTTTAATTACATTGAACTCTGTACCTACTGACCGGCAGTCGACCAACTGTGTGGATCTAAGTAGTTTACCGGCATGTTAAATTTAATCAGCTAAATTTTTATGATCTACTAATTTGCAAACTTTCCATTTGGTTTGATGACATTTTACTGAATCGATCCTGTCTATATAATAATTTACACAACACATTTAGAATTTAGCATTATAGATACATTAGTTTTTGATAAATAAGTTTATTTGTGAATTGTGATGCTTTCAGATATTGATGAATGTTTGGATAGACCGTGCCACATTCACGCCACCTGTTCGAATATTCGAGGTTCTTACTACTGCGCATGCGCGGCGGGTTACATGGGAGACGGCGTTACTTGCATTGGTAGATATGTTGTTCTTGTAGTAATTGATTAATTTTATTACTTCTACTCTAAATTATTTTGACCTGTTTCAGTAAAAATGTAACTCTTATTATTAAAAGAAATCCAGTGTATGCAGTTTTAGATTTGTATAAATCAAAGACGTTCACTTATTAGGTATCTTTTTATCTGATCCTTATCTGTATGGTATTAAACACCTTTCTCCTATTGAATTGCAGCATTTAAGTGTAATTATTAAGCTGGTGCAATATAATTTAGAATAAGTTATATCATTATTAATATTGTTATTAATATTATTATTATTATTATTATTATTATTATTATTATTATTATTAGATCAGTTTATTAACTCTATCGATATGGAGTGCGAATAAAGAACCCCACCAAGATCTGTTTAACTGAGAGTGTATAGGAATTTTTGCAGTATCAGATTGAGCAGGGACCTGATGGATAGAATGTCATATTGAATGCAGATGTTCGCAGTTGTACAACAGATGTGGAATGTCATCGGAAGGCTGTGTGCGGAAGACAAAACGGACTGTGCTCCTGTTTAGACGGATACGTTGGAAATGGAAAGACTTCTTGCATTGGTGAGTTATACATCTAATATTCTAGAATTTTTCCATTCGCTTATAATTTTGTAACAATTTCTGGAGCCAAGGCGCTCACCAACCGAATGCCCTTTCTGACGTTGATGGTGCATGGTCGAGGCAGTAGTAGGCTTGTTTGATAAGCAAGAGGTCCTTGGTTCTAAATCTACCCGGATTGTCTCTGAGAATAGTCTACACTAATGATCCGGTGACGGAGCAAAGCCGAGTTTTAGACTAATTTTTCTTTGTGAGGGTTCCAGAGATGAAGCTAGCAAGCTCTAGTGTTCTAACATTCAAAGTTTTAATTATCAATCAATCGATCTCTTGCAGATATCGATGAATGTTCAACCGGAAGTCCGTGCCACCCGGATGCGGATTGCAAGAACATCGAGGGGTCCTACGAGTGCTCCTGTAGACCCGGATTCAGAGGCACTGGCGTCAACTGCACTGGTTTGTCTATTCATCATCTATCTACGATGATTTTCTGCACTTTTAGAGTGACGTTGTCGTTAGATGTAGATATATTTCATAGAGGCGCTAAAGTAGATATATATTATAAAGGCGCTAAAGTTTAACGTCTTTTTCTAGCTGCCACTATACTGTCAGCAACATTACGGGAAAACTTCTGAAATGATTTGGGTCTTGAGTGAAAATTCTATGAAGTGAACGATCATTGATCGTGAAAATATTATTCAAACACTGAATTTGTACTACACTCGGTACTTTAAAATGTCCATATTTAGGTAAATACCAATAGGCTTTAATATGCCTATTAAGAAACTTTTTGTTTGTTAATGTTTCTCGATGCGAATATATTTTTACTTAGCCACATATTAGTATAAAAAGAAGAAATCAAAATTGCTTTTAAGACAACTTTATGATTTTGTTACTTTCTCTTCTGTTGTATATTCAGCTTGGGACGACCATGTTATCGTCCCTTGATGCCTCATGGTGATGAATATCTAATATTCATTGAGGGATTGATTGATTGATTGATGGCTGTCTTACTGTAATCATTGATTTATCGATTAGTTGAAATGATTGATTGATTGAGTGGGCTATTTATTGATATATTAATTAATTTATTGTCTTTAGTATTGGAGAAGGTCTATTCGTATACCGACCCTAGTTAAACTTGGATTTAAGGGAAGATGATGATGATGATTAATTAATTGATTAGCTAAGTAATTTGATTGAATCAGTCATTGATTAATCTATGAATTGAAAGTATTAATTGATTGATTGATGTTGATTGATTGATTGTTTGGTTGATTGATCGATGGTTTGATTAATCGACTTATTGACTTATTGATTGATTGATCTCAGAAATTCCCAGATCATGTGAAATGATGAGGCGTCGCGGTGACGTCATAATCTCGGGGTCCTATTACGAAATTGATCCAGACGGTCCGCGTGGTGTAGAACCTTTCAAAGTGAGTACACCTTTGATCATTCTATCTAGTATTCACCAACTGAGGACTAAATTAAAAAAAATAAATCGATAATTGATAATATAAATTGCCAAAAAGGATAAACATAAAATATAAACGCCATAAGCATAGCTACCAAGAAAGAATGTTATATCACAACATGAATGAACGAGCCAGTCCCGTGCACCCCCAAAATGGGGAGGGGTGGTAAGAATCTCACGGCCAGTCGGCACCTCGGGTGCCTCACAGAGTAGAAGAGTGTAGCCATTATATACCATGGACCTGCCATTAGGCGGTGCACTAAGAGATAGAATATAAATTAATTATTGATTTAGTTAGTAAAAGTCAGTCATCCAGACATGTAAGAAAAAAGAAGATAAGCTGCAAATGATGATTGTCATTAAAACGACAATGGGAATCACTAATATTTTCTAAAATATTAAAGTCGGTGGTACTAAATACCTGCAGTGGGCAACCTTCGGCTGTGTAGCATTGGACATTTCACGCTAAACACAGTGCAAATCAGTGATTTGGACGCCATCTTAGACTCGAAGACATCGTAGTCAGCTACATAGTTTGACACTTAACCTCGTTCTTGTTATTTTAATTTCTGTGTCTTCTGTTGAGAATCGAGTTTCTTCATAATTATTATAAATAATAATAATACTGATATTCAGGTTAGAGCCAGTGGCGAAGTCGGTAAGATATTCGACCGCGGATCAGATGGTCGGGGTTCAAATCCTGGGCTCGTTTGTCACTGACATCGCTTTCGTATGAGTAAACTGACGTTAACCTTAGCTTTACCAGCATTAAAATAGACATATAATAAAGAGAAGAGTGGAAGCGTTTTATGCCATGGACCTGCCAGTAGGCAGTACACTAAAATAGAGACATATAATGCTTGCTATTCGGTGTCGTTTTTTTTCTTAGGTTATTTGTGAGATTCACGGTGACATAGGTGTATCAGTTTTGACTCACAGCTCAATGACTAGGGTTCAAATACCAGGAGGAACTTCCTACTCTCAGAAGCGTAGTCTTTACTATGGAGCCACGTTACATCAAGTTATCAGTCTGATCGATCATCAAGGGTTCTGCTATCAGGAAATGTTGTATGTATGCTATTGGTAATGCTTAAATTAAGCGTAGAGTGTATTGATCATCATCTTCATTATCATCATCATCACTATCATCATCATCATCACTATCATCATCATCATCATCATCATCATCATCATCATCATTATCATCATCATTGTCATCATAATCACAACCACAAGCATCATCATCATCATCATCATCTTCTTCATTATTTCTTATGGAGAAGCGTAAAAGTTTTGTTTCATCTATACCAACTTCTCAGAATGAAATTGGAATCTTTTATAACAAATCCAAATTGTTTTCAAGTATAGAAGACCTAATGAATTTAACACTATTTTTCATTTTGTTTTCAGATTCGAATGCGACGGAGCCGTTAGTTTGATGGAGACGACTTATTGGATAGACGGAAGAGGCAATGCTCACAGTATGTGGGCCGGCGCTTCAACCAATGGATCCGTATGTGATCATATTCATAGATTAGCTATTTTATATTTAGTATATTTAATTCTATTTGTTATATTATTTTTTATATGTAAATTAAGTTAAGCTTTTATTGTAATAATTATACTATTTTTTGAATTATATTTTTCTCTTATAAGCTCGGCAAGGTTATAAATGTGCTGCAGTTATTGATTTGGCGTAGTATTTAAGTTTGCCCAGTAATTACTTATTGAAGTAGATGTATTAATTACTTAATACGGCTTATAAAGTATCCTTACTAATGTAAAAAATAGTATTTTGGCAATAAAGTAAGTTCGTTTAATACGGAAATCGAATTTTCTCTACGTAAGGAACCTTAAATGTAAATTTACAGGTAATAGGTATCACGTAAATCGTCTAATATAGTCATTATTTTCAATTAGAAAACGAATTCGTTATTCTAGTAGCTACTACTTCTGTATTATTACTCACAAAGCTTAGGCTCTTGATGGTAACCCTCCTCTTCCTGATTATATGTTTTCTTACTAGTTAAGTTTGTTTGTATTTAGTGTTATTCTAATACGCAAATAGAAAGTTTGAAGGTATAAAAAGGAATTACTACTTTGGAACATATATAATTTTATATGTGTTTCAGTGTATCTGCGGTGAGATCGGATCCTGTGCCAATCCAACAAGTCTGTGCAACTGTGACGGACGGCAGGCGTCAAATAACGGAAACACCGAGAAGAAATTGGTTGATTTTGGAAGGATTGTGGATAGATCTATACTACCTGTCAGTGAGATATATTCTGGTGGGGTACAGGGTTCTGGTAAAGGGTATTTCTTTGTGGGTCCCCTGAAATGTGCTCCAAAAATTGTAGGTTTGTTGTACAATTACTGAGTATTTTTAAGCAATATCGCATAGCTATATTCTAATCTAAATTGGATTTACTTATGGAAACTTTTTGCTTGAAGTTTTTCTCCATATTCGATAAGTTAAGTATTGTCTAAAACGCACATCTTCTGATATGTGCGGGAATTACAATAATACTAATAAGTAAAATCCAAGTCGTAGATACTTGGAAAAAAAGTAGCATACTACTCAAAATATTTGGTTTTTTAATAAAGTATTTTTGGGTTTGTATTTTCTCGCTTATATATATTATAGATATGCCAGTGAGTTGCGAAAGCAGCAACGCCGGTCCTAACATTCTCGGTCTTGGTTCGGGCTCGGCAAAAGAGTTGGATAACTTTACGACACAACTAGTCCTTAATCCTGTCGAGAAGAACTCGGAACAGGATCGAGTGGATTCAGGAGCTAACGGTCAGAGGATGATGATAGTATTCTGCGACATGACGTCATTTGATTTGCCTGTTACCCAGATTCCTCTCAGGAAGTAAGTCATATGCGAGATCTATGTTCAGTAATCAATTTAGAAAAGTCAATAGTTTGATTGATTGATTGATTGTTCAACGCACTTGAAAGATTACTTGCTTTCTTGCTTCCTTGACTGATTTATTGCTTGATTTATTGATCGACTCATTGATTGATTGATTGACAATAATCAGCAATCATCAATCAACAATTTACACCACTAAAATATCAATGAGCCTAGATATAAGTTATGTACGTTCCACGTGATGTATAATTTGTAGCCTTTAATATCACCTAGGAGACCGCCTTTATGACGTTGAAGTGAAAGTTGTCTGACGATGACGAATAAAGAAGTAAATATATATTGTAGTTTCGGAAAAGAAGGTCGATCATTCAAAGCATCCCATTTGCATCCAGTTGGGATTGAATATGCTGAAAGCATGGAAGCAGTGATGGCGTTGATAGAGCATTCTGGTTTCTGCAGCCAGTATTATAGCTACGATGGGCTGGTGAGTCAGTCTAGTCAAGATTATAAAGTTCTGTTTAAAGACAGAATATATTTAATGTAATTTCATGATTAAATTCAGTTAATAATATTAAAAGATTTTACATTTCATATTTACTACTATTTTGGGTTAAAATAATTGGAATATGCTATGCATTATATCTATGCTGGATAGTCTCTCTCTTCTCTCTCTCTCTTTATATATATATATATATATATATATATATATATATATATATATATATATATATTTATATATGCATATATATACATATATAAAGCTAGTAAAAGCTAATGTTAACGTCAGTTTCCTTACTCGAAATCGATGTCAGTGACGGTAGAGCCCAGGATTTGAACCCCGCACATACTGATCCACGGTCGAATATCTTACCGACATTGCCACTGACTCTAGTGACGATGTGATATTCATAATAATAATAATAAAGGTTTAACGTCCGTTTCCTCATCCAGGGATGATGTCAGGGACGTTATATATATATATATATATATATATATATATATATATATATATATATATATATATATATATATATATATATATACATACATACAAACATACATATATACACACATATACACTGTGAGTCATAACAAACATGTGCGCAGTATTTCATCCACAACTTTGACATTTGTGAACCGATTTTGAAAATTGTTTCAGAATTATAAAGTAGAAGAAAAGTATCGATCTTAAATCTAGTTTTTGTGACAATTCCGGTATATTTTTAAACAATAACAGACGATTTTACAAACATAGTCTGTCTTTGTTTAAATTTTAAAATGGTGTTTATTAAAGCAGATTAAGAGTTCACAAAAACTTGTACCTCTTAAAGGGTTGTGGCTCACATTGGTTGATTGCCGAATTTCCAGCAAAAAACTGGATTCTGGGAGGGCCAGATTGCTTATTAAAGAAATTACACCGAAAAGAAGAAAATAAATAACGTGGACGAGTTGAAGCAACGCCTGGTGGACGTTTGGCAAGACATGAAGCAATCTGTCATTGATAAAGCAATAGATGAGTGGCGCAAGCGTCTCCGAGCTTGTATTCCAGCTAAAGGAGGGCACTTTGAGCATAATTAAGCTTTGACAGTTGACAGCAGCAGTAGGCCTATAATACTGCTTGTTTCGTTTTTTGTTAAGCCACGGATTTGTAAACATTCTGTAGCGATTGATTTACTTAAACTGAATATTTTCAGTCGCGCATATTTTCAAGCACTGCTTCAACGCAAAAATAATAATTAACAGAGTCACTTAACGTTATTTTATAGCAAATGTGTTCCTGATTATACCTATGCAAAAATTTAAAAAATCGGTTCACTAATACCAAAGTTATGGGCGAAAGACTGCGCACATGTTTTTTTTTGACTCACAGTGTATACATACATACAAACATACATACATGCATGCATACATACATACATACATGCATGCATACATACATACATACATACATGCATACATACATACATACATACATACATACATACATACATACATACATACATACATACATACACACATATATACATACATACATACATACATACATACATACATACATACATACATACATACATACATACATACATACATATATACATACATGTACATATATGTACATGTATGTATGTATATACATACATGTACATATATGTAAGCCTATATGCGTCTGTGTTTCTAGAATGCCCCATTATCACAGTCCTACTACACTTATGGTCACTCCTCTAAAATGATGCATCAGCTCATCACAGACTGTCCTTGCTCTTACACCCAGACCTGCACCACCTCTGATAGTCAGACCAAGTGCAGCAGCGATGTCATTGACGGAGAACCACACTTTGACTTTGGGTGGATTTCGAAAGATCATCTACCTTTGACCAGTTTCGGTAGAGGGAAGAATTGGGTTCAGAAAGGTGAAGGCTATTGGAATCTTACGATTGGGTGGTTGAGTTGCTCTTCTAGACAGTTCGGTACGTGAGGCTGTTAAGTTGTTTGTGCTGTTTCTATAAGCTGCAACTTTCTAAGACAAGTTACCGATGGATTTTAGAATTACGATAATATCTTACTTTTTAAGGAAAAAAATTTAATACCAACTCAGGAGTCCCTCAAGGAGACTGCTTAAGTATGATCATAAGTCCTATATTATTTACTTTATATCTGGCCATAGCTTTAAATGCAAAGAAGATAATAATACACCAGTAGAAATACAAGATCATACATATTGGAATAAAAGTGAGAAAATAGATATAGAAACAATAGATCAGCAGTTTGCCGATGATATAGGATGGATTATTTTTGGAAATAACAAATCTGATGAACTAATAGAATATGTAGAAAATAGATTAAAAAGGAGAGATTTGCAGATAAATAAAGATAAAACAGAGAAAATAATTATACCAAACACAATAGATGATACGCAATGGCAAAATACTAAATACTTAGGTAGTATGCTTGAATCAGAAAAAGATTTAAATCAAAGGAAACAATTAACAATGATGGCATTTAATAAATATAAATCTAAACTAAAAAATAAAAAATAAAGCTTGAAAATAAGAATTAATATTTAATATATATATATCAAGCCTATCTTTATATATAATAGTGAATTATAGATAATAACTAAAAGCCTGGAAAGTAATATAGATATATTTCAAAGAAAACTATTGAGAATCATATTAAATATAAAATACCCACACATAATTAGCAATACAGACCTATATGACAGAACACAAGAAAAACCATGGAGTGAATTAATAAAATTCAAAAGACTCAGTTAGATAGGACATATGCTAAGATTGGATAAAAATACTCCAGTAAGAAAAGCTTTAAGTTATAGAATAACAAATAATAAAATGAAACTAGGTATTGGAAATAAACTTTAATTTACTTTAATTAAACAATATAATAAAGATATATAATAAATAGACACTAAATATAACCTAACACAGATTGATGTGTATGATCTTGCCCAGGACCGGTATCAGTGGAGACAGAGTGTAAAAGAGGCTGCTCTGGTGTCCACAAAGTGACGTGACGCAGAGAAAAGAAGATCTTAATCAGTATTTTGGCATATTTAATTGAGATCAAACAGTTTGAAAATATTTCAATTCTAAAATCTCTTTTATGGCTAAAATGAAATGCGTCACGTCTGATTTGTGCTGTAATAGCATTGTCAGAGTCAATCCGGTTCAGATTTATCAGATATATGAGCAACAAACATGACAACAAACAAACATGACAACAAACAAACATGACAATAAACAAACATGACAACAAACAAAGATGACAATCAACAAACATGACAATAAACAAACATGACAACAAAAAAACATGACAACAAACAAACATGACAATAAACAATCATGACAATAAACAAACATGACAACAAACAAACATGACAACAAACAAACATGACAACAAACAAACATGACAATAAACAAACATGACAACAAACAAACATGACAACAAACAAACATGACAACAAACAAACATGACAACCAACAAACTTGACAACCAACAAACGTGACAACCAACAAACGTGACAACCAACAATCTGGACAACTAACGAAAGTGACAGACAACAAACGTGACTACCAACCTACAAGAGCTCGTAGAAGCATTCAATGCTTGTAGGCTACTGTAGCTCATACTGAGCTGTTGTGCCGTAGTAGTTTGCAGTAGTTCCGCAGTAGTTTGCGCTTTGTAAGCATTGTAATATCATTTAGATTAAGTCAGTTTGTCAGGAGTAGTCGATTGTTCTCTCAACTAGTGAGCGAGATCAACGTCTACGATTAAATTAGTGTCTAGGGCTTTCTGTCTGAGTGTTACTTGAATCAGTAACTTTTCCGACGATTTAGATAACACTCTCGGTGGATTTTAAATATTTAGCTTTCTTTACAACTGCTAAAATCTGTCCAGGATATAATTGCCAAGTTGCAGTATATAAGTTAGAAAGTATCGTGTGAAATTAAAGTAAGAGATGTCATCATGGATGAATGAATTTTTGAAGACTTTCTTGGCTGTTTTCATTGCTCTCATAATTGCTCTCATTTTTCAGGAATAGAGCCTTCCTGTCATCAATATAGGATGAAGGGATTCACTCGCGGATACACCTATCCCATTGATCCAGATGGACTGCTCACCTATCGAGGATGTTAGTTAATGCTATGTTACTTTTATATTTTTAATAATATATTTAGTCATTTTGCTAGTATATTGTGTCATAAATAAATATTACAAATATTAAATATTACCCCTATATAGTACCCCTAAATTAAGGGGTAATATTTAGCTAGGACTTCAAAGTGAGGAAACAATGTACTATGGCTGTTATAGCAGTCAATTAGACCTTAGGACTAATAAGGAGAACATTAGAACATTCAAAAGTAGAGTTAAAGGCATTGCTTTAAGATTTTGTAAATCTTTGATTTGACCTCATCAGGAGTATTGTATGTCTGTGTGGAGACCACACTACAGGAAGGATATTGAACTTACTGAAGCAGTGCAAAGAAGAGCATTAAGAACTATTAGGGGATTCAAAGCATTAAGGTATGAGGAGAGGCAACGGCAGTTCAACTGACAACTCTAGAAACCGGGAGAATTAGAGGTGATCTTATAAAGGTTTATAAAATAATGCATGGGCTTACCGAATTAAAAGCAACAGATTTTTATCAATTTCTCCAGTTACGGTTTAAGAGGTCATTGCTGTAAGTTGTTTAAGCCTAATGTAAGGATAGACTTAGGAAAGTTTTCTTTTTGACGTCCCTGACATCATCCTTGTATGAGGAAACGGACGTTAAACCTTTATTATTACTATTATTATTTCTCATAGGGTGATTGATAGGTGGAACTCCTTGAGTGAGGAGGTTGTGAATGCTGTGTCGGTGAACTGTTTTAAAAATATATGATCTTTAATTCACTAAAATACCTGGCGGTATAAGCTGGATGTTGTAATCATGTATGATTGGGGATTACAATAAGCCCTTGGCTTTCTTCCCTTGTTCCATGCTACCTAAGTTTGAAGAAGGATTGGAATAACGAAAGATGGTAGCAGTTCTGGTAAATTCTGGCCATTTTAGTTATACGCCCATTTATCAGGGCTGTAAGACAATATTAATTTTCTGTAGTTTTTCAAACATGCTTATTCTATATATAAATTGCGAGGTTATGATTCTTGATGAAGAAACTGTCAATACAAGAATGCCTTCGCGTCCTTTCTTCCATGTGACAGTGTCGTCCATTGCGAAGTGTTGTTATTGTTGTTATTATAACATTGTTTTTTATCTGCCTCTGCGAGGGCCCATAAGTTGAGTAGAAATTTGTGTGTTAAACGTGCAGTTTTTGAAAACATCAGAGACAAAGAGATAAATAGAATGTTAACTAAAGTAAAATTGATCACATTTGTAGTAGTAGATATTTTTAAATGTTACACCCCAATATGAGTAGTTTTTCGATCATAATAAAATAATGCAAAATCCCCTCGTTTTGCAGTTTTCCTTTATTTACAAACTACTTGATTTACTTACCTTATTGAGTCACTTTAAATAAATTAATCATGAAATAAATAAACTAAACGTATAAATCGATGAATAAATATTTATACTGTTTTTGTTTAATATTCTCTCATACAGATAAGAATCTGGATCCGTTCTATGTGTATTGTGAGATGGAGAATCCAATGGAAGTGGGAATTACTGTAATTCATCATGACAAGGAGGATTTGGTAATTAATTGCTCTCGTAGTGAAGATTTAACGTTCGGTTTCTAGCACGAAGACTATGTCAGAGATGTCGGGCAAGATGATTCGTTGTTGAAGGTTTTTGCTTGTAGGTACAAGGTAGAAACTCGAAATACAGAAAGAACTTAATATTGAAAAAGTAATGTTTGCAGCCACTTAGAAATATGATTGTTATGCTCTCTGAGCGGTTAATTATGTCAATGCAATTCTTGTATTAAATGTACATTCAAATAATTATAACCAATAAATGTGTAGTTTTAAAACTATTTGAGGCAAGTTAACATTTAGAGTGTTCGTCATATCCTAATCTATTAAAGAAACGTACGATAATCTTCCATACATCGCGTTCTTTTGCAGCATGTGGCAGAAATTGGTGAAGTAATGATGGCTTATCGGTCAGCAACCTTCGACCAGGTTATATCCTTGGTTGATCGCCAGTCCTACTGTAGAATGGAGGTTGAGTACAAGTGCTCCAAATCTGCTCTCCATTCTTCTAACCAACAAGGTTTGTAAATGAAAAGCTTAGCCGGTGTTAACGTCAGTTTCATCTCTCGTAGGGGTAACGTCATGAACTTTTAAATGACAGATCCTAAGGTGAATTGAACTCTCGTGGGTTCGAATCGCATCCGTTTTGCTCTGAGAGTAAAATCTTGGACATTCACTGACTGGTTAAGCGAAAAATGGTCTAAATTCCTAACGGTTTAAACATGTGGTATTAAAAGTGATAGGTATCAACACAGTTGATCATTTCACTAAAATGCGAGTTTACTTGTTTTGATTGATGGTCAATTGTCGAAACATTAGAAAATACGAGATTGAAAGAGAGTACGGGTTTCGTTTGTGTGCTTGTTTAAAGACTACAGCTATTGGAGGAACCGCTGGGGTCAGACGAGGAATTACTGGGCAGGAACCGGAAGTGATGGATTCAGTGAGTCCTGTAGTTGTGGCATCAGCGGAACCTGTCAGGATTCGAACTCTAACCGCGTACTGTGCAACTGCGACATTAGAGATGAAATCACGAGGTATGACTTGTGTTAATGTAATTGTTTCAGACTTTGTTACGATTTATGAACTTGGGAATTTGCAAATATTTGCAATCTGTTTGTTTTTGTACACACACACACACACACACACACACACACACACACACACACACATATATATATATATATATATATATATATATATTCTTTAAATTATATATATACATATATACATGTAAATATAATTTCATTATTCAGATGCATCTCAATTCGGGCAACACTAATTTCGATATGTTGCCTCTCTCTTGTTAATTTCTGAGTATAGAAATGACAAAGGATTTCTGCTCAATGAGAAAGATCTGCCAATGACGTCATTCAGCTTTCGAGATATTACTGGAAAGAATGCTTCCGGCATGTATCGATTTGGACCTCTCGTCTGCTATGGTTGGTGCCTTAAATTCTTACATTAATTTCATCAAATTGGATTATGCACTGACTACCGAGTATCCGAGTATATCTACCGAGGCCACCATATAATCCATTTATTTGACTTAAAGAAAAACTAACATTGTAGTAACTATTGAAGATAACTAATCGAAAAATGTTATTTTAATTAGAGAAAGCTTATTTCACTTTTGTTGTTTTAAAACGCATTTGTCACGTTAAATTACTTGACTGATATATTTGAGAATTTGAACTGAAAATAAGGAGGCTGAATGTACGGATTAAATTTTAATCCAAGAACTACTAGCTATCAAAGTTCTATAAAAAAACTAAGGTTAACGTCAGTTTCCTTACTCGAAAGCGGTGTCAGTGACGGTAGAGCCCAGAATTTGATCCCCGCACATATTGATCCGCGGTCAATATCTTACCGACATCGCCAGTAGCTCCAGCCTGTAAGTTTGATTAGATTATGGCAATATTGCCAAGTGAATTAAGAAAGAGTGAGAGTAAAACTATCAATGAGAACAAAGAAGAGATAAATAACTTCTAGGTGAGCAAAGAATATAAGGAGATAATCAAAAATCTAATAAGCAACAAGCCATTCACGTACGGAACGTCGCACCATGTGAAAAATTCTATTTATTGAAATTAGCTATATTTACTCATCATCATAATCATGTTCTTCTCTTGAATGCCAGTTTAACTAGGGTCAGGATTAGAAAATAGTGTAGCTTAAATTACTGAAACCAGCAATTTCTGGAACCTAAGCGTTCACCAACCGAATGCTCTTTCTGACTATGGTTTGGATCCTAGTTCTTTGTCGCCTCTTACAATACATGCAGGCACAGGAATTTATTGATATTTATTAATCCAATATTGTATGTTGGTGGCAACAGTAATTATATCATCTACTTTTATTGTTTCATAGAGTTGTTCAGAACTTGCAGTGAAGTATGGGATCACTGGCAGCATTATTACAGTCAGAGGTCTCCTACAGATGGCTCCTACGTTATTGATCCTGATGGGCAGTTTGGCGTTAATCCATTTCCAGTTCAATGCAGCTTTCCTTATCATACCATTCTGTATATATCTAGTACGTACTAGTAATATATATCTAGTATCATAAATAAAATAAAATAAAATAAGATTGGCTAATATTTAAACTAAATTGTATTTTAATTGTATTTTTTTATATTCTACAGTGGAATTACCTATTGGAATTTCTATGTAACTGTTCATACAGAACGAAAGGCTGATCAGGGATAGATACATGGTTGGGAGCGCAAAGTGGAGGAAATGTAATTCCAGATCTGTGGAGCAGTATGCTGGAAGGAGCACTTTTGTAAAGCATATACGAAAATATGGGATTAGAATTAGTTAACTAAAATTGCAAAGTACGAAAGTTAATAAGACTTATCCAAAGCATTATGTATACAGTATATATACGTGTCTGAATATAATATATATGTATATATATATACAGTATATATATATATATATAATTTATGAATTGATTGCTTGATTGCAGATGGAAGGCAGAAGCGAATAGATAGCAAAATTGACTCTAACCCGGCCCTGAATGCTAAACCTAATGCTACCTGTGCTCGGTATAAATATGGAGAGGCAGGATTTGAACAGCTTGAGGTCAGAAATTGTGATCTCTGAAAATAAGAGCTTTGAAGACTCTAAATATAATAAATTTCAACAATCATCATCATCTTCTTCCCATGAATCCCAGTTTAACTGGAGTCGGGATACGAATAGAAACTTTTCCATTCCTTCTAGATAATTTTGTTGCAATTTCTTGAGCCTAGGCATTCACAAATGCCGAAGGCCCTTTCTGGTAGCCTATTGGTTTGGATCTACATATAAGTGCTTTGTCGACTTTTAAGACACGTGGAGTCCTCGGTTGGTCTATTTTTCAGCAATCCGGACGCAACACGGGTTTATGCTTTAAAAAAGCTGGTAAAGCTAATGTTAACGTCAGTTAACATATAAAAATAAATACTTACAACAAAATAGTAAAAACTAGAATAATATCAAATATTTCTTTTACTTTATATGGCATACATACAGTATGACATACTGGCATACAATATGCAAGGTGACTCAAGCAATCACGGTGACTGAGAATTAGCATGTTATTAAAAATAGGATTCCCTTTTTGTTCTTAGTTTTATAATAAAAAAACACTTTTTCGTTAAAAAATACTGTGCTTCAGTCCAACGCCTCCACTCATCTCTGTCTCCCGCTTTCCTCTGCTTTCCTCTTCATGTCCACATATGCGTGGGTCTTTAAATCATCTAACATACCTAATCTCGATCTGCCCCTGCCTCTTTTTCCTTCCATTCTACCTGCTATGACCTCTTTTAATAGACATAGAAATAGATATGTGATTTATATATCATATCTTAAAGATGTTCAAATGTGTATGTGGGTAAGCAGTGCTTAGACTATTTTACTGAAGCGGTATGAAAAGAACTTGTTTCTTGTGTTTTCAGGCTCTCACATCGGTGTCAGGATTTTGTTCTCAATCAGCAGATTACGAGTGTATCAATTCTCCCCTCTCAACCCACTCTCACTGGAAGAACAAAAATGGGCAACCCATGCCTGGTATGATTTATTTGTTTTCATAAAAGGATAAAAATAATTAATTAATTGATTTATTTTTTATAATTGTCTATCATGGCCTGCTAGCAATTGAATGTTATTTGAAAACGAAATTATGATCAAATGGGCAATTAGCTTCATGTGTAGAGAGGTTCAAGTAGCGTCGTGAAATCTAAATATAATCAATCGTGATGCTTGCTAAATGCAAGGGGTTCGAGTCCTGGGTTTGATATTGATCAGAAAATAAAATATCAAAAGTTCACTGCATCGGCAAAACCAAATTTAAAATATCAAAATCACTGATATCGAATTCCGTCTCTGACAATATTCCTTGCGAAACGGACACAGACGTTAAACAAAACCTTAGAACTTTAAATGAATTATTATCAGTTAACTATAGTGCATGTTTGACCTCCCTCGTTAGTAGAATTTTCATTAAACCTGTTAGAAATTGTTCAGTATTTATTATATTTTTCTATCCTTGGTAAGAAAATATTCGTTAAACTATGCACATATCTAGAAAAAATCATATACTCCTTTTCTTTTTTCAATTACTCTATTACTCTAACACTAATGAGTTAATTTGTTTTTTCTTCTCTCAGGATGGGCGGGGAACGCAGGCGGGGATAAGTGCGCATGCGGCGTGATTGACAGGTGTGACGGCCCAGAGGGGGTGGCTTGTAATTGTGACGTGACAGACGGGAGGCGGCGCTTAGATAAAGGACTGTTTGTGGATAAGAGTATGCTGCCGGTCAGTGAAGTGTGTCTGGGGTATCTAGACCCAAGTTATGGGCAGAATTTGGCGCAGGTTACTCTAGGCCCCCTCGTCTGTGCCCCTAATCAATTCGGTAAGACTCACGGTGAAATATAAATACGCAAAACGTTTCATTTTTCTCTCGATTTTCTTGATTTCAATTAATATTCAGAAAATTCTCTGTTTCGTTGAATCAGAAATTCAAAACAGAAATTTCTTACACTTTTATTGGAAAATCCTTTGTTTTAAATAAGGCTTAATAAATGCAAAAGATTCAATCTTAGAAAATTTTTGGCCAAACTTTGATACTATGATTGAAAGTAGTTCGTATTAGTTGCACGGTTAAATTGTTGGCATGCTTGCCTGCTAAGAAGGAGGTCATCGTTTCGAATTCCAGCCGGACCGTCTCTAACAGCTTCCGATGCCTTGTGATTTGGCAAAAAACGCTAATTTAGATCTCTCTCTCTCTCTTAGTGCACTGCCCACTGGCAGGTCCACGGTATGTAACGCCTTCACTCTTTTCTGTCTTGTCTTCCGTTTTCTCTTCATGTCCACATATGAGTGGACCTTTAAATCATCTTTAAAATATAATATACCCTTATTCTTGGGGGATTCTGCTTATGACGAGTTGGGCCCCCTATGCCTTCCTTAGCTCAGCTTATATAACTTAGCTTAAAACTTAATTTAGCTTTATAACTGTATAAATATTTCAACTTCTTTTTTAATAGGAATTGAGAAAACATGTCAGGCTTTGAGAGATAAAGGAGTGACGGCATCAGGTCCTCAATTGATAGACCCTGATGGTGCTTCGGGAGTCCATCCCCCTTTCACGGTCTACTGCGAGATGCACGAAAGTCCACCCATAGGCGTTACGGTTTGTACTTTTTTGTTATATTATTAATTTCTACGAATTTCTATTAATTTCTATTAATTTTTATAAGTTTCTTCATCCGAGAATGACGTCCCTGACATCAACTTTGGATGAGGACATGGGCGTTAAAACTTTAATAATATTATTACTTTAATAATAATATTATTATTAATATTATTATTATTATCATCATTATTATTTTATTATTATTATTATTGAAAAAAATTATTCAATGCTACACAGTTGACAGTCAAAGGTTTGAGAGGTATATCGCGTTCTTTGGTGATACTGGCTTAGAACTTACATGTATGCAGACACAGATTTACTGTATCATACATGATCACTGGTGAAACATTCTTTAATCTGTCGGTTAAGTCGCCACTCTCACCTTCAACAATTAAACTCGATCGTTTCTTCATTTTGATGGCTAATTCGCAGTATGTAGCAGCAGCCAGTCACTCAGTACTACTTCCATTCTGAGGTTTTACTCTAGGATTAACTTTATCGGAAATCAAAGCTACATTTGATCTGCCTTTGCGGTCTAACTTTCAATGGTAACAATTAGTAATAACATTTTTATTCTTAGACTGGTTTACAGGCGATTACATGCCACACAGCCGTCAAAATACATTTATGTGTAGCTGTATAAGCGACAAAGTCCAACACTACAGTGAATGGTCGTCCAAGATGCCAACTATCATTATTGTTATACTGATAAAACATGTTAAAGTCGTCCTCTTATAGTCGGATAAACCAATGAATCCTATATATATATATTATATATATATATATATATATAATATAATAATATATTATTATATATATATATATATATATATATATAATATAATATATATATATATATATAACTTCTAGTTGGATGGTTAGTTTAGGAGTTAATATATAGATATCCTTAGATAAACCGACAATAAACGTCGTTAAATTTGGCTCCTCGCTATGGATGGCATTCAGGGGCCAGTCAGTCCTTCAAAAGTGCGGAAATTCTTTCTTCCAATCAGCTCGATCTAGGATTATTCCAGAATTTCAGGAATAGTTATTTAAATTTTCCTGAAAAAGATGAACATAAATCAATTCATAACTCTACTTGATATTTCTTGGCAGATTATAACACATAAAAGTAATGGATGTCAAGAGGTACACGACTTGGAGTCCGATATATCGGTCCACTACAATGGTGTGTACCAAGATTGGTTGAGAGGTTTGATTGACACTTCGGTCTACTGCGTTCAAGAACTCAGCTACAGCTGTTTCGATGGAGCGGAGCTAAATTTGGCTCCTCCCTATGGCTGGTATTCATGGAATGGAGTGAGACACGATTATTGGGGAGGAAACACCCCTGGTAAGTGAAACTTTTGTAACAGTGTACAGTGATAGGAATGACGCGCTAGAGCTCTACTTGTTTTTCATAAATTTTCTACTACTCTTAACTGCAAGTGAGTGAAGTAAATAAATACGATGAGCTTACTTATCTGAACTATATACTCGAGTTTACTTCAGGTTTATGCTAGATTTTCGTGGCGCACGAGTTATTGTCAGAGATATTTACCCGTGTTGTGACAAGGTTTCTGAAGAATACACCAACCGTGGACTACTCTTGTCGTAAAGAGCGACAAAGCACTAAGATCCAAACCAACGTCAGAAAGCGCTTACGGCTGGTGACCCTAATTAGACTTAGATTCGAGGAAAGATGTGGACGGTAATTAAGAGATATTATCTGAGAAGTAGCGTCCGGTATTATAACCCGTGACCTCCAACCTAGAAGGCAAGCATTCTGCTAATTCGATCAACCAACCTGCATGTAACTCTACCACAAGAACAGTGAACGATATCAGAACTATCAAAGAAAAACTATTAGCTAACAATGCGAAATATAACTGAACTACCAAGGCCATTATTAAATTCTGGATGTATTCTGAAATGCTGGATTCACAATTTCGACTCTAAAAGTTATATGATATCTTCCGGAATAACATTTCTTTATAATTACTTTTATTTTTAACAGACGGCAAAGGTTGCCTGAACGGTAAGTGCAGCTGCTCTGCTGATCAGTTGCAGCCTAGAGCAAGTGATGGAGGCCTGCTGATCGACAAATCTTCTCTCCCTGTGTCACGCCTCATACTGGGACCCATCGCCCGAGGTCATAGGTGCGTCACCATTGGGCCTCTGAAGTGCTACTGTAAGTATAGATGACTTTATGATATTTGATTTGATTTTTTATAAGACAGTAGTAATTGCTAAGGTTCGTATTTTCCTTACTTTCATTTGAAATTAAGGAAAAATTAGCTAATTTTAACTTCTAGACCATACTTGATTCTAATCTGATATTAATTATGAGGATTATGATTAAAAATTCTGCTTCATTTATTTACCTCTGAAACATCCTTATTATCAGATGATTCAGAGAAACAGGAAAACAGGTTTGTTTTTCCAGGGAATGACGCCCCTGCTCAGTAAATGTTAGTCCAAGCTGAGGAAGGTATAGGGGGCCCACCTCGTCGTAAGCAGAATCCCCCAAGAATAATGGTATATCAAAAGGAATATTATAGATTATTTAAAGATTCACTCGTATGTGGATATAAAGAGGAAAACGGAAGATGGAGATGAGTGGTGGCGTTATATACCATGGACCTACCAGTAGGCAGTGCACTAAGAGAGAGAGAGAGAGAGAGATTAAGGGAAGAAGTATGAGTAGAAACACCTAAATATGCTATGATTTTGAGAAACAAACAAACATTTGGAACTTGCTTAGCCTTTTTCAGATAATTCTGTACAATTATGTCATTTGTTATCGACCGACAGCTGTTTACAAGAACTGTGATGAGATATTGGAGACGCAGCGTTCCACTACTGGAAGCGCTACTCCTGGAAAATCAAGTCCCACGTCCAGTGTCGGAGTGTGTAGCATATTTGCCATAGATCCGGATGGACCAGGAAGAGTAGATCCATTCAGTGTGGAGTGTCAGTTCAGTCAAGACATGGGAATTACTTGGGTATTCACTTTAATTGCTGGTTAAATAATTGCTTACTTATTCATTACTTAATTTAAAAAATTAATTAATTAATTAATCAATTATTAAGTAATTTTAATTGCTAGTTTTTGGTTTTTGATACTCTAGTTGTATAATGTATATGTTTACTTTTAATTTTATTTATATTGATTTATATTGTGTTTGATTTTTATTGCATGTGTTTCATGCTGCCATGAAGTTGGTGAAATAGAGATTGTGTAAAATTGCGCTAATTATGTGAAATAATTCACATTTTATTCGTCCAAGAACACCGGCTAGGCTACAGTATTTACGTTTAAGAGTTTCTTGATTAAAGTCGCAATGTTTGTATCTTTCCCTTCCTCTTGAAATATGTCCTGTCAATGGCAGGTCCAACGTACATATTACGTCCCAGAAACTGCTTTCTCGCTCAGTGAAATTACTCTGTTGTTTTTGTATTCTTTATGAATTCTTTCTCACTTATTAATTATTTATTATATATTTTGCATTTTAGATTTTTTCTACCAGTTAACTAGAGTCATAAATAATCTTCCATCTATTCAATGCGTACTAGCCTGAGATTTGATCTCAGGTCACGTGTTGCTGAGGCACATGCTCTGGGAATGTGTATATTTTACACCTTACCCTGCTCATTTTTTGAGTGTTTTGTGCAATCGTAAGTTGACGCAAAACAACTGCTCTTTCTATTGCTTAATTGAAAGATTGATTGAATGATTCTTAAGTAAGTGATTGATCGTTGGACAGTTGATTGATTGATCGGTTGACATCTAAAATAAATAACATAATAGTTTCTTAATTTAAAGACGATTTTGTTTGTTTCTGACTGAAGAGGAAATTGCAGTTGACAAAATTATCTTACTTATATCTTCAAGAAATCTGATTTATTAGGGTGTTAACTCTCAAATTATCGCGTGATCATTTAATGAATTATAATTACATCTCTGGCAGAACTGGACAAACATGGTAACACGCTCCTCTCAGATTCGTCCTTAATGACATCGTCAGATGATGAAATGAACGTTAAACATCAATTAAAATACCGTAATTGTATAGATATTGGCTGATATATGATGCATAGGTCCCTCGTAAGGGCACCGTGAATTTAATAAACTTGGGGTTGAACGCAACTGACGCTGGCACATTGAGAGTGGACTACAACGGAACAGCCTTACAACAGATCAAGGCTCTTGTTTCATCGTCTAAGTACTGCCAACAGGTCAAATAACTACTAATTTAAGTAATATTTAATAAAATAATCTAATATATATATATATATATATATATATATATATATATATATATATATATAGGTATCTCTATATATATAATTATATATATATATATATATATATATATATATATATATATACATATATATATATATACATTAATAATGTATATACATATACCTTATTTTTATGTATATATATATACATATATAATATATATATATATATATATATATATATATATGCATACATATATATACTTATGTACGTAGACATTCGTTAATTATTAAATTCAGTAATTGTATGCGTCTGCTGTGTGAGAAATTACTGTAATGAAATCTTTTAATTCAGTTAAACTCTGATTTGGACCTGCCAACGATGCGGAATGACATGCAAGTATTTCTTTGAGTTTGATTTAGAAAACAGTGGTCATTAACTAAAATAAAAAAATAACTTTTAAAAATTTATATATACAATCAACATAGAACATTTCTGATTCACCGTTTGATTGACATTTAAACCTCAGTTTTAAATCATTTAGTAGCAACATCTTGGTTTTTTAAATTTTAAATCAATCAACAATATTATCAGAAAGCGTTTGATTGATGTCTTTCAGGAATTGATATACCGTTGTACAGGCAGACCTCTAATAAATAACTTCAACTCACCCAGCACATATTTTACCGGGTACGACGGTAGACCCTCATTGAGTTGGGCTGGAGCCGATGATACAGACATAACTGGATGCGCCTGCTCACTGCTGGGTTAGTTTTCCGTTAAATTTTGATTATTTGCCTTAATATTTTTGCTTATTTGTCTTATTTATTATTTATTTATTAGGTTTCATTTTATATATTTATTAAAACAATTATTTCTGGCTTACTTGAAAATGAAACCAAAATTGTAAGTTTATTATTTTTATTATTTATATATTAGGCTTTATTTACTAGGTTATTTGCCTTAATATTTTTGCTTATTTGCCTTATTTACCTTATTTATTTATTATTTATTTATTTATTAGGTTTTATTTAATTTATTTATATATTAGGCTTTATTTATTAGGTTATTTGCCTTAATATTTTTGCTTATTTGCCTTATTTACCTTATTTATTTTTTTTTTTTTATTTATTAGGTTTTATTTTATTTATTTATTGGGCCTTATTTATTAGGTTATTTGCCTTAATATTTTTGCTTATTTGCCTTATTTATTATTCATTGATTTATTATGAGGTTTTATTTATTTATTTATATTAGGCCATATTTATTAGGTTATTTGCCTTAATATTTCTTTTAAAATACAGTACATTTTGTCTTTTATAAGCGATGCCATTTCGTTTTAAAATAGAGAGTCGTGAGCTAAGTGATGCTCTTCTAATATATTTAGTTCTATGCAGCAGCCAACTCTCTCAAAATATGAGAAATTTCGTTTGAAAATCTTTAGTAACGACAAGTTATAGATTTGTGAACATTGGTAGGATCAAACAAGAACTTTGCAGTATATTAATGCAGGCATGGTACATGCAGCTGTCCCTATCCGTGCAGAGAATTATGATTCAGTATCATTGGGCGACTACTAGAGTTTTAACGGAGTAGACAGCGTCTGCAGCTTAATTTTATTATTTGATCATATGCTGCTCTTCTAATTGTCTTCTTCTACAAATGTCCGTAAGTATCTGTCATAAATGTTTTTACACTGGAATGTTATCTCAGCTATATTGTCATTGACCACCTCAGAAGCAATATTTTTCTCAAGCTACAGTCTACATGAGGTATGGATAAGGAAAAGACTTTGTGAAGGGATTAACTTGTTGATCTAAGGAGTGAGGAGTGCTCTTATGGAGCGAGAAAACAGACTTTGAGTATGAATATGTATGTACCTTGAACCTACCACTTGGCAGTGCATTGAAGAGAGAGAGAGAGAGAGAGAGAGAGAGAGAGATTGTCATTGACGACGGAAGCTCTGTAATTGTTCTGGCTGTGGTCATTCCAGGCACGTGTCCACTCGGCCGGACGTGTCGCTGTGACGCCCTGGAGTCCACTCCACAACTCGAGTCCGGTCTCGTGACGAGTATGTCCAAGCTACCCATCTCTGACGTCACCTATGCGTCATCATCTTCTGCCACATCTCCCGCCAGTCATGATTTTATATCGATAGGAAGTGTTGGCTGTGCTCCGAAACCATTTGGTAAGCAGGACTGGTGTTAATCAGCATGATATTGAATTATTGATATTAGCAGAGTTCTTTGTTTCTCTCCCTCTCTCCCTATCTCTCTTTATCTATCTCTTTCTCTCGCTTTCTTAATCTCTCTCTCTCTCCCTATCTATCTCTCTCGCTCTCTTTCTCCCTCTCCTTCTCCCTATCTCTCTCTCTCTCTCTCTCTCTCGATCTCTTTCTCTCTTTCTTTCTCTCTCCTTATCTCTCATGCTAACTATCTCCTTCACTATATATATATATTTCTCTTAAATCTGTTCATATTATATTATTTTATGCTACACTCTAATTAATTTGTTACGGAAAAAGAATAAAAATAATCAAATAATTTAATATATATGAATATAAAGAGACCTGATCTCTATTTAGTTTTACCCAATTAACTGAAAAAAGCGGAATAATTGTGAACTGTTTCCAGGATTGCCCAAAACCTGTCAAGAGGTTTATGTGAAGATGGTAGAAGCCGGAGATATTGAGCCACTGGCCGAGGTTCTAATTCAGCCCGATCCAGCGTTGCCACCCTTCCTTGTTCACTGCGACATGAGAACATATGGCAAGTTCGGTTAGTCATAGGAATCAGTCATTTAAAACTGTATTTTATGTATTTATATTTTTATTATTCTAGATACATTAGCTATAGGAATATATTAGTTTATTCCATGTTGATTCAGTTGCCCTTGTGAACGAGAACCAGTGTTGAACTAGTTTCAGCTGGACTCCCATTTATGTTTGTTTACTTTGAAAATAATAAACTAAATAAAACATAAAATTAATGCACGATAACTGAGAAAGTAAAGGACTATAATTTTCTCTAATTTAATTAATTAATTTGTTTATTGCACTCTTTTCGAGTACATATGTGTGATGTTTCATGTTCTTTTCGTTTCGAACACTTTATCTCTTTGTTATATTTCGCTGAATATGACGTCACTTTGTGCTTTATATTGTGTACGTATTGTGTACTTATGCTACCCTATTTTTGGTGAAATAAGGATGTGTATATTCAGGACACGCGCCTGTCTCTTCCAAGCTCCTCTCGTGCATTGTTCCTATTTTTAATATTGTAAGGCTACTAAAAATGAATAATTGGAACCTAGCAAAGCGTTTGAAGGCTACTCAAGAATAATATTAGAAATATTGTTATAGTATGTAATATTCGATAAATTTCATATTATGTTAATTTATATAGGAGTAACGGTTATTGGAGTCAAGGAAGGCGCAAATTCATCTCTTCAAAAGATAGTGTCTATATCTTACAGACAAGCCACTATTCAGCAAGCCTATGCCTTGACAACTCAGTCGCAATTTTGTCAGCAGCCTATTAAATTAAACTGTCGAAATATTGTACTGGTAGGTGAAAATCATTTAGGTTAATTTAACCGCTAGTACAGGCCCTCTTGCTGAAGCCGTTTCTTAATTCTAAAAACATTTGTACAATCATTTATGCAGAATATGATATTTGTATTTTGATAAGTATTGTTTTAATAATAATAGATACAATTCTATATTTTTGAATTACAAAGCTCACTTAATTAAGTTAACCTATTTATTCATAAATAACTTTAATCAATTATTTTATCATAAATTAATAAACAATTTTACTAAATAGCGAGTTTGCTCATTAATTTCTTGGCTGTTTTAAATATGTTAGTTTGTCGCTGGGATCTTAATTTTCTGACTTTGGGTGAAGTGAAGATTAATGTTAATTTGTCTTTCTACTGAGATATTATTCTTTACACAATATTCGTTATGGATGTAGCACCCGTGCCCTTGCCTTGTTTTTTTGCAGAATTTCCGACAAGGCAGTGACGGAAGTTATTGGATCGGAGGCGATGGGAGAGCCCACTACTATCTGGGGTCGAGTCCCCAAGGAGAGGGTTGCACTTGTGGATCTGAGAAGTCTTGCATTGGTAACTACCCCCCGGGCAAAAATGTCACCAGGTTTGCGTAATTTCGAAAAATTGAACTATAGTGTGATGTTGTTTACTTGTGTCTAAGTTGCTATCTCTCTCTCTAGTGTTCTGCCAAGTGGCAGGTCCAAGCTACGTATTCCTAATCATATGCTGCTTTCGTGTTCCGTAAAGAGCACTCCATTGATTACCAAATAATTCATTCACAAAGGCTGGGATTTGTCCAATCCTTAATGTAGCCTAACACTTGAGAATATGACGTCTGAAGTGATTTCCCGTTGCCTTCTTCTGTTCTGGCTCAGTCACCTCTTACAACACATGCGGTTGGTCTATACTTCAGTGTCTCGGAAACATCATCGGGAAACTCAACTATAAAGTAATACAGTTGTTCTAATTTATAGAGTTAGAATTGACGCGCATGGTAGATCCTTATCTGAGTGTTACTTCAATTTATAATTTAGCGGCCCCCCGTTTTTTATCTTGTTGTGATACATTTGATTTCTTCACTCGAAAGCGATGTCATTGACGGGCGAGTCCAAAATTTGAACCCCGCACATACTGATCTGTGGTCGAGTGTTTTACGGACTTCGCCACTGGCTCCAGCCAGTGGCGAAGTCGAGGTTACGCCACTACGCCACTACTAAGACTACGACTTGTATATGTAGCCTGTGTAACTGCGGCATGTCGGGTGGTGGTGACCTGAGGACAGATGGGGGTGTGATTCAGGTCAGGGACGACCTTCCCATTCACGAAGTTCACTTGGGTCATGGGCTGACTTATCAGAGCGGAGTTCTCTCCGTGGGCAACTTGTACTGCGCAGATCAACCGTTCGGTAAGTCCGCTTATATATCATGTGATATCAGCCTAGATATCATGTGATATCTGTTTAGATATCATGTGATATCTACCTAGATATCGTGTGATATCTGCTTAGATATCATGTGATGTCTGCTTAGATATCATGTGATATCTGCTTAGATATCATGTGATGTCTGCTTAGGTATCATGTGATATCTGCTTAGATATCATATCTGCTTCAATATCATGATATCAAGATTTATGACAAATCCTTTTCCTCTTCATGTCTACATACGAGTGGATCTTTAAGTCATTTATAACATTCGTTTTGATATACCATTATTGGGGGATTATGCTTAGGACGAAGTGCGCCCCCTGTGCCGTCCTCAGCTTCGACTAACATTTATTGGGCAGGGGCGTCATTCCCTGAGAAATCAATCCTGTTTACCTTGTTTTTATTACCTACGTTGTACCTTATTTATTTATTTAGATTTGGATGAGTGCGCCACTGGATTTCACGACTGCGACCCTGAAGCTGATTGTATAAATCTTCCTGGGTCCTTCAGCTGCGTCTGCAGGGAGGGGTTCAGGGGGAGAGGCCGCCCCTCGGATCTACCCGCAAATGGTCGTCAGTGTCCCGGTAATTAAGTTACTAAATTTCGAATAAGACTTGTATAAATTGAGTGATTAAATTAAAATAGTTATAAACAAGTAGTTTTATTGAGTCGGAAAAGCGTACTTATGCTTTGACATTGTATGACTAATATGCATGATTACTTCCGTGTATATAACGACAGAGAGTGCTCTCATTTATGTTTCAATATAAAGTAGGCAACAAGCTGTAGGCTATGATTAATTGTCTGCAATAGGCGCATTATTTGTACAATGAGAATGAGACTCACCAAGAAGATCGCAGGAATTTCGGCTGTGTTTTAATATAAAGGGATCAACTACTGGCCCTAGTTTGTTAATTCAATTACTTAGGTTTATAATTATTTTATATTATTTTATAATTTAAATTTTTATCTGATTTTAGTTTATGACTTGGTTCAACCATAAGACCATAAGATTACTAGTTGTGTATGTCTACATTTGTGTATTAATGTATATGAATTGTATTGGTTTGCAAGACGCTGCTGGTATGTTCTAAATAAATAAATACAAGTGGGCCTATATAAATAGGCTTATATTAATAGGCCTATATATATATTAGTTGACGCTCATTAGTAAAAGAACAATTTAGATGGTCATATGCATCTTCAGGTAGCTCTAAGAGTGTCGGATGGCTTTTCGCATAATTAATTTATATAGCATTATTATCTTCACATAGTATTGGTGGAAACTATGCATTTTGTTTATAGATAATGCATCAATCAGGTCATTCAATTAAATGCTTAGTAACTGACATACTTTTATTATACCTGTAAGTATATAAGGCTAAATTTAGCGACATATTCTTACTGCACCAGTGAGACTTGTGTAATTCATTAATGCGTATGACCTAAATATTGAGTATAAAAAGGTTGTAAAGCTAATGGAAACGTCAGTTTCCTCACTCGAAAGCGATGTCAGTGATGGGAGAGCCCAGGATTAGAACCCCGCACATACTGATCCGCAGTCGAATATCTTACCGACATGGCCACTTGCTCCAGCCAGTGGCGATATATTATACATGTATATAAATACTAATATACGTATCTCTTGACTACCTGGTGAACATGTTACAGACGATGACGAATGCTCTCTTGGGCTGTGCGCTGAGAATTCTACCACATGTGTTAACACTGTAGGGTCTTATCTATGTGACTGTAAGAAAGGCTTCGCTCGTCTCTCAGACAATCGATGTGAAGGTTTGACTTCCTTCTACTTATACTTCAATATACATGTACCACCCTTCTCTCTCAATCTCTCTCTTCTCTCTCTCTCTCTCTCTCTCTCTCTCTTTCTATCTCTTCTCTCTCTTCTCTCTCTGTCTTTGGGTTGGGCACGTACGTATAAGATTGCAATGATGCAATTTTTATATTTTTATATTTTTTTAATTACAGAATTTTTCACTTTTCTATTTCAGATATTGACGAATGTAAGTTGTCAGTGGATTCCTGTCACGCAGAGGCACGATGTATCAATACGTGGGGCTCCTACAGCTGTGTCTGTAACCCAGGCTATCTGGGCAATGGGCGAAACTGTTCAGGTCCTCTTTCTCTCTCTCTATCTCTCTCTCTTTATCTCTATCTCTCTCTCTTTATCTCTATCTCTCTCTCTCTCTCTCTCAAATAATACAGTATAGTATATTACACTATTTATACTAGTATATTATATCTACACTGGTAAAAAAAATTTGTAAGTATTTTTATTCATCATTATATTGCTCACTTTTAAATCGCGCAGTGGTTAGTGTCTGCCGATTCTGGGGCGACCCGCACCATCAGCTCTTCAGTGGGCGGGTCGTAAGCTTTCAGGGTGCGTGTCGATATCTACTGTCACGTGACGCTTGTGTGGACGGTCATCCAATCAGAGGACAGAGTCCTAGTTTTGAAATCATTCAGAAGAACTGGAGGGGATGGCAGCAGACTGGAAAGGCTAAAGTTTCCTGGGCCAAAGAGATTCATATTAGACTATACGATGCTGTAAGACTAACTCTATATCCTAAGACTTTAATTTAAGAATGAAAAAATGAATTTTAAGGTTGAATTTAACATATTTGAATATCGAATAAACTTAAGCCTAGCTGCGTTGTGAAACTCTTATAAAAATTGACATTCGTCAGGTACAACAGCAGCATAAATTAATCTACTATATATGTGTATCTATATATACATATATATATATATATATATATATATATATATATATATATTATTGTATTTTTATATATCTTTTGTTTTGCCACTGGGGCAAACAATACCCAGTCATTGCACAGTGCACTACAAAATCAAAGAAACAAAATGTAAATGCATTGTGGAAACTAAATTATAGAAAATAAACAAAACAATTATATTATTCTGACTATCAAATTACTGTTATAATTCATCACTTGCGACGAATATGATTAACAAAATCTTTAAATAATATTAAACATTAATTAATAAATAAATAAATTAAATAATAAATAAGTATTTTAATCAGAAAAATTGATAAAATTAAACAATAATCCTGGTAGGATGTAAAATCATTAACATAAAATATCGTTGAGTTTTATTTGTGTATAATATGCATGCACTGTACATGGAGAGTTTTGTGTAAATAGTATAGGATAAAATTGAATGGTACTGTTTACGATAGCATTACTGTATATGCTATTCTCGATTGATCATGGCGTTGACTTGAATACAGGATAACATTGAATGTCATTGTTTAAGATAAGTCAATTTATTTAATTGTAAGACATAGCATTGAGTCATGACATCATCCTTGTATCTGAAAGCGGACGTTAAACCTTTATTATTATTATTATTATTATTACTATAATAGAATAGCAATAGACACTATCATTTAAGTTACAACATTCAGGATGGAGTTTGAATCAGTAGCACAAGATAGCTTTCATTGTTACTGCTTTTAGAATATTGTATGAACTATAGAGTCCTGAATATAATACAACATTGTATGTTATTTTTGGTAGGATATACTGCTAAGTCAGGAACATAAGATAACATTCAACGGTAAGAGGATTAACTATTTACCCGTGAGGCCTTTGCCATCGCATCCTGACCTACACATTGAATATCAGGGCACTCATTTGGTTTGTTGAATAATTGCTTTAAATTTTATTTTTAATATTAGTCTTCGTATTTGTCATTTAGTTCCTAATAGAAATAAATAGAGTAACAAAGTTCATTAACACTTTCGTCTTTCGTATGAAAATACTTTTTAATGTCAAACATAACAGTCTATAGAATCGTAAAATGCGTAGGATTGCAATATCTATTTAATTATTTTATTTCAGTCCACAGTAACAATCGCCTACCGTAACTCGTTAAACAAGTCAACGAATAATGACACATAACCACTGAACCATTTAAATCATTCATTACATAACTTGTTGAACAACTAGTCGGCGAATTTCCAAGGAGCCTTTCATTGACGGAGTCAGACGGTGAGATCTTAAATTGAATCACGTTTATTTCACTTCGGTAAAATCGTACACCAGAAATACACGGCAATAGTAAAAAAGGACACAAAAGCCACTAAAGCACTAACACGTGCCCTGATCTTCTGAAAATAGTAAATTGTATAATTTTATTCTCAGGTTGTAAGGACGGAGTTCCTGCAGTTGAGATGGAATGGCGCAACGAGTGGGGACCTTTCTCTTTTTCCATCCTATCTTAGAGATGCAGACCTATGCGGTATATGCGGACCCCTGGCTGACAATCCCATTGATCCTCTACACATTGGACCTGCCTGTCAGCTGCAGCCTGGAAAGGTTTAGAAACAATATTTCCAGAAATTAGTGATGCATTAATTCTTGATGAATTATTATTATTTTATTGTTAACATTTTAATTATTTATAGATATTATAATATTTAATATATCATTAAATGTTGTAACATTTAAATAAACATGTCACTTTGTGTCAAATTTCGAAAATTACTTTGAACATTTGGTGATTATAAAGAGCATTTTTCTTTAATGTGAAAGACAATAAATTGACATTAAACATCCTAAATCCTATCTTGTTTAAGTGTCCTTTAACACTATTTTTTTCCACTATTGGTCTAGATAAAATCTCTGTTCATTACTTATTGTTTTCTTATCTTTTTCAATTCTGTTTTTAATGTAGTTTTTCCGTATTCATTCACGTGTTATGAAATAAGGATAATATAGTTGTAAAATTATATTATTAATTATTATATTATAATAATGTTAAATATTTAAATATTATAATAATGAACCATAAACTCGTAAATTCATTCTTAAAATGCAGCGAATTCATACAAATCAAAGTATATTATATTAATGATGATAATGTTGATTTAGACTCATCCTCAATATGAAATAAGGATCATACAGTTTTAGAATTATATTATTAATTATTAATTATTTTAATTCAGAACATAACGAGCAAGCTGTACGGAGAGTCCTGGACGTATGGAGAGGATGCTGATCCGGATTGTTCCCTAGATTGTACCGGATATGACATTGACTGTCGTCCCGGAAGCTCCGCCTACCTGGAAGCCGAGACAAAATGTAGAGTCCTGACAGATGTCCAGGGAAAGTTCCAGGTTAGACAACAGAATAGTAAAAGTTAGACGTTCGTTTCCTCGTCAGGGAATGATGCCAGAGATGGCCTTGCAGGCGACACCAGTGCAAACCGAAAAGAAAAATAGATAAAATAGTTACTACAATGCTTGTAAGTACTCTTTATTTGTTTAAATTTAAATTTTTGAAGTCGAAATTAGAGCTAGAGGCTAATTTAGGTTATTCTGATTCACTTATTGTAATTTTATCGACGTAAAGCAACTATGTAATTAACAACGTGCAAAGATGTATGCTCAACAACAAAACCTAATTTATTACTAGTGGTTCCCATTTGAAATTTCTCTCGATAAAAATAAAATCGAGAGTGGGGCTAAATGAAATGAAGTTACTGAAAATAAATCCAATACCTACAGATTTGTAAGGATTCGCAACTTTAACTTAACAAACTAGCCACGAACATATTTGCTTATGAGTTCTTCTAATCGATTGCTTGATCAATTGGGTTTCGATTGATTTTGTAGGATTGCGTCGTGAAGCTGGGCAGAGAGAAGGCGGCAGAGATCTTGGAATCCTGTATCTATGACGTCTGTTTGACCGGGAAAGAGGGAGGCGATCTTGCTCTATGCGAGAACGCTGTGACTTTGATTGATCGATGTATTGCTCAGTTCGGAATCGGCGTGAGCAACTGGAGGAGCAAAGACTTCTGCCGTTAGTAATATACTCTAACTAGGCTGGAGCCAGTGGCGATGTCGGTAAGATATTCGACCACGGATCAGTATGTGCGGGGTTCAGTGCGGAAACTGACGTTAACATTAGCTTTACCATTAGCTTTTAACTATGCACTGTTCATTAGAGTATAGGAGTTCAAGACATAATTTTAGGTTCATATAAATTTCATTCATTAATTTCAAGTTTGCATTTAGGATTGGAGAAGGTTCGTATCCCGACCCTAGTTAAATTGGGATTGAAGGGTAGACGATGATGATGATGATTAAAGTTTGCATTTGCTCAAACAAAATCGATCGATTTCTGTTGTATTGACATCTCAGGAATTATTTTAAAATTCAAGCATTTAGGTGCTTTGTTTATTTTGTTTATTTAGTATTTTATAATTTCTAATCAAGCTAAATGCGCAACGCGATTAGTTTCGTACGAGAGATCAGACGAAGGAATCTTCTCCTAATTTCTCCAATAGTAAACAATTTTTAGCAATTGTAATTGAAAATAATTAATTTAAATGATTAAATTACAATCTAGAACTTTAGCACTTATAATTTATGAGTGCTTTCCCAAAAACTTAAATAAGTAAAACTTTAATTAACTTTCTTTTTCTCAGCTCTTCAGTGCCCCCCTGGAATGACCTACGAGCCATGTGGAACAGCCTGCCCCCTGACGTGCGCCACGGTCGATCAGCCTGGGGAATGCCCCCCAGTGTGCTCTGAGGGGTGCTTCTGCCCCCGGGGCTTAGTGAGGGAGGGCGACTCTTGTATCGAGAAAGAGCGCTGCGGTTGTGAATATAACGGACTTTATTATCCGGTAAAAAGTTGTGATGTGCTTTTACTTATTCATGACAAGGAATATATGGAAGAGATATAAGATATGGATCTGTCACAAGGCCGTAGAGTATGAGATAGAGAGATGGAGAAAGAAAAGGAGAGAAATAAAGTTGCTGTCTCTTTATAGCATTTAATATTTGCGTCTACTGGATTCTATCTGCAACACCTTTTAATGCAATAACAGCGCATAGAATTGTTTTTACAATTTATGTCTTTACTCGCCTTTTTTCCCGAATAGTCTGTAACACTGATTTCAATGATAATTGTAGCTTAACTGTTAAAATATTTAAGTTTTCGTTTCATCTTATGCGTAATTAAGTTGAACCTGTGATAATATTATCTAAGTTAAGACATCCCATATTATTTTGAACCACTTGTTCTATTCTTATTTTCTTTATTGACTAACATTTAACTAACTGATATCTGACATTTTTAAATCCTAGTTTTGTATACACATTTCGATCTGACTTTCATTGGTGAATGCGAGTGAACTCTTGGAAAAAGCGAAAGCTAAAGCCACGTTTAGCGTCAGTTTCATGCTCGATAGCAGGTCAGTGACCAGGAGAGCACTGTATTTGAACTCTGCACCCACTGAACCGTTGTCGAACAACTTGCCAACATGCCATCCGCTCAGCTCTGAATCAATCCCTGACATCATCCCTGACATCATCAGACGTCCCTGACATCATCCCTGGATGAGGAAACGGACGTTAAACCTTTATTATTATTATTATTATTAATCCACTTTATAATACAAGGCTACGTTAACCTAATGAGCCTCTTGGCTGAAGCCAGTGTCGAAGTCGATAAGATATCTGACCGCGGATCAGTATGTGTGGGTTCAAATCCTGGACTCTCCCGTCACTGATATCGCATTCGATCGTTGAAACTGATGTTAGCATTAGCTTTACCAGTCTTTTTGTAATATCTTTACAGTATTGTTAATAGCTTTAAATGGCTTTAAAGCTGGTGAAGCTAAGGTTAACGTCAGTTTCCTCACTCGAAAGCGATGTCAGTGACGGGCGAGCCCAGGATTTGTATCTTTACAGATTTTTACTACTCAGTTTATTTCGTTTGCTAACTATTCAGGTCGGATCGAGCGTGGTGAGCGAGAACTGCACGGATCAGTGTGTCTGTCAGTCAGTCCGAGGAGCCATGACGTGCCGGAGCCACTCGTGCTCTGAGACAGGCTCCGTGTGCAGCGACCTGGAGGAAGGATTCACTTGTCTCTGTAAAACTGGATACACCGGAAATGGGACTTATTGCACCGGTACATTTATAAACTTCTGCTAGAGAAGGAGAGATTTTAGAAAGATTGCTTTTGTATGAAGCTGAGGGAGGCATAGGGGTCCACCTCTTCATAAGCAAAATCCCCAAGAATTAATGATATATCATGTTAGATGATCTAAAGATCTACTCATATGTGGACATGAAGAAGAAATTAGGATATAGGATATAGGATGTGGACATGAACGGATTATAGAGAAGAGTAGAGGCGTTATATACCATGGACCTGCCAGTGGGAAGTGCACTAAGAGAGAAACACTTTAAAAAATTGATGTGGGGAAGTTGTATTGCTAAGTGGTCGATTTCTTGCATATTTTCAGCGAAAAGATTTACAGACTGTATAGAAAAATGTGACATTCTGCTGTCTTTATAATATCACAGCAGCTTTTAAATCGGTTAAATCAATACTGTAACGTTCGGAATTATGCGAAATAATCCACTCTACGGGATTTGGACCTCTAATGTCATCTGCAAAGAGTTTACGCATTTGAGCCACTTAGGCATTTTGCTTTTAGAGCCACTTAGGTATTTTATGTTTAGGCATTTGAGCCACTTAGTTACTACAAGTTTAAAATCAATTCAACTTATAAACTTCTGCAGAATATATTGCCGTGCAGAAGTTGCATTATGTTCGTTTTAGAAAGCACTGTATAGAATTGTAAATCTAAGTTAGGGTCTGTTTTATTATCAACGGCATTTGCTGTTACAGACACAGATGTAAGTGTACTTTACATTATGTGATATTAGGGACATAGGTGAATGTGTACTATGCATTAGGTGAAATACAAATATAGATGAATGTGTACTCAACCCGTGTGCTGAGGCACATAGTTCTACAAGTATTAATGAATGCTTCAGACATAGACGAATGTGTACTCAACCCGTGTCAGGCTGAAAGCTCGACCTGTGTTAACACGGAAGGGTCGTATGAATGCGAGTGTCGTCTCGGATACGTAAGGGACAGGACAGGAAGTGGGGTCAAGATCTGTAAGGACTTGGACGAATGTCTGACAGGATCTCACAAGTGCGACCAGCATGCCACGTGCGTCAATGAACCCGGGACCTATAGGTGTGCTTGCAGTGCCGGTACCAGACTATCCAACGATGGGAAAATTTGTGAAGGTTTGTAGGTTTCTGGTATAATATGCTTAAACTAATACTTTGATGTCTATTCCGAAAATTAACGTCAAGATACAGAAGATCGAAGCTTCTCTTCAAGACGACTCGACAAACTCGAGTTACCGTCACAACAACTTTTTCCAGCTTACTTCAGCTGTCATCAGAGCCAGCAACAGTTTAGTATCTTTTACCCTGCGAGAAGATTTTTATTTATGCAATATGCAATAAAGATAATATGCAATAAAGATAATATGCAATAAAGATAATATACAGATATGAAAAATCATTTACGTGTGGTATAAGAAATATTTTTAGCAAAGTAAGATAATAGAAACGTAAGTAGTCAAAACTGTACTATAACCGAAATATTAATTTCTTGCTCCATTGATTTCATTGTGAATCAGCATCAGAAAGGGTATTAAGTTGGCGAACGCCTAGGCTCCAGAAATCGCTACAAATTTTTGTAATCGCGACCCTAGCTAAATCGGGATTTAATAAAAGATGATGACGATGATGATGATGATGATGATGATGATGATGATGCTGCTGCTGCTGCTGATGATGATGATGACGATGATGGCGATGACGATGACGATGATGATGACGACGACGACGACGATGAGGATGATGATGACGATGACGATGACGATGATGAAGACCTATTGATTGATGGTTGCAGACATTGACGAGTGTATCACAGGTGATCACGCTTGTGACCCTGATAGTGCAGTGTGCAAGAATGTTTTCGGCAGCTACGAGTGCGAGTGCAAACCTGGCTTCAAGAGAGCCAACGACAAAATGTGCATCGGTACGATTAAATGTCTGTATGTAACAAATAAAGCTAAAAAGTCAGTTTAACGTCTGCTTCCGTGCCGCAAGGGATGCTGTTAGAGTCTAGCTGGATTCTAATCGATGGTCTCCTGTATTAGGTAAGCTTGCTGTCCAATCGATCATTCAAAGAATATGATCTTTTATATCTCAAGATAATCTGGAGAGGTTATTTTAAACTGAACCTCTAGGTATCGATATATGACTCTGTCATTAATGAGCACGCCATTGATTAATAGTAGATATGTAACACAATATTTCATGTATAGTGTTCGATATTTATCACGCATATTTATATTTTTCTTAACATAGTGCATGTACAGTGATGAATTTGTATGATTTTCAAGCCGAGAGGATTAAAGAAGAAAAATAGTAGATATTCAATTATTTTTCAAAAACTAATCTTCAGGAATATACGTAGTTCATGTATTTCGATTGATAGAGAAATATTTTCATCACATTTTAATGTGTATTTTAAAAATTACGGCTAATTACATTTAAGATATATATTATAGCAACAATTTAAAATTAAAGATAGTGCAATTTTTTAATATTATATTTTTAGTGAATTAAACTTTCTGAATCTGTTGTTATCAATGTGTCTTAGGAAAAACGATTCAAACTAAATTCGGGCATTAATATTATAAATGTTAAATTCTCGAATAATTAACTGGAAATTTTCATCACCATTTGCTTGATTGCCATAATCTATAAACAGATGTAGACGAATGCAATGATGAAAGCAACGGAAAGCTATGTAGTGGCCCTCACTCTCTCTGTTTTAACACCCCTGGCTCATTCAACTGTACATGTAAACCTGGATATCATCTGGTCAGAGGCTACTGTACAGGTTGGCAAACAATTGATATATATATATATATATATATATATATATATATATATATATATATACATGTGTATATATATATATATATATATATATATATATATATATATATTTATATATACTTCTTTATTCGTCAACATTTGACAGGAAGAAAAATAACAGAAAACAAATCAAACAGTATAAACATAAAAAGTAGGATCAAATAAGACATCATTGTAAATCTAAATGAACCACCACTAATTAATTACACAGTTAGAGTTACACTTAGCATAATTAATACAGAACGTAGCAGATTTTTAAATTAAAACTAGAGATAATTGTGTTCAAATCTGGACCTGCAAGTATTTTATTTACTAAAGTTTGTTAGAATTAGTGTGCTACTTTCGACCGTACCTATAATGTTAGCACTCTTTGAAAGTGTTGGTGCGCCGAAGTAGACGAAGTTAAAAAGGGACGGTCCAATGTGGATTCAAACCGACGGCTCCCAGTTTATCTGGAAAACGTGCTAACCCTTTGGCCATTCAGTTCGTAATGAACGTCATTAAGACAATGTTACTCTACAGTGAAAAGTAATCCAGACAAATGATAGAAATCATCTTCATCATCATTTTTCATAGAATCTCAGTTTTGCTACTATCCGGATACATGTAGTAATGCAATTTCATTCGTTTTAAAAGTAATTCCAATTGTATAAATATAGAAGTTACACAAATAAAAATTATATAAATAAAAATTAAATTTAAATTTAAAAAATTATGTAAATAGCGACATTAAATATAATAATTAGTTCTAATATATTGCAGATATTGACGAATGCACGTTGGGAACTCACGGGTGTAAAGCATCAAGAGAGAAATGTGTTAATACTGAGGGCTCTTACCTGTGTGTCTGTAACACACCTTTCTTCGAGAATATTAACCCAGTCCTGGGTACATCGGAACAAAGCAAAGTCCAATGCGTGGGTGAGTTTATGTACCTTATCTGTAGTGATGTTTGCTGTGGGAACGTCCTTGACATCATCCTTAGATGAGAAAATGGACGTTAAACCTTTATTATTATTATTATTATTATTATTTTATTTTGTTTTAAATATATTATTTTTATTTTTATTATTTTTATTATTTTTATTATTTTTTATTTTCTTTTTTTTTCTTTTTAAATGCCCTGGGCTGTATAAAGCCCTGGGCTAAAATATAAGATAAAAAAGACTTTATTTAATTAAAAGAAAGATGAAAAATATTTAAAATAGTTCCTCTACGCTCTGGGAGGCCGCATTCGCCAATGTGCCACGAACGCATACAGCATTAAAACGCTGGAGTGCAAATTTATTATTATTATTATTATTATTAAATAATAAAATTAATAATAGTAATTTTTTGACAAAGTGTCAAAGTCTTCATTTCCCTTTCCATTTCTGACGGAAGTGGGAGAGCCATTTCCCATGAACACAATTCTGCTGGCATTCAACTCATTCTTTTCCTATTATTATTAATATTATGAAATCTTTAATTCAACAACAAATTCATGGCAGATAAGATTAGTCAAGGCTGTGAACTCTGGGCGAGTTATAATAATAATTATAATTATAATTATTATTATAATTATTTCACTATAATTATAATAATAATAATAATTATTATTATTATTATTAAGACTTTAGTGAAAATAAGATGCATATGCAACGGCTTCAATAATAAGAAAGAAATTGACAATGTTTCCCTAGAATTTTTATTACCATTAGTTGTCAAAAATGTTGACAAAAAGAGTATACGTAAGTTCTAATGCTCTGAAAGAAAATAGTGATACTGAGAAATTCTATTTACTTATTGTTTTATGTGTGATGAATGCAAAAGATATTTTTGCATTTTTACTCTCTACCCTATTTACGTATTTGCTCATTTTAGTAGGTCTCTATCAATTATATAGTTTCGTAAATATTTCTGGCTTCAGCTGCCGATTTAATATAGGCAAGATGAAGCGATTGGAATATACGTCCTACTTTACTACTATTTACCACATCCCTTATGCTACGTATCATTTGATTTTGATAGACGTAGATGAATGCTCGAAGGACTATCAATCAACTCAGTGTGCCCCGCCTATTGAGGGCGGAGTCTGCCTCAACACAGAGGGATCCTATACGTGCTCGTGCAGTGACGGTTACCATGGCGATGGCTACCTCAACTCTACCAGTTGCCATGGTAATTGTTTCCAATTAACGCTATTGTTAATTGCCAAATGACTCGTGATTTATCTCACAAATAAAATCAGTAATTATTATCTAACGTGTGGTTGTAATTTTGATACTTTATTCGATTTGTTTTCTGATTTAAGATCTGAAAGTTAAACTGATAGACGTAACTTTATTGTAGATATATGGTGTCAAATTCATTGTGATAGATTTAATAAAAGGCAGCTATTACTAATTACCATATAAAGTAAGGAGTAAATAACGAAAACTAAAAAAACAGCCTCTAATAAGCTTTGTAGCACAAGCGGTGTTTCCTTTTTATAACCATACGATCAAAAAAGAATTGAATTCTTCAAATTTGTCTGATTCGGTTGCTCCATACCGTAGTCATTTTTGACGCGCTTCACGTCCAACGTTTCTCAATGATCTGAAATGATCTTTAGATTTATTGATTGATTATTGAATATAGTTAATCGGTAATAATTGCTATCTTTCAGATGTGGACGAATGCAAGAGCGCTCATTTGGTTTGTGGTGAGAACACTCAGTGCTTCAACAAGATACCAGGCTACAACTGCAAATGCTTGAATGGATTCTACAGGCCTAATGGAGACGAGAAGGATTGCATTAGTATGGCTCTTGATTTGCTGTGTATTAACTAGTCTAAATGATAAATGAGACCATTTACATGTTAGTTATATTTAGCGAGCGATACTTATTTATCTTTATTTTCAGTTAGCCTATTTCTTATAGAATAGGCTATTCTACGCTCATTTGGATCCGGGTTTGTAATCATATCCAGTAATATTAGCCTAATATGAGCAATTTTAATTATTACGTATGCATGAGCAATTTTAATTATTACATATACTATTTTGCAGAATGTTTATTTCAAGAGTATTTTATTTTTAATAATAAATATTAATTTATATAAAAAATTGAACTTAAATTTTTTTATCAAATATGTTCTAAGCTGTTTTGGCTCTGACAGCTTAAATGCACTTAAATTCGATGCCGTTAATTGTAGTACTAGAGCTACGTTCATATAAATAAATAAATTTATTAATTAATTCATTCATTCATTCATGAATTCATGTGATTCACTTTTCCCTATTCGCATTCAATGGACTTTGTAATATATGGTCTGTAGAGGCCCTAGGTCATCTAACCATATTTTCGGTGTAAGTAAAAAATAAATAGTTATACAAATGAAACAGATGCACAATTATATTATTTGGATATGCAGAAATAGCAACCTGCAATGATGCACACAATCAGCTCAATTGTGATCTAGCCACAGAGGTTTGTGAAGAGGGTGCCTTCGGGCCTCGCTGTATCTGCAAGAAAGGCTATATAAGAGATAAAGCAACCGGGTCTTGTATAGGTATATAATATCTCTCTCTTAGTGCACTGCCCACTGGCAGGTCCATGGTATATAACGCCTCCACTCTTCTCTGTCTTCCGCCTTCCTCTTCATTTCCACATATGAGCGTTAAATCATCTAACATACCTAATCTCGGCCTACTCCTGCCTCTTTTTCCTTCCAATCTACCTTCTATGACCTCTATTAATAGACCTTCCCCCTTAGAATGTGTCCAATATGATGTTAGAATGTATATAATATTAGCAGCCTTATTTCTCTATTCTTCTCTTTTATTGTCAGTCTACCGTCATCCCTGATATCGCTGCCAAACTACCAACCAATTTTTAATTTTTATTTTATTTTAGGAGATTGTAGTTAAAAAAATCTGATGACTTGTATTTGGTTCTGCATTAAAATTTCTTTTAGAAAGTTTCTGTGAGCAAGACATAACAAATATTATATGAAATTCACCATAAATTTACGAACGATATGGAAAGAGGAATGAAGGAAAAACGATCATTAAGTGACCTTAAGCAGTATTGTTTAAAAATGCAATATTGTGTTTAAATTAAGTTTGAAACAGAAAGAATTAAAATAGCTTTACGCCTAGGACCTGCCAGCGATTAGGCTTCACAGAGCGAGTTAATTATTTCACAGGATTCTAGCATTCCATCTCGTAGCAAACTGTCCAAGCGCTCCTTTCAGCATGTTGCACCACAATTCTGGAATTCTATTTCTTCGAATTGATGCACCCAGTCATCTTCCTTCAATTAGCCAATTTTCTGTGTTAATCTTTGGTCTCTTCTGTCAACTCACTGTGCATAACTGAGACCACACATAAACCTCCATTCCTCTAACACCCATCCTTGGACTGTTTCCCGGAATTGCATCGTTTAGTGGGCGCTATATTCCTATTATCTGTTTGAAAATGGTTTCATTGTTGTCAATATTTTTCAATGCAGCAACAGTAGCACTTTAATCGTGATGTTGTTGCGCAATTTATGGATAAATATACTATAGATAATATGGATCAGTCTATTCGTATCCGTACTCTGGTTAATCTGGGATTTATGGGAAGATGATGATGAAGATGATGATACTATAGATAATATGTATTATATATTGCGGACAAAACGCTATGCAGACGTCGACGAATGTACTGAAACAAACAGTCACTGCTCTGGGATCAATCAGTATTGCAGCAACACTCCTGGAAACTTCTTGTGTAGATGTGTGGCTGGATTCGAGCTTTCCCTATCTGGAGAATGTTTGGGTAATTACAAATTTACTTAGCCGCTTAAAACTGCTAGCCTTTCCTTGTCAGAAGAATATGTTGATAAATACAATTATAACCTAGCCGCTTTTAACTACATGCCTTTCCATATCCGAAGTACTTTTGGGGAAATACAGTTATAACCTAGCCGCTTTTAACTACATGCCTTTCCATATCCGAAGTACTTTTGGGGAAAGTACAGCAGTTGTACTTAATACAATTTTGTACGTAATACAATTATAACCTAGCCGCTTTTAACTACATGCCTTTCCATATCCGAAGTACTTTTGGGGAAATACAATTATAACCTAGCCGATTACAACTGTAAACTCCATGACGATAATACTCTTATATTCTAGTTATACTCTATCTATGCTGCGAGCGAGAATCTCAGTTCGTGTTCATAATCTTATGCTAAAGAAACGGTTTTAAAAACAATTTGTTATTATTTAAGTGCATAACTTAAGTACTAACTATTCTATATACAAACTAGTCTACGCATCTATTTAATCTTTCCAATAGTTACATTGTTAATAGCTATAAACTCATCGGTATTGACACTGTAATTCGATATGCAGATGCAGAAATAAATATGGAACACGTACGTTAGCGTTATAGAGAAATTTATGCAAAATTTCCAACCAATTGGTTCTCTTAGAACTTTTGTAAATCTCGGCAACTTCTAATAAATTTTTATAAGATATTTTCACAAAATTACAGTGGAAACCGCTGAATCATGGAGTGGTAAGGCAAGCTGTTTCTTGTTGTAACTATACTGATATGCAATTCATTATTAGATATTTAAATACCCCGCCATGTTTGTACAGCATGTTTAGATATCGAACAATTCGGTTGTAATAAATTAACTCCTGACTATGTCGCCCTTTGTGACACGTGCAGTAACGGCTGTCCTGTTTGCCTATTGCTCGTGTGCTGTTCTTATGTTTGCAGATATCGACGAGTGTAGTTCCAATGCGACTCTCTGTAGGAAGATGGGACAGACGTGCGTAAACACACTGGGTTCCTATCGATGCTCTTGTACAACAGGATACGAAGCCGCCTTCAATGAAACAAACAGCCAATCTGACGACTGTGTTGGTTGGTAGATTAGTAATAACACGCACTATAGTGAAATGATTAACAAAATGGACGCTTAGAAAAATAAATTAAATACATAGTCAATTGACGTTAATAAATGTAACTTCTTCTTTACTTTCTTACTTATCACTCTTTACTTATCTTTATCTCTGTAGTTAAGGCATTAAATGATTTTATTAGTCTCATCAAACATTTCTATTTCAGAATTAGAGACTACATATCCCAGGATCTCATACACCAGTGTTCATTGCTATTAAATTTATTTTTCTTCTCTATAGATATAAACGAGTGTGAGAAGGAAGGCAGATGTGGGTGCAGTGACACAGCTGATTGTGTTAATCTGTCTGGTACCTGCTCCTGTCAGTGCATGACAGGATTCACTGGAGACGGTAGAACCTGCACAGGTCCGAATTACTTCACTAGGATTTTACGTAATCTGTTTCACTGCCTGATTATTTTTACTATATTCGCTTGTACGTACATAGACACATGACACAAGGACACAAAGGTCTTTTTACCTTAGTGTCCTTTTTCTTTCCCATGATCTGCTGTACAACTAATGTTAACGTCAGTTTCTCATTCGAAAGCGACGTCAGTGACGGGCGAGCCCATGGTTTTGAACCCCACACCATCTGATCCGCGGTCGAGTATCATACCCACTTCGCCTCTGGCTGCAGCGTATAACCGTTTACATTCATTTTGTTTGAAAGTGTAAAAGAAAGATTGACGAAATATTGAGTACATGTATGTATATAGATATACCGGAATGTACTACGACGAGGGATGTTTGCCCCTTGGAAACAACCTGCGTTGAAACCCCCGGATCGTATAAATGTCTCTGCCTCATCGGTTACACTTTTAATGGAAGCGTGTGCGTAGGTAAGTAGCATGATGAAAATTATACCTGTTGAATGGTTGAATAGAATAATACATTTGCCTGCGAAGCAGGATGCTATGGTTCAAATCTCAGCCGGATTGTCTCTGACGGTATTCATTGTGGTGTGGTAGTAGACGATAAACTTGTTATACAGATTTTTACACATCCCTACGTATTGTTTGGGCTATGATGAGGAACAGATGATGATGATGATGAGCGATGTTACTAACGAAGTATCAATCAAGAAGAAGATCTCTACTATTGTGACTATTTTTAACGAATTAGGCACCTCTTGCATAAGCAATAAAATTATTGGTAGCTTCAATACTCGTTTGTTTTTGAGATCGGACAACTAATCCACATGGATAATATATACGGACGTTAAACGAGCATTGTGGTACATTATGCTAACGTTCCTGACATTGTCTTATGGCGAGGAATCTGACGTTAAATTCTTATTAAATGATCGAATGAATAAATGAACGAATGAATTAATAAGTGAATGAATGATTGATTGATTGATTAATTGATTAATTGATTGGTTGATTGATTGATTGATTGATTCATTCATTTATTTATTTATTTATTTATTTATTTATTGATTGATTGATTGATTGACTGATTGATTGATTGATTGATCGATTCCTAGATACGGACGAGTGTTTGCTCGGCTACGACACTTGCGACAGCTTCAGTTCTGTGTGTGAGAACCTGATTGGATCATACAGATGCGCCTGTAGACAAGGCTACAAGTCTGCCTGCAAGCGAGAAAATGAATGCATCGGTCTGATTTCATTTCTACTCTTCATTTGTTTTTATTTCTAACCACAGCAAAACGAACAATAGTCATGAAATGGTTATATTAAAAGCTGCAGTGTAGTATGTATAGAGTGGTTGGCGAGTTCCTGAGTAGACTTTCGTCTTTTAAGCAAACCTATTGAATAATCACTTGATTGTTTAATTAAGTGATTGAAATCTGTTGATGAATTAATATAAATATTAATAAAAGTTTTAAAAGAATCAATTAATATAGTGAGTGATTGGCTCAATAGCTTTATGAATTATTCAACTTGTCAATTAATTGTTTAATTAATTTGTTCCGGCACCTCTTTTTTAAACCTTCTGGAAACCTTTCATCCAGTCAGTCTCTAGCTGAAGATACAGTCTACCAATCACTTAATCTGTCGCTTTCTCTGTCTCTAAATCGGTAGATTTTTTTTCTCTCTCTCTCTCAGCACTGAATATATTTAAACAATCACTCAAATTTACTTTTATTATTATTAAATAATTCAATATTAAATGCAATACGATCTAAATGTATCCTCTACATCTGCTGGTTAGATATCGACGAGTGCAGCCTAGGACTGGACGACTGTGAGCGAGGGCTGGCTGAATGCTTCAACGTACCGGGCTCCTACCGGTGCGTCTGTCGCCCTGGGTTCACGGGTGACGGGAGAGTCTGCACTGGTGAGACCATTACCTTGACTCTCTCTCTTAGTGCACTTCCTACTAGCAGGTCCATGGTATATGACGCCTCCACTCTTCTCTGTCTTCCGCTTTCCTCTTCATGTCCACATCTCTCTCTCTCTCTTAGTGCACTGCCTACTGGCAGGTCCTTGTTATAGAGCGCCTCCTCTCTTCTCTGTCTTCCGCTTTCCTCTTCATGTCCTCATATGAGTGGGCCTTTAAGTCGTCTAACATTCCTAATCTCGGCCTGCCTCTGCCTCTAGTTCCTTCCATTCTACCTTCCATGAACTTTTAGTGTATTTCCTCCTTGCTGATATAATTACAATAATATCTCTAGATGCAAAAGTCACTAGCAGTAACCAGCACAATCTTTGTGAGTATCGCATAATTATCACTTAACGAGTTTAATTCTGACAATAACGCTGAACTAAGAGTAAAGCTGTCACCAGCTATCTCTAAGTCGCTTAAATTTATCTCACCTCCTTCATTTGGCACCATTTGTTACTACAGGCAGCTGATATCAAAACAGGCGGTAGAGATTATTGGCAGTACATACTATTTCATCAACATCATCATTTTCCCTTAAATCCCAGTTTAACCAGGGTCGGGATACGAATGGACCTTCTTATGAATATGAAGTTTTCCATTCGCTAAAATACATATCATTTGTTAAATTATTTGTGTATACAATTATTGATTGATCGTTAATACTCTGATGAATATTATCGGTTAATTAAAATTACTGTTGCATTAGATATTCAATTGACAAATTTGAACTCTTTCTAGTATTGCAATTCTTTACTGCAATAACAGTAACAGCAAACTAAAATTTTTATCCATTTCTTTATAACGTATTAAAAAATAATAATTCAGTGTAAAAATTCTAAGCAGGCTGAACATTCTGTGATGCCAAATACGAATTTCATGCAGCTGTTAACTTGAGAATAACTTTGAAACTTTTTCTAGATGTAGATGAATGCGCGTTTGGTATATCTGGCTGTAATCTGACAACATCCTGCTGTCTCAACACGTTTGGTTCTCATCGGTGTGAATGTAGAGCTGGCTTCCAACCAGAAAACTACAATGAATGCTCAGGTAAGCGCAGGAGTTTCTAATTCAGTAAATTCTGCACAATTTGCTTGAGAAATAATTTTCAAAGTCATCACTTTATTGGCCGATACCAAATAGCCTTAATTGGCCGATACGTAATTGGCCGATACGGTATAGCTTAATGACTCATCACTTTATTAACTGATATGGTAATGCATTAAGAATTAGGAAGAAGAGTTGGATAGGACACATACTTTGGGGAGAAAGTTTACTAACTGAGATCATAGAAAGCAGAATGGAAGGATATAGAGGCAGAGGCAGACCGAGATTAGGAATGTTAGATGTTCTAAAGATCCAATCTTATGTGAACTTGAAAAGGAAAGCTGAAGACGGAGAAGAGGAAGAGTGGAGGCGTTATATACCATGTATCTGCCAATTGTCAGTCCACTAAAAGAGAGATGGTATAGCTTTACCGTTGACGTTTTGTGGATTTATTTCGTAGACTATTTGCTCTGTTGTGAGGTTTTATTGTCTTTAACCCAGTGCATATATAAAAATGTAAAGCCAAATTTAACGTCAGTTTCCTGCTCGAATAGCATGTCAGTGACCCTTCCATTGTTCATCCATTGTCCATCCATCGATCCATTGTCTTTTATTCGTATACATGGTGCTTAGTGTTGTCGTGGACAATACTTTCACTCTAACAATTGTGTTGTTGCTCTTGCTGTTGTTGTTGTTGTTTTACTTAATTCGTTTAGAAATCTGTTTTAGAAATACCTCTTTTGAAACATTATTAGAACATTGTGAAAGTAGAAAAATGTGTGCTTTTGGCAGTGTGAAAGTAGAAAGAGAATGCGTGCTTCCGTGAATTTTTGGAGAGTTATAGATAATGCACATACTGTTATACATTAATAAGGTTATGTTGTTGTTGTGTATCCAACAGACATAAATGAGTGCCAGAGTGCCACGCTAAACAAGTGTAACCGCAATGCTGATTGTTTCAACACTGAGGGAAGCTACGAGTGCAGGTGTAAGAGTGGTTACGTAGGGGATGGATTATCTAGATGCGATGGTATTAATTATCTTTACTTTCCAAAGTAGAGAGATCAATATCATACAATCAAAATCAATATCAATACCATATCATCTGTATCATGCCGATATAGCTGCAATAGCTTCGTGACTGTTGATTCGTATTCTATTATATTCTCGGATCATCATCATCATCTTCTTCCCTTGACTCCCAGTTTAACTAGAGTCTGGGTACGAATAGACTGTCTCAAATCCTCTCTGTCCCACATCATATCATCAGTCAATCCCCTATTTGAGACTTTTCCTTTCGTTTAAATATATATATATTTTCTATTATATTCTCGAATATCTAAATTTAATTAGTAGTTTAACTTAATTTTTAAATAATCTGTACGGCAAGGTCATTCGTATTTGATGGTGAAGTAGGTTTAACATCATGGTCAGAAGCCTGAAGGGCTTCTCTTGTATCTTAAATCCTCAGCGCGACCATAACATATCTTTTCTAGTTATGAATCCGACGTTAACATTTTTCTCCAATCTATGTTTCGTTCCAGTGCGTCGTCCTGGAAAATACTTATTTCTATCTTGGAAAACAGTTAGTTGTTTAATTGCAATATATTTGTGACATTTTAGTACTTTTCCATTGTTAGCTTCAGTTCCACGACTGTGCGATGGCGGTGTGATCTGCGACAAGAGAGCCAGATGTGTGGAACACAATGCCTCGAGTATCATCAGAGGTGAAGCTACAAGTCCGGAGATTGAAGGAAGAAGATGCGTGTGTATGGACGGGTATAAAGGATCCGGAATTGATCATCAGGCTACGCTGGATCTGAAGAATGCAGCGGGATATATGAGAACAACTGAAGAGCAAAGTGCTACGAATCTGACTTCATCTAACGGATGTACAGGTAGCCCATGATGTTTAGAAATAATTAGCTGTGGACGTTTGTATCTCATCTTTTGGTTAACTGAAGATCTTAACTTGGCCATCTCGAAATCTTCCTTGGAAGAGTCGCACAACAAATACTATTTATTCTTGTTTAACGACTAGTTATAAGACGCGGTGTAAAATTAATTCATCGCAGATAAGAATTTCCCGTGTTGTGTCCAGGACAGTGATTAGTAGACCACCAGTTAAGTGCACGTGTAAGAGGCAACTAAACAGAAACTAAGGAAGGCAACGAGAAATCACCTTATAAAGCATTTTTTCTGAGCTATAGACTAAATAACGTATGAATTAGGAAGGCAAAGCCCTTTGTGAAGGGATTAGTTTGCTTATTTATGGAATGCTCTTTATGGAGCGTGAAAGCGAATAGCCATATTTACAAATCTGCGAACGATTTAAATTTTGTTTTATTATCTGAAATATATTTTATCTTGATTTTATTTATTTTACGCGCAAGAGATGTATGTGCGCAATCTCACTCGCAGTGTAACCTTTAACTCAGTAAAATCAATTGTATTTGCCTATTCGTAAATGACAACAAGTCCTCCTTTCATTTTCGTTTTCAGTGACATGTGATGGGGGACGTCTCTGATATCATCCTTGCATGAGGAAACGGACTTTGAACCTTTATTATTATTATTATTATATTATTATTATTATTATTATTATTATTTCACGCTTGCACAGTTGTGGATCCATGTAGCCTATCTAATCCGTGTCACACGCATGCGGAATGCACTGTGGATAAAAGTGGATCAGCAAGATGCATCTGTAGGTCTGGATATGTAGGTTCAGGCTACGAGTGTAAACCAGGTTAGGTCGTTGTTTACTGTACAACGTAAACAAGCTATTTCACAAATTAATGGAAAAATAGTTTAAATATTTAAATACAATATTTAAGAATTATAAGACAGCACTTATTCATTTAAGTTTTGTTGAGGCATCTTATGAGTAATATTCTCCTGTGTATGATTTACTCTGATCTTACAAGATCGTTTACCTCATTGTAATTACTCTACATCATCTGCATTTGGACCTGCACTTCTCGAAGCTCAGTTTCTAGCGAGTATGCTAATTTATAATACATACTGTGTAATTATATCTGTTATGTAGATTTATGTCCATTGGCTGGAGCCAGCAACGAAGTCGGTAAGGTACTCTACCGCGGATCAGTACGTGCGGGGTTCAAATCCTGGGCTCGCCCGTCACTGACATAGCTTTCGAGTGAGGAAACTGACGTTAACCTTAGCTTTAGCTTTTAGCTTCATGAGTAAAAAATACAGTTCAAACATCGATAGTATGGCACAAAAAAATATTGTTGGTGTGAGACAGCTTGTACTTATATGTGCGTTGACGTAGAGAACCCATGTATAGAGGAGGGAGCTTGTGGTAAGCTGGCTTCCTGCAAGGTGACCGAGGAAGGCAAGAAAGAGTGCGTCTGTCCGATGGGGTACAAATCAACTGAGGATAAGAGAGACTGTCAGGGTATGAGAGGCTCTGGGCTTGTTATTAACTATTACGATCCATTCATCATCATCATCGCCATCATCATCATCACCATCATAATCATCATTATTATCATCATCATCATCATTATCATCATCATCATGGACTAGGACTTGCACTGTTTTGATCTCGCTTTCTCTTGTGGTCTCTGTGTACACAGTCGATATCGTGTGGTGCTTTGGCACCTGTTTGTGTAGAGCCTGCAAGAGACGTCCATGGCATAACCTTATGGCGAGGAACGGGACGTTAGATTATTATTGATTGATTGATCATCATCATTATCTTTCCTGGAGTCCTTGTTTAATTAAGGTCGGAATTAACTAGTGTATAACTAGCGAGCCTAAATAATAGGATGTATTACTTTAGTAGAACTTTGTGTTTACTTTTCATCATATAATTTGCCAATGGAAATGTTGAAATAAACGATTAGACAATAAATAATGAGAAACAACTAAACAAACAATGTACGTCCCTGACATTCCCTTATGGCGAGGAACCGGACATTAAATTCTTATTGATTGATGGACTGCAGATAGTGAAACAGTTGATTTATTAGCTAATTGTTATGTGGAGTCCTCTGTGACTAACTTTTAGAAGTCTTTCTTTGCCGATTTGGCGACTTAGCATAGATGTTTGATATGTAGAATTACAATTAACTCTAACATTCTTAATCTATTATGCATTTCTATATTTTATTCTCTTTTACAACTTGAAAATCTTCTTATAACTCTTTATTTAAAATTGATATCAACTAAGATAAGATGTTTTTTTGTAAACCGATGGATTCCTATTTCGCATGCCTCTTGTTGTTCTCAGACATTAATGAATGTACTGAGGGCGTGGCTAGTTTTCTAGAAAACTCCGCCCAGTCTGGTGCTTGCCCCGAAGAGAATTCAGTCTGTGTCAACGCCCCCGGCAGCTTCCGGTGTATCTGCAAAGTTGGCTACAAGAAAAGCTCTTCTGGAGCAAGCTGTGAAGGTTCTGTATCAGTGTATTAGTATTTATCCGTTACTGTAAACATTTACTTTAAATGTTTACAGTAACATTTAACATACAATAATAATAACTAAAATAATAATACAGTAATAATAAGTAAAGTAACATTACATACAGTAATGTTTGCCGAAATATTATTTTAATAAAAATTATTCGTCATCATCTTCCCTTGAATCTCAGTTTAAGTAGTATCGAGACAAAGTCGTTTAGCTAGTTTGGCATAAAGGATTGTAAAAAATATATTAAAATTATAAAATAATTTTATGAAAAATGACACAAATTGGTAACTAAGTATACAAGTGCCTATTAATAATTACCATTTAATTAATTTAAATTATTGTAAACTATTATTGACATGGTGTATCGCAGATGCACTAGATACTGAATTTGTTTTTTTAAGGAATTATTACGCTGTTCTTCTTCTGTTTTTGTAAATAGAAAGTAAAGAAGGGGCTAGTAAGAAAATAACGCATTAGCTAGTAATTCAGTGGCATTGATTGCTCTTAGATGCTGACGAGTGTGCTGATGGGACGCACGATTGTGATCGAGATGGAAGAGCGGAATGTGCTAACACAGTGGGCTCGTACAAATGTTCCTGCAAACCAGGATTCAGTGGGAATGGTCGTATATGCACCGGTATTGACTTCTCATATCTGCTCGCTTGGAAATTGTTTAACCAACCAGAGGAATATATGAGTATATTATAACTATAATAACTATAATATATTTATTGTGATCTTTACTAATTTTAGGGCAGTAAAAATTAAGTAAAAAGAGTGTTTATCTCAGGTTTTACAAATCTGCACAATTTGCACATCGTTTCTTAGGAGCCAGTAAATTATTCGCAATTTTTAATGTGTTTGCTTTATATAAAATTATCCTCCTGGTAGATAAACGGGTTGGATGAATTCTTTGATAAAGCTTAAAAAACTGGTAAAGCTAATGTTAACGTCAGTTTCCTCACTCGAAAGCGATGTCAGTGACTGGCTTCCTCAGGATTTGAATCCCGCATATACTGATCCGCGGTCGAATATCTTACCGACATCGCTACTGTCTCCAGCCAAAAATAGAGCTAATTGTAGCTAATTTAGCTAAAATGGAGCTAATTAATTATAATAGAGACCTTTTGAATAGAGCTTTACAAAACTAGATAAATATCAGAAGTTGACATTTTCCTCACTCTTTGACTATTTGTGTTAAATATGGCTCTAATGAAACCTTTCAGAGAAAGACGAGTGCAACCTGGCTTGCAATGTGACCTCTGAGTACTGCGAGTCTTCTGAATTAGGTCAGTGTGACCCAAATCTGGATCAGTATTGCACACAACATCAGCAAGGTCAAGGTCGCTGTGTGTGTAAATCTGGCTTCAGATCCGTTCGAACTTCTTCTGAGAATCTATGCATAGGTATGTTGATGTAATTGTGCATAGGTATGTTGATGTAATTGTGCATAGGTATGTTGATGTAATTTTGCATTTTATTATGTATTTACTCGATAACATCACCCTCCAACGAATCCCAGTTTAACTAGGGTCGGAATGTTAAGCTTTTTCATTCGTTTTAGAACATATCTGAAGTCTAGGCGCTCACCAACCGAATGTCCTTTCTGACGTTGGTTTTGATCTTAGTGCTTTACGGCCTTTTACGAAACATGCAGTCCACGGTTGATCTATTTTTTTAGCAACCCAGTCATAACACTGGTACATAATATGTATGCACTATGAAATTTATCTTAAGAGGTTTGACAGAAATAGACATTAGGCATAACTAAGCCACACCTATGGAAACCTATAAATACTAGAGATGGGAATCGAACCGAACCCGAACCGAATCCTAAAATCTAGAATTTTGACCGAACCGAACTCGAACCAAGACTCTGAACCGAACCCGAACCCAAACCGAACCCGAACCCTGACTCTGGCCGAACCGAATCCGAACCCAGACTCTGGCCGAACCGAACCGAACCCGAACCCAGACTCTGGCCGAACCCGAACTTCGTCCAAACTGAACTGAACCAAACTCTTGCAGTTCCTTTCTCCTTCACCAGCCTGACATTAAATAAAGATAATAACAATCAAATATACATTAGTTTTTGCATTTACTTGTCTTACAGTATATAACAGCATATATTCAGGTAAATCTGGTTCCGACACAAATTTTAAAATGGTAGCGGTACAAAGGAATGGTAGCGGGAAGCAAGCGAGACGGGCCTATAGAAGATAATGAATAGTCTGAATGATACGGCATTGAAATATGGAATGAAGATTACCATCAAAGAGACAAAAGTGATGAGAGTATTCCTTAAAAATCTGAAAATGCTTGACTCAATCTAGGTGGATTTGTTCTTGTTAAATTCAAATTATGAATTTTTTCTAACTTTAGTGTGCTACCTTAGTACTTTTGCAGCCAGATTTATAAATAATTATATATGACATTCTATATGTGTTAAGACCATCTGGAGTAGAACAATTTGAGCCATAGCAATGCAATAATTTCATAACTATTTTCGTAACTTCATAATTGATCTGAGAGTTTCAAATTTGAAACCCTAAGGTAAATTATGAAGCTTATTACTGGTCAGTTGATAGCAAACGGTGTATATTATGATTATTTTTATAAGGAAGTACACGTGTTTACCAAATCATTTTTATTTGACATTTTTATGTTACTAAATTTCACTTTGTCTCTGAAATATTGGATAAAATTTTAGCCAAGACATTTCCACTTAATTATAAATGTATCTAATATATAGGCCTATAGAGCCAAAAAAAATTAAAAATTGATGAAGCATTCTATTTGCTCGTTATAATCAATGAGAATATTTCAGATGCAATAATAAAGCTAAATATCTATATTATGAACATTTGTTGGTCAACTTACAATATTTTAAGAAATGTACAGGAATAAATACCACTTCTCTCCTTTTTTCATTGTCATATTTTTACCCAGGTGAAAAAATGTAGCAGCTATTATGACTTAATGAATTTGTAAGCATATTTACCATAACCATTTTTAACATGTTTGTCATAACCATGATTAGTATAAGTAAAGTTAAACTACTGCAACATTATCCAAACCAAGCCATTTCGAACTCGAATCGAACTCTTGCGAGTTGGAAAGCAAGCCGAGCCCGAATCGAACCCGAACCTTGTTAGAACCGAACCCGAACCGAACCGAACTTTCATTTTCAACGAACCGAACTCTCAAATTGTCAACTGCCAACCGAACCGAACTTTCATTTTCAACGAACCGAACCGAACCCGAACTCTGGAAATTCATAAAATTCCCATCTTTAATAAATACCCTCGACATTCGTGTAGGCAGTCCGTAACAAATATACATGTAGAGCTTCTAGTGATACGGTTCAAACAGGCATGTCGTCTATCTGCTTTATATCACGACAAAACAATATCTGTATATATTTACCAAACAATATCTTGACAGATATTATTTGGGCAACATTTAATATAGCAATATTGACAAACATAATATTGATTTGGTAACATGTTATTAATTAATTTTGATAAATGGATTTGGTAAAAATCCATTTTCACTTTCCTCACTCGAAAGAGATGTTAGTGACGGGCGAGCCCAGGATTTGAACCCCTCACATACTTATCCTCGGTCGAATAACTTGCCGACATTGGACATTGACATCGACATCGACACTGGCTCCATCCAGTGTCGATGTCGATGTCAATGATTTAGTAACTGCTTTATTGACATTTGCAAATATTGGTTGTGTAATTTTTTCACTTCTGTCAGATATCAAGGAATGTGAAGAGTTGAACCCATGTCACGTGGACGCAGTATGTGAGGAACAGGCTCCGGGATTTACCTGCACGTGCAAACACGGATATGCTGGAAACGGGATTCACTGCTACGGTTTAATATTTCACATTTTACTTTACCTTTTTATGATAAACAAATGCAGGCCTACATACAGTCTATTTCGACGAGATACATATGCATGCTGTATTAAACATTTGCTACACAAGACGATTTAATTATTATCATTAATTTAATTGCTATCATTAATTTAATTGCTATCATTAATTTAATTATTATCATTAATTTAATTGCTATCATTAATTTAATTGCTATCATTAATTTAATTATTATCATTAATTTAATTGCTATCATTAATTTAATTATTATCATTAATTTAATTGCTATCATTAATTTAATTATTATCATTATTTTAATTATTATCATTAATTTAATTGTTATCATTTCATTATTATTATTATTTTGCGAACAAGAACTCTCTTTACGTTTACGTTTACGTTTACGTTTACGAGTGTTCAACATTCCAAGGTTTAGTAATAGATTTGATTTTTTTAAATTAAAAGCTTTTAAAATTTGTCGTTGAATTCGAAATTCGCTGTATTTACTTCTCGTAATCATTAATTTACTTCTCGTAATCATTAATTTACTTCTCGTAATCATTAATTTACTTCTCGTAATCATTAATTTACTTCTCGTAATCATTAATTTACTTCTCGTAATCATTAATTTACTTCTCGTAATCATTAATTTACTTCTCGTAATCATTAATTTACTTCTCGTAATCATTAATTTACTTCTCGTAATCATTAATTTACTTCTCGTAATCATTAATTTACTTCTCGTAATCATTAATTTACTTCTCGTAATCATTAATTTACTTCTCGTAATCATTAATTTACTTCTCGTAATCATTAATTTACTTCTCGTAATCATTAATTTACTTCTCGTAATCATTAACTAATTGTCGATCAATAAATAAGCAAATTGTTATTTCTTCGAAGTCAATATCATTATAGGACTTTTTTCGAGGCCCTAGTCATGACAGCACTATACAACCGCTTCCACCACTGAAAGACAAAACCTGTTTTCTCAAACTAGTGCGTCAATAAAATTACTGACTTGGCGTAAGCCATTGATGTATTTAATAATTATTAAACTATAAATTAACATGTATTAATGTTACTATAAGAGTGAATTATTGAACGAATAAATATACTGGACACTCTTTTATTTGCTGTCTCTCTCACAAGATTTATTTGTAATTAAAATAAACTCTCTTTCTCTCTTTCTTTACTATAATTTATATTATTAATATTTAACACTTTATTCAGCATCATTATCTTCCCTTTAATCCCAGTTTAACTGGGGCCGGGATAGGAATAGAATAGGAATACTTCACTATTTTATATTTAATATTCTGAGGTCGGGATAGTAACAGAATAGTAATATTTTATTATTTAACATTTAATATCCTAGATGCGGATGAGTGCAGTCTCGGGACATCCGGATGCAGTCCAGTGTCAACGACCTGCGTCAACACACCCGGATCCTATAAGTGTGTCTGCAGGCAAGGCTACGAGGCAACCACTAGCAATATGAGTTGTAGCCTAATACGTATGATTCACATTCACATTTTTAAACCTCTTTGACGTCCTAGTGTGTGTGCATATTTGAGTGTATTTTTGAAATAAAACATAGTTCTCTCTCTCTCTCTCTCTCACTCTCTCTCACACACACACACACATTCTACTTGAATGAATATAATAGTATACTTGAATGTCTTAATAGCGAAGGGGTGGCGTCATGAAGTTTTAAATGACAGATCCTGAGATAAATTGAACCCTCGTGGGTTCGTATCCCAGCCGCGCTGATCTGGGAGAGTAAAATCTCGGACATTCACTGGACTGGTTACACGGAAAATGGTCTAAATTGCCTAACGGCTTAAACATGTGGTATTAAAAGTGATAGATATCAACATGGTTGATCATTTCACTATAATGAGTGTTTAATGCGTGTTTATAATGAGTGTTTAATGCGTGTTTAATGCGTGTTTATAATGCGTATTTAATGCGTGCTTATAATGAGTGTTTATAATGCGTGCTTAATGCGTGTTTATAATGAGTGTTTAATGCGTGGTTATAATGCGTGTTTAATGCGTGGTTATAATGTGTGTTTAATGCGTGTTTATAATGAGTGTTTAATGCGTGTTTAATGCGTGTTTATAATGCGTATTTAATGCGTGCTTATAATGAGTGTTTAATGCGTGTTTATAATGAGTGTTTAATGCGTGTTTATAATGAGTGTTTAATGCGTGTTTAATGCGTGTTTATAATGCGTATTTAATGCGTGTTTATAATGAGTGTTTAATGCGTGTTTATAATGCGTGTTTAATGCGTGTTTATAATGAGTGTTTAATGAGTGTTTATAATGAGTGCGTGTTTATAATGAGTGTTTAATGCGTGTTTATAATGCGTGTTTAATGCGTGTTTAATGCGTGTTTATAATGCGTATTTAATGCGTGTTTATAATGAGTGTTTAATGCGTGTTTATAATGAGTGTTTAATGCGTGTTTATAATGAGTGTTTAATGCGTGTTTAATGCGTGTTTATAATGCGTGTTTAATGCGTGTTTATAATGAGTGTTTAATGCGTGTTTATAATGCGTGTTTAATGCGTGTTTATAATGAGTGTTTAATGAGTGTGAGTTTTTAATGCGTGTTTATAATGAGTGTTTAATGCGTGTTTATAATGCGTGTTTAATGCGTGTTTAATGCGTGTTTATAATGAGTGTTTAATGCTTGTTTATAATGCGTGTTTAATGCGTGTTTATAATGAGTGTTTAATGCGTGTTTATAATGCGTGTTTAATGCGTGTTTATAATGAGTGTTTAATGCGTGTTTATAATGCGTGTTTAATGCGTGTTTAATGCGTGTTTACTTTTAACTTTACTTTTACTTATAAAGATATTAGTTTAAATTTTTTAAATGCCGTCTATGCAATATTTGCATAGAAATAAATTCTTATAGGAAAATAGAATTAATTTATTGTCTATTAAATTAGTTTGAATGGATGAGCTGGAGGTTAAGTTAGAGATTTTTTTGGTTTTCTTCCAATTTTTGGTTTTCTGCATAGGCTATCTCTATAGGTATTTGCTTACTCTAAGTTCTGGGTTTTTCTGTTATCACACAGCTGCCGATAATGATGTATGCGGCTGTGGAAAGAACGGTGTGTGCGACAGTGTTACCATGGCGTGCAAGTGTAATCCTGGTTACCAACTTGTTAACACTGAAGACGTCAAATGCCAAGGTTAAGATCAATATTTTAGACTTACTTAAACACCTTTGACTATTTAACTAAATTAAAATTCTCTAACTGTATGTTACAGCTTTTAAAATTAAAAATATCTCGTAACTTTATGATGTCGAGATGCTTTAATTATTTGAACTCCTACTCATATTTTTCAAAACGTTCGAAAGCGAAATCGCCAATTTGATTTGATCTCATTAATTCACGTAGGCAGAGGTTTGAAGACTTCATCTCAGGATGGACCTTTTATTACCAGTATGTTGTCTATTAGACTCAACAATTTGAGAAATGTTGCTTTGAACTAGGCAATTCATAGATCTAACTATTATAAATAAGCTATAATAACGTCTATAATAACAGACATAATCAATCTACTCTGACCATTTTTGATCACCGGACTGGCTTTCGTTTTAGGACCTTACTTCTCCTCAGCACATTTCTTTTGCAGCTTGGTCTGGGTGAATTGATATGTAGTGATGTATGCTGTGGGGACGTCGCAGACATCATCCTTGGATGAGGAAACGGACGTTAAACCTTTATTATTGTTATTACTATTTCATAGATGGTAGATGGATAGACGACTGTGATAAAAGTAAAAGCTAAAACCAAGTTTAACCTAAGCTCTTGTATCGAAAGAATCTGTGACAGAAATCGCACTGGATTTGAACTTATAATCTAAATCTAAATGGTATTTTAAACGGGATTTGGTCGTAATATTTACGTCATTCTATCATCTTAGTCTGGTAGTATATTGGTTTAAAATGTATGGACGTAGTCACAGAATCATTTGCTAATCATATTATTATAATAAATGTGTAAGTGATTATGCTAGTTATAAGTATATTATAATTGGGTCACATATTGAGAATGCCTGAGGATAGATATGCAAAACCTGCAATTAATTGCAAGGCAAATCAAAGGGAAAGGAAGAGAGGAAGACCTAGGAATACTTGACTCAGTTGCCGCCCTATGTTCTGTTCAGAACTCGAGAAACTGATGATGATGATGATGATAATTAAATTTACTGTACTTGAACGTAGAAAAAACAAGCTTATGCATGTTGTAATGGAATCATTTGCTAATATCGTGGATAAGATTTTATCATTAGAATATTATATATTGATCGTTATGAAACTTATATATTGGACCTTGTGGTATTATTGAACTATCTAGCTGCTTTTTGTTCCTTGTATGTTTGTACGTTTTTTCCGTATGTCAGATTTCAAGTAATAAACGAGTATATTGTTAAATATGATTTTTATTGTTTTAATGTATAATCAGTTATGTTAATTATAATTTATTTGTTAATCGCATATCAGCGACGGACCCGTGCAGAAAACCCGAGGTGTGCCACAGCCTGGCTCGCTGCGTGAGGACCGGTGCCGGACCCGGTGCCTATCGGTGCCTCTGTCCCCAGGGAATGACCGGAAATGGAATTGACTTCTGTGGTAAAGCTTTTAACATTATCGTCCAATGATCATACTTGATTATATCTTTCGCCTTTAATGCCCCATGTTTAAGCCGTCATTCAGTTATAGTCAGTTGACATGTGAATGTATGAGATTTTCACTGTCTGATTAGTTCGGCTAGAAATTGATCCAATGACCTCAGTAACAGTGATTTAGAATTTCTTGACGTTATATAAATCACCCACTGCTCGTGTATCCACTTGACTATGGCGCTACAGTGTATTTCACTCACTTAAGCGCCATAATCTAAGTTATATCTACAGAACGAGATTGACTTAAAATTTAGCGCATCCAAGAAATTCTTTGCAGTTATTTGTAGATTGAAGTAATACTATTACAGTGAAACTTTTCCCAATAAACTAAAATTGATCGCTGTTATTATCTGCTGTCAAAGTTTAATTCAGAGAGTTTAAATAGAAGTCAGGCTCTAGTTTTGTGGTTCTTTTTAATTTCATATTACAGTTAGAGTCTGCTTTTCGATTTCAAATTTTATATAGAATTATTCAACTACAAATGTAGTTGGCAAAATGGGCAAAATTAAATACATGATACATGGATATAATTAAAATGACTAATCTAGAGTTGCCTTGAGTTCATATTTTGATCTGGGATCGAATCCCAAGCTAGCGGATCAGAGAGACATCATGTTTAAACAAGACAGGTACTTAGAGGGTTAACTTGACAGCCTAAGGTTTTCTAACTTGTTGTAATTAAACTGATGGATATCAGCTAAGATATCCGTTTCATTATATTTTACATTTTACTTCTTAATAGTCTACATGATTGTTTATACATTAAAACAATAAAAATCATATTTAACAGTATATTCCTTGATTTACGGGTCTGCTTTTCGTTGTCAATATTGTCGTTTTCGTTGTTTGATATTTTACCTCTTAGTGTTCTTTTTTATTAGATTTACGGGTCTTTATCTTTAAATCTTGATTTTATTTTTGTTTATATGTATAGTTTCTAGCTTAAAAAATAAAATAATATAAACCTTGAGATGAAACCTGTTTTGGCAGTGGTAGACGCTTGCACAACTGGGTCGGTTGGTTGCAGTCCTGACGCTTTCTGTACCAGCGTGATGGGACAGGCCGAGTGCAAATGTAAATCTGGTTACATCGGTAACGGATACCACTGTATTGCAGGTAAGAACCTTAGGGTGGGTTTCATGAGAAACAGATAACGTTGGATTTGATCAAGATTTGCTTAATCTGCTGTTAGCATATAACTGTGAATTGAAGATTGAATGGTGGTCTTTCTAATACATCTGAGCATCATTTGCTACTTTTTCTTGTCAGCTTTACTTTGGTTTGTTACAAGTTATGACTGGATCATAATTTTCACAAAATCTGCAAATTTATATTTAGCGTATATTTTTAAACAAAAAGGCAGTGTTAACGACGGTACAACAACTACAACAACGATTCAACTTTCCCCCCGTTTCCCCATTTATTAAGACATTTTACTTTAACAGTTATACATTTATCATTTTAACAGTTTTGGAGGCAGAAGTAGGACTAGTCTGCCCTTTAAAGCTAAAAATATCTTTCTCTGTTTGTTGGACTTTAGTTGGAGGAGGACACAAAGACTGTGACGAGCTTCTGAACGACTGCAGTCGTAACGCCATCTGCGTGTCACGACAAGTTGCTCTGGATGATCTTCACCTTGAGAAAGGTACCCCTCAAAGCTACAGAGGTCAACCTCGAAGCCGGCATACCTCATATCTGGATCTGAATTCTACTGGTAGCTCTGTTGATTGTTATAATGCTGCGCAAGTATTGAGGGAAACTTGTAATTTTTGATATTTTAAGATGTTATAAAGTTGCTGTAAAGGTTTTAAAGATGCAGCATTGAGTAGAGCGGAGTATTTGATAGAAACTAGTAATGGATGGGCGTTTATTTAAAGAAATCAATAATAAAACTTGCTGAACAGCAACTATGCATGTACTTGTAAATTATGGAGATTATTATAAAATAGAATATTGAAGATTGTCCTGTTATTATCATGAGTCTGTCTGTCTCTGACTCTCTCTTCTATGTCAGGATCATAGCATGCACAGTATCATAATTCACTTCATCTTTAGATAACTCTTTCAAACTCCAAATTATTGCCCTACTGTTTTCCGACGATTATGTGTATGCAGCTCTAATGAATTCAGTTTGATGACTGTATTGCTAATGTATTGTCATAGAGTACGTCACTATAGCAACATGTGTGTGCGAATCGGGTTACCATGGAGACGGTGAGTCATGTGTTGACATAAATGAATGTGACGTCACCGGAACAGGAAAACGTCTCCACGACTGCCACGTTAAGGCGGTGTGTGTCAACTTTGACGGAGGGTATTGGTGTCGTTGCCAATCTGGTTACATTGGAAATGGCAGGAACTGCACAGGTTGGTGGTACCTTATTATACCTCTATAAGCGTTCCATATCTCTTCAATGAAGATAAAGGAAAACCACCTCAGAAGCCATACTTTTCACAAGCTAGAGGCTGCATTAGGTATCGATGAAGCTTAGACTTTGTGAAGGGATTAACTTGTTGTTCTAAGGAGTTCTCTTATGGAGCGAGAAAGCATACTTTGAGAATGAATATGTACCTTGAACCTGTCACTTTGCAGTGCACTAAAGAGAGAGAAAGAGAGAGAGAGATCTTCAATAAAGCATTATTGATGGAAGAACTCTAAAATTTCTGTTTCAGCCTTGAGTTTTTGTATAAGAGTTCGATACTGTCATCATCTTCCCTTGAATTCCCGTTTAAGTATTGTCGGCATTGGAAAAGTTTTTGTAGCAATTCATAGAGTCTAGGCGCTCACCATTCGCCAACCGAATACCCTTTCTGATGTTGGTTTGGATTATTGCTTTGTCGCTCTTTACTACATGTGCAGTCTACGGTTGGTCTATTCTTCAGCACCTCGGATACAATACGGGTAAAAAAGTAAAAAATAGTATTTCGATAACTAAAACCAACCGAGAATTTATCATTTTAAATTTACTCTTTCTAAAACGCCTTGGTATGCTGTGAATACATGTAAGTACCCGTATTTGACTCTGAGTGAAATAAATCAGAGAATAAAGGCTTGGAATTGCTTTTATATGAAATTTGTCTTCCGGACTTGTGTGATCCGCTAAATGGTAGAACAGGAAACAATCGTTGAACAACCAAAATTGGCTGATATTTATTATCCATCTGATAGCCCAAAGTATTGAATTAGTAATATCATGTCATGTGATCATCCTATGGCTGGTTCCAGCCAAAGATTTCTCAATGATGTTCTCCTACAAAACTCTATTCGCTATTCTCTGAATTTTCATTCTTTTTCTTCCTTCTGTTTTCCATAAATTATATATTATAACCGTCATGTTAATCTCATTTTCCATTCATATTTCGAAATAACTGACTAAATTTAAGTTGGTCATGCGCAGTTACTACGAATCTTTAAAATGTGCCTATCATTTTTATTTTATAACGTACCGAATTCCCGTCATTGACATTGCTTTCGAGTGAGGAAACTGACGTTAACATCATCTTTACCAGCTTTTTATGTGGTACATATTTGCAGATATCGACGAGTGTTCGAGCGTAGATCTACATCATTGTGATCTCAGTATATCTCGCTGCATCAACGAAGAGGGAGGATTTGCGTGTGTCTGTCATAATGACTCCGCCCTAAGTGGGCTGGATTATACAAGGCTGAACCCGCCTCCTTGTTTACTTCCATCTCTAGGCTCGAGTTCTACTCCATACTCCGTCCCAACACTGCTAGGTTGTCTCATTCAATTTTTCCAAGAACATTCATTACATTCTTTATGTGAAAGCTGAATATATCCTTCGCAATAGTGCTCGATATTGTCGCGGAGGACAATTGTATCTCTATTGAGGGTGCAACATAAAAATTAAATTCTTTAAACTAAGCTTCTGAGATTCACTGATAGCGGTTCGTTAATATCTCTGGAATACTCTCAACTCAAGTTTAGCACCTTCAATATAGATATATTTTATATAGGCCTAGTGTACTGTAAACATGCTATTAATTATAAAGTCTATGTTACCTCTAAATGTCACGAGTTGAAATGTAATAATTTTATCTGTGTATGTTTTTCTTTCGTGAAATGGCGAATAAAGATTATATACGGTATTATAAATTTTTATTTCAATTCATCTGCAGACAATGACAACTGTTCAGGAGAGTTCGGCTGCAGACAGATGAACGAGCGATGCGTTAGACTGGCAGGAGGGTACTATAGATGTCAGTGTAAGACTGGGTACCAACGCCTCAGAAACGGAACTTGTGCCAGTAAGTAGATTCTATGGAATTCAATAAAAAGAATAATAATAAGAATATTAATTATATATTAGACTAAATAATACATTTCTTGGAAATATCTCGGAGATACATTAATCATATATAAATGACAATATGCCCATTGAAAAGCTTTCAGATAAGCAAGTTATATACAGGGCAGTATATGTACAGTATATGGAATTTGTGAGAATATTGTGGAAGGCAAGAAATTCTTGTTGAAATAATTTGATAAAAATAAACTTTAGATCTCTACGGGTTGAAAAACCAGGAGAATTAAAATTACTACTATTCATCATCATCATCATCATCATCTTCCCTTAAATCCCAGCTTAACCAGGGTCGGGATACGTATAGACAATACCCATTTACTACTATTAGTGAGATATAATTACAATTTATTGTGAATATATATTCTAAATATCTTGCTAAAAAAAATTGGTAATCTTATTGCTAAAGCTAATTCTAAGCTATCGCGTCTCAATACAGATTCATCAACGGTTGAACTCTGGCAAATGGTAAAGCAATGTTTAGGGAAGAAATCTAAGCATCTAGTTCCTGGTAACATCACTGCTGACTCCCTGAACGATCAGTATGCTAATATATCAGCTGACCCTAAATATTCTGCGCCTCTCTTCAAAAGTACCAATTCTAAGGCCGATTTTAAACCACTTTCTGAATTTCAAGTTTTTAATATATTGAACAACCTGAAGCCAACCGCTACTGGTTTGGATGGTCTAACTGCCTGGTTTCTCAGGTTGTCTGCTCCTGTATTCTGTCAACCTCTAACAACACTTTTAAATGCTTCCATGGCACAGTCTGTTGTCCCTAATCAGGGGAAAACTTCTTGTATAATACCTTTGTCTAAAGTTTCTAAACCCTCTACACTGTCCGATTTTCGTTCTATCTCCATCACCCCTGTTCTTTCCAGACTTTGTGAGAGAGTCATCATTTCAACTTACATTTATCCTGCTCTATTAAGTCCTCCTGCTACACTTTGTTTATATGACCACTTCGCCTTCAGGCCAACCGGATTTACCACAGGTGCCCTGATAGCACTCTATCTGAGTATCTCACAAATGTTGTCAAGTAGTCCCTTTGTCAGAGTCATTGTTATAGATTTTAGCAAAGCTTTTGATCGGATCAGACATTCAACTGTTATTGAAAAGTTTGCTGATCTGGACATACCATCTTGCATCCATAATTGGCTTGTTAGTTTATTTACTGTCCGTCAACATTATACTAAATTTGATGGCAATGTATCCTCTACTGCAAATATTTCAGCTAGTATTGTACAAGGTTCAGCTATTGGTCCCGCTTCATATTCCATTACTGCTTCGAATTTAAGACCTATCCACTCTTATAATGACATTATTAAGTTCGCTGATGATACATACTAACATTGACTTGTGGTCCAGTAAGAACAATCTACAGTTGAATAAGTCGAAATCCCGTTATCTTCTTTTCCATCCTCCGCGATCTAGATTTCTAGCAAGTTCTGTGCCACCGCTCCTAGATGGAATTGTCAGAGTCAACACCTTGAAGTGCTTAGGTGTTACACTGCAATCCAACTTTTCCTTTTCTGTCCACATGGATGATATAATTAGCAATTGCTCTTCTAATCTTTTTGCCATTCGCACTCTAAAATCAAAAGGTCTTAATTCTGACCTAATTGTCGCTGTCTTTAAATCTATTGTACTCTCCAAGTTAACATATGCATCGCAATTTTGGTGGGGTTATGTTGGTTCCTCCGAGAGTGAACGCCTTGAAGCCTTCCTCAGGAAGGCTACAAGATGTAACTTCTATGATGGAGTACGATCTTTTGCGGATATCGCTGCCGATGCAGATGAGAAATTGTTTAACGCTATCATCAGTAACAAACAGCATGTCCTGCACCGGCTTCTCCGCCGCTTAAAGATAATGTTAACTTTAAGCTCAGGGAGAGGGCTCACCCTTTCTCTTTACCATCTAAGCGCACACCTTTGATGGATAAGAACTTTATAATTAGAATGCTATATAAAGACTCTTATTAAGTTTTTTTTAAACAATGTCTGCTTATGTTTATTACTTTCTATATTGCCATTTGTGTGTGTGTACGTTTTCTGCGGTATGTCAGATTTCATGTAATAAACGAATATAATAAAAAATATATATATTCACTTATATATTTTAATGTTTATATTTATATATATTTATATATGTACATTTATATATTCGTACCGCGACCCTGGTTGAACTGAGATTCAAGGGAAGAAGATGATGATGATGATGCTATATTGTATAGTTGGTTGCTATATTGTAGTAGGCTTTCTCCTCGGTCTATGACTCAGCTTGGGCGTTACAGTGATATAGAACTTGTAGTAGCTGTAGAGTCCGCTTGAGACGCTCATTACATCTATATATGATGACGAACTGGACGTTAAATCTTCATTGTATATGATTGGTTTCGTTGTGTCATGTAGACGTGAACGAGTGCTCAGCGGGGTGGCGTCCCCCATGTCACCTGCACGCCGACTGTCACGACACCGAGGGGTCCTTCAGATGTTCCTGCAGGGAGGGCTTCGTGGGGGACGGAATAAAATTCTGCAGACGTAAATAAAATTTATTTAAATCGTCTTAATCTAATCCAATCAATTAATAAAAAATCCTCTTTAATTTCTATTCTCTGACTGCATACTACTATATAGATTATAATTACTATTTTAGGGACTACGCTGCTGCTGCGTAGTTCAGTTTATCCTGCTGCAAATTCTATCCAAGCTACTTAATTCTGTTTAGTGTGCGGCTTTTTTCCCGAAAATTTAGGGATCAAACCAAAATGGTCTAGAAAGAAAGAAATGACAAGAATAAGAAGAAACAACAAGAAATTTTCAAAACTATAAGAAAGGAGGAAATGACAAGAATAGAAAGAAACAATAAGAAATTATCAAAGTTAGAATTAAGGCTATAAAGGCCTATTACTAAGTTTAAGTCTGTTCTCATAATTTACATTATTTTTAATCTTTATCCAATATTTATTAAGTAGTAACCTATTTACGTATTTCCTGTTATTTTCATAAATGTATTTCATATTGAACTATATTTATTATCGAACAAATATTTTTATTGTAATTTTATGCGTTTAAACATTGTGTCTACTGCTCGTCTGGATTCAGCGCACTGGCTGGAGCCAGTGGCGATGTCGGTAAGACATTCTACCGCGGATCAGTATGTACGGTGTACAAATCCCAGGCTCGCCCGTCACTGACATTGCCTTTGAGTGAGGAAACTGACGTTAGCCTTAGATTTTAGCTTATTTTATACAGCTTTGTGTTTATGCAGCTGTTTGTAGCGCCAGTTCCTGCCCATTGGGCCATGCTTGCAGTGTAGTCGAGGGACGACCCCAATGTGAATGCGAGTGTTGTGATAAACGATGCTCCAGTCCTGGCCAGGTGTGCTCGTCTAACGGTAGAACCTTTTCATCGTATCGAGCTATGACTGAATTCAATTGCAGAACTGGTCACAACGTCTCGGTCAGCTACTGGGGGCCCTGCGCAAGTAAGGAATAAATTTAGTTTTCCTTTGTCTTCGTCTCTGACAGTTACCTTGCTATAGGGAAACAGACGTTTCTTCCATGTGCCTACAGTCATTTTCCGTAGATTCTTCCTTCCATTACACATTTCAACAACCCATATATAATTTAACAACAGTTAGAGTGCTACTATCATCCATGACCATATCGAGCACTATGACACATTTCAGCAACCCATACCATTACCATATTTATGGTTGATAATGGTAGGGTTGATAATATACCTTAAATGACAGACCATATCTAGCATCTATATCTATATTTGTAACATTCTTTACCTAACTTATGTTATGTTTCTTTAGATTATTTTTTTTCATCTACTCCTAAATCCTGTTTTACAGGGACATGTGAAGGGGTCCAGTGTTCTGGGGTGCGCGAGTGTCAGGTTGTTAATAACTTGGCAGTGTGCCAGTGCCCGCGATGCAGCAAGGAGCAGCGCCGGTCAGAACCAGTTTGGACTGCTTCAGGAAACATGTACCCGAACACGTGTGTCTATCTGTCAGTGCAGTGTCAGCATGACGTTATCGATCCTGTTGATCATTCCTCAATCTGGATGGGGCGAGTAGGTAGGTAGTGCAGTAGCATGCTACGAGCAGGTTAGAAAAACATATCTTTCTAGTCTACCGTTAACTACACGTGGTTTCAAGAGGTATCCACAGCAGATATTTAGTTAGGCAACTTACAAAATCGAATTTTTACAGTGCATGCCCTCTGATCATAATCATTTTGCACTTTTATGCGTTTAGGTTATTAAATGATTAAACGTTAATAAGCTCTCTTGTTGTTATATGTATCTAATAGCTGTGTAAAGATATATAGTTTTGTGGTAATGATTTACCACAAAACTTGCCTTGAACCAATTGTATTTTTGTGGCACATATTCCTGCTGACAAAGGTGTTGCTACTACATCGCTTGTGACCTTTTACATTGCGATAACTGACTCTCCACTTGTCCAGTTAGTTCAACTTGTGCATTCCGCATAGAGCGGCGATAGTAGGCCTATAATTGATTAATTGATTGATATATTGCTCTGCCCACTTGCATTTTAACTTCGAAAACAATGCTAAAACTTTAATTCTGTCTTCACCTTATTTCTTATCACCATCACACCACCACCACCATCCTCCCTTGAATCCCAGCCCAACCAGGGTCGGGATACAAATAGACTGTCTCAATCCTCTCTGTCTTACATCAGTCACTCCCCTATTTGAGAATTTTCCTTTTTTTAGCAATTTCTGGAGCCTAGACACCGTATCTTTTCTCTATATCTGTTTCTTATCAGTTTTTGTTAATATCTTAAATATTACTTATTGCTACATTGCCTATTTCTAGCAGCATTATTTACAAGAGCCTATTATGTAAAAGACCTTTTTGAATCAATAACTAAATGTAACAGAATAATGTGTTACAACTTGACAGACTGCAGATATTCCAGATGGACACCTTGGTCTTCCTGCTCGGCTTCCTGTGGAGAGGGGACCAGGAAGAGATGGAGAAAAGTTCTGACGGGTCCAATGATAACAAATAACACCTGCAGAGAACCGCTCGAGAGAAGCCTTTCCTGTTACCGGAATCCCTGCCCAAATGGTTTGGTGATCAAATTGTCGTTTATTATTATTATTATTATTATTCTGGTTATTTCATTTTCATTTTTTAATTATATATTATTATTTATTATCTATTTATTTATTATTAATCATAAGCACATTATTCCCCGTGTTGTGTCCAGGTTGTTTGAAGAATTGACCGCATGTGTCGTAGAAGGAGACTAAAGCACCAATATCCAAACCAATGACAAAAAGGGCATTTGGTTTGAGAGCGACTGGGCTCCAACCAGACATTGCTACACAAATTTAAACGAATGAAAGTCTCATATAGGGGATTGGCTGGTGGTATGGTGTAAGACAGAGAGGATTTGAGACAGTCTATTTGTATCCCGACTCTGGTTAAACCGGGATTCAAGGGAGAATGATGATAATGATCATACGCACATTATAAAATATAGACATGTACCCTCAACGGATATGACTCATAAACTTGTAACTTAGCTCGCTCCTTTACCGATAATTCTACAACAGTTTCCTACGTAGTATAGGCCTATGCCTGCGTTACAAAACAGATGAAGGTATTTGATGATTATCTAATGAACGACGTGATACTATTAACACATGAATGAAGCATAATGAATAATTGATTGATTAATCATCGATTAACCCAATGACTTGAATGACTGATTTCAGTTGTATTTGATTAATTAATTGATTAGATGATTGGTCGGCTGACTAGTCTGTCGTTCGATCTGCCGGTCGTTTGATTAGGACGCAGTAATCTATGTGATTGCATCGCCGTTATTTGTAATTGATTGTTGAATTTTTAACGGATTAATGATAATGAAATGTTGATTTATTCATTCTAGACACACATTTAGGCTATTAAACTATAGATCTCAGACTCAGACTAAGCATTTAGTAACTGATTTACTCACTATAGATTAGATATACTCTATACTGTTAAACTATAGACTACGCACCTAGTAACTGATTCACTCACTATAGATATACTGTTCACGGAAGACAGAGAAGAGTGGAGGCGTTATGTACCATGGACCTGCCAGTACGCAGGGCACTAAGAGAGATATCTATACTGTTAAACTATAGACTACGCATCCAGTGACTTATTTATTATCCACAGATGTATGCGATGGATACAAGGGCTGCAGCCGCCCCTACGAATACTGCATTGAATACGTTATCAGTGTCACCTCTCTAAATAAGACCAGAAAGGCTATTCCCATATGCAAATGCCCCGAGTGCCCCAGACCCCCTATAGACGTGGGCTACAACCCAGTTTGCGCTCAGATAGGCTGGGAGCTTGTGTCTGCCACCACACCCTGTGAACTCAAGAGGAAGGCATGTCAGGCTGGCCTCGACTACAGGCTGCTTCATAATGGTCCCTGCAGAGGTATGCTCTATAAATGTATCTTTACATTTGTTAAATACAAATAAAAGTGAATTTAAATTATCTCTGCACGCTTGAAAGTCGGAGTTTATTTTGTTTCCCGTCGTGATCTCAAAATGAATCGCAAAAGCAAATTAGGTTTGAGGAGAGGGTTCGGTTCTTGAGGGCTAGCTATCATAAAGATGATCAGATTAAGCTGAAGCTGATTGAATCATTATATTCCGCTAGGCTGAATGAGACTCGTTGTCTTGAATATTATGGATTATAGGTTCGGATTACGTTATTCTAAATTCGTCGTGTTCTTTGCAGATAGAGGGCAGAACCTGCAGGCAGAGTGCTCTCTAGTTCATCACAAGATCAAGGTGAAAGGCGTGGACGATTTTGGTAGAGAGTTTACGTCAGTGGAAGAGTTGGAGATCAATGGTTGCGCAGGAGATTGTGAAAGCTCTCTTTGCTGCAAACCCTCGATATACGAGTACAGGAAGGTCAATGTCACTCGCTTAGAAACCTACTTGCATCACAGTCACGTGACGAACGCCACCGCTGAGGTATTACTTTATGAGGTATTACATGAGGTATTAGACTTCATCATATAATACCTCATCATGTAATACGTCACTATGAAATACTGTATTACATAGTGACGTATTACATTTTGAGGTAATATATGATGAGGTTAACACCTCATCATATATGATGAGGTATTACACGATGAGGTATTACATGATGAGGCATTACATGATGAGGTAGTATATGATGAGGTATTACATGATGAGGTATTATATGATGAGGTATTACACGATGAGGTATTACACGATGAGGAATTACATGAAGTATTACATGATGAGGTATTGCATGATGAGGTATTACACGATGAGGAATTACATGATGAGGAATTGCATGATGAAGTATTTTATGATGATATTGTTAACATTCACAAATGCTTCGATTACTTTTCCGGTTTGTGTTTCGTTGAAAACTAAAAATAATGTAAGAGATCATCAGCATTTTAGATTTCGGAAAATTTTAGATCTTGCGGATATTTAGAGGTATTTAGTAGTGAACAGTAGTTTCTCTCTCAAGAACTTTTTCTTTCTTTTTATTTTACATTTTTCTTTCAATCATGGCGACCTGTATAAATTAAAAGATTCACTCTGTACAAATAGGCCTTTGTCTGAATCAAAATTAATTAAAATCTTAAGGGGTCTGCGCTGCGAAAGATTTGAAACCTGTTGTGGTATACATGACTCGCCTTTTTTAACACTTCCTTATCATCATCATAATCGTTATCATCTCCCGTTGAATCCCATTTTATCTAGAGTCGGAATGCGAATAGACATAAACTTTTCCATTCGTTTTAGAAAATTTTGTAGCAATTTCTGCAGCCCAGTGCTCACTAACCGAATGCCATACCTGACGTTTGCTTGGATCTTAGTGCTTTGACCCTTTTTACGACACATGCAGTTTACGTTTAGTCTTTTCTAAACAACCTGGACACAGCACTGGTAAATTCAATCACATCCTTATCAAATCTTTATAATAGATTACTGATACTTACTGCAACTATACAGGTCTCAGTATAACTTACACTGTTGAATTTCTGCCCAGGTTTTGTTCATTCAACAGTGCACCTGTGTTAACAGAGAAGATGAGCAGACTTACTCTAATCTGAAACTAATGACAATCTTGATTTAGCATCTCGATTTATAAATATATTATATATCTAATTAGGCTAAATAACAATGAAATACAGGACGGTTTACATCTTACACTGTATGTATGCTAAATAAATATATGTATTACTAATTTTCCTGTCGGAAGTATAATTCAGTCAATTTCGGTTTATTAAACAGACATTCAATTAAACCTTAATTAATATGCTGGATATGTATATTTATGGATGTGTAAATTAACCTAATAGACAAGATAGACTTTAGCAACGGGTTAGAATTTCTGTAGCGCATATCCGCCTATATCCTCGTGAAGAGGAAACTTAACATTCTGCTTTATTTTCAACTTTCTCCTTTGTTCAGCCTCATAACAAGTATAAGCTACGTATTCATATTACCTAAATTCAATAAAGATCGTTTCATCCACGTAATGCAGTTTATCTTATAAAAGAGAATGCAATTTGTCGAAACTGTGGATGAAGTATTAGGCTATTCTGCGCCTAATTTACCATGTAAAGAAATTTCTCATGTAAGGTTGGGTTTTAAACAGACCTAATCAAAATCAAATAATACAATTATATATAATAAAGACAAAACATATTAAGGGTAGGTCTAGCCTAGACCCTAGCCTAGTGGCAACTCTGCTCACATATCAAACAAAGCCTAGTGGAGGAGAGGGGTATGTGCATATATTGGCGTCTGGCAATGTTCAGTATATTGGCATAATATTATATTTATTATGTATCTCTTCATTTATTAGCAGGAAGGTATTTGAAAAGTTAACATGTCTTAATTTACATTTAATGTATGTCTAGATGAAATATCTAGAGGGGATATAATACATTTTTAGGATATACTATATGGCAGTTGCCTTCCGCAAAACAATAACTTTTATCATTGCACGGTGGCGCCCTCCAACGAATGAAATATATATATATATATATATATATATATATATATATATATATATATATATATATATATATATATATATATATATTGTGACTTTTCGAAGTAAACACCTTTTATAAAAGGTCTACATTCGGTCAATATATCGATTCTACCGATCGAATACTAAAGAAAACTAATAACTAATTCAAATGGTAGGCTATACGTGCTAATTTCAATTATACTGAATTCAGAAAAGCGCCATTGATCTAATTGGTAGAATCTAATTTTGATCTTTGGTCCAGTGAATTAGACACATACTTTTAAGCTATCTAAATTGATAATTATAATTAGTTATTTGCAACAGCCACAAACTAACAAAGAAACACAATACTTAATTTTAAGTTAAACATTTTGTAGCTAAATGTTTAGTGTTCTCTTGTGTTTTATTCGTTATTTTAAATCAAAAACGTTTTAAAATAACATTTGTAGTCACCAGTGGCGGATCCAGGGGGGGACCAGTGGGCCCGGCCCCCCCCCCCTTTAGGCCGGACGATAAAAAATTGTAAACTATATTTTCGTTGTTTGCATGCAAATTTCTAGGTGCAAATATGTTTTAAGGGCCTTAGGAGGGTTGGGGGGGAAGGTTTACGAGAGGGAACTCGAACAGTCCGACTATCTGGAATGTTTTAAAATATGGGTCCCACTAGGGGCCCATATAATGAAAGGGGGCCCAAAAACTGTTGACCGTTTCATTATCTCTCCATTTCACTTTAACCGCTGTATTAGAGAAAAAAGGGTGTAAGTAAAAAATGTGAAGTCTGTCCATGGCACTGGTGCAAACAGCCTTGGCTGGGAGGGACTTGCGTCCCCCACACCGCCAAAATTAGATCACTTTAGCAATTGGTCCAGATCCGCTGAGTTTCTTCAAAGGAGAAAAAAAATTAACCTACTTTTTTCTTAAAGAAGTGAAGAATTTTAGGCATTTTAGGGTTTCCTCTCACTTTAGTACAGGTGTGAGTGGGGGGGGGGGGGGCGGGTAAGATACGGGGATACACTCACTCTATGAGCCGAGCGCAGTATGCTGAAAAATGTTGAGCCACCCCCACACAGCATTTTTTCTGATTACGGTACATGTCCCGAAGAAGGCGGGGCATAAAAGTAAAAGTAAAAGCAAAAAATGTGTACATTCTCCAAAAAAAAATTCAGGCCCTCCCCTAATTTTTTAATTCCCGGATCCAGGGGCGGATCCAGGAATTAAAAATTCCTGGATCCGCCCCTGGTAGTCACATCTTTCGTCGGACATAGAGATGTACGGCGGCATGATTAATTTACTAAATACGCAGTAGTTTCGATGTAGCACAAACTAAGAATTTGAAATAAGATTTGTAGGAGGAGCTTAATTGTTATTGGTGAATAGACTTTAAAAACAAAGTAATTTTTATTTTACTTTTTTAAACTATCCCTTACCCACATTCTTACCCTGTACTATAACCCTAACGTAGCCTACCCTATTCCTAAGAAAATTTAGTAGAACTTTAACAAATAAAAGTAACTCGAGCCAGAACCAACCCCATGATCTTAAGACTAGCATTTATACCACTAAACCATCGAGACTTCCGTTTGGACCCAATCCTGCATAAAAGTCATGAAGTCACCGCTCATGTGAGGACGCTACAGCTGATAGTCGTTTGTTGACAAACAATGCATTGAACACAATGATAAATACAAAAAATATATATAATGTTCCTTAAATTGACATTTATATTGATATTTAACCGTAGAAGCTGATGATTACATACGGCTGCAAGGCATTTTACCATTTCCTATCTTCTAATAAGTCAGAACACATTGAAAACGATCATTTTTTGCTTTTAAAATCAAACTACTAGGATCGACAATGCAAAAACAGCACTTGTGTGTCAACAAATTGCGTCCGGCCTTCACCTTATATTGTCTGTTTACTTACTTCCTATTGGCTATACCGTCCAACCTTGACAATGAATCGTGACAATTTTACGAAGAATTAAATAGACGATGTCAACATACCGTACTAGAAAATCGTAAACCTATATAAACAAAATCTTATTCCAAAATCTCTTTTTGTTACAGCCTAACGACTGCGCACTAAATAATTGACTATAGGTTTAAACATGTGGTAAAAAAATACGATATTATCCTACATGTAGTAATAAACGATCACAGTGAACGATCGTTTTACAAGTTCACAACTATGTATTGTTAATTTTTAAATATAATTTTTTTTGTAATTTTTAGTAACAAATTTCATAATGATTATAAATAATTAATTATTATTTAAGACTTGATTTGAAAACTAATATCAGTGTATGAGGCGACCGTCCCATCCCCCTGGAAAAATCTCTATTGCAACCTTCCCCCCCCCCGGACAAAATATCTACTTTGATATCCCCCCCTTCGAACAATCTCCCACCCCTAAGACAAACCCCTGGGAGTAAAGGTTGTTGTCCCTTACGACATCCCGCCAAGAGCGATCAAGCCAAAATCTTCATTAGGACTGGAACCCCCCTCCCCCCCCCCCCCCCAACCCGGTAGACGTCGGCTACTGTGCTGTTTTATTGTGTGCTATTGTATTGTGTTTCTGTAAAATATACAGTATAGCTTATTTCCGCCCAACCTACATTAATTTTGTATCTCATTTGTTTTGGAGAGTATTATCCAAGGTGGAAGGGTTTATTCAGGATGCGGGTACGGGTTAGGGGGTTGTCCTTGGTGGGATTTTGTCCTAAATAGGGAGTTTGTTCGAGGGCATAGGGTTTGTCACTTAATTTTATATGGATGTTATATATGGGCGTTAAACTGCATAATTCATAGAAACCTATGGTTAAAGAGAAATAACAAGTTGAGTAGCTACTTAACTGCCGATAGACTTTATTTTAAAGGGTGAATTAAAAGACAAGATCCCTAGAATTAAAACGCATAGTAAGTAGGTCAAAATCACAATTAACAAAACGATGCATAAATATTCGAACTGTCAATTAACATTTGTCTCTCATGTTATCGCAGTTTACTGAACCTCCATTGTACGCTTTGTAATTTTTAAGCTTCGAACAACACACAACGATGAGATATGACGAAATACTTGGTTATCGCTGTTGTCAGCGTGAATCAGCTATTGACTGCCGGCTTAGCTGCCGGCTTAGCTGACGTGATCGGGATATTGCCAAGTCAGCTTTCAGCTGGTAATTTTCCATTGAAATGAATGATTCAACAGCAACGGCTGAGAGACAAAGCTGCTTGGTGCTATTTTTAGAAAATCCGGACGAAACCAGCCCAAACCGCTATTACTGTTAGCCGACTGAAGCGTAGTCATTGGTTAACAATTCTGAATCGTCATAATACAAGACTATCGTTGCTAACAAGGATTTGCCAAACTATCATAACGTCATTTTAGCCAACTATTTAAAACAATTTTATCGATTACACTAGAAATTATTTCTCGAGTAATTTTTCTTTTTTAAGACTGGTTCAATAACCGCTGCTGATTGACTGGGTAAGTATGACGTCACGTTGTTATTTATTTAAAATTAAAATAAATTTAAATGTTAATGTTAGTCCGCTGAGATTCCATTAAAGAACATTCTTTTAACGAGACGTGTCTGGTTAAATATTGTTGCTTCAACTTCAAGTACTACAACAAGAAATTTTGCAACAAAATTACACACACACACACACGCACATACACATGCACACACAGATATATATATATATATATATATATATATATATATATATATATATATATAATATATATATATATATATATATATAATATATATATATGTATATTATATTATATATATTATATTATATATATATGTATATATATATATTTATTTATTTATGCACACATGTATATATCTTGGTGAATTGCCTAATGGCAGATCCATGGCATCTTTAATCAGTACCTTCAAAGGTGCCAAACAACACAAATCTCACAGCACTACCCAAATTTTCTCTTCCATTTGTGTTGCGTTGTGAAAATTTTTATAATGCGAAAATGCTTTTTAGCGGTTTGAAATTTGTGTATTGCTGTGAAAATATTTTTGTTGAGCTGTGAAATTTGTGTTGTTCTGTTGAAACATTTGTGTGGTGGTCTGACTGGTGTTGTAATTTGAAAATGTTTGTGTAGTAGCATGAATATATTAGTGTTTGTGGTGTGAAAATTAAAGTTGTGATGTGAAATTTGTGTTGTTCGGTGAGATTTTGCTTTGTGCCGTGACATTTGTATTGTGTTGTTAAAGGCCTATTTTTTGTAATGTCGCACTTATAAAGCACCTTAGAACTCTTTCACATAATTATATCCTTTGCTTTCCATTTCATTTCATTATTCGAATTAGTTATCAAATTATCCAACATTCCAAGTATCGGCCTTCTAACAAATTTTCCTTTAACTAAGCTAATAATTCTTTTTTAATTAGTTTATTTCTTAATTAATTAGTTTCTTTAATAAATTATACCCTCTCTGAACGTGACCCATCTAGTTCTTCATTCTATTCCTCATGATATTTGTCAATTGTCTATTTATGTCAACTCTATTTAGCACCTCTTCGTTCGTAATTTTGTCAGTCCATTTGATATTCTCCTTTACTATTAACACCCAAGCCTTAACTTCAGTCCTGCAAATCATGACTAAAGTTTAAGCTTGAATCTGATCTGTCAATCACTTTTGGTAATCGGGTGTCACTTCTGCATAAAAGTCATGAAGTCACCGTTCACGTGACGACTCTACAGCTGATAGTCGCTTGTTGACAAACAATGCATTGAACACAATGATAAAGACGGTTAACATTATAAAATGTTCCTTAAATTCACATTTATATTGGTATTTATGCTGTAGAAGCTGATGATTACATACGGCTGCAAAGCATTTTACTATTTCGTATTTTCTAATAAGAAAGAAACACATTGAAAACGATTATTTAGTGCTTTTAAGATCAAACTGCTAGGATCGACAATACAAAAACAGCATTTGTGTGTCAAGAAACAGTAGCCAGCCTTCACCTTCTAGTGTCCATTTACTGATTTCCTATTGGCTATATCGTTCAACCTTGACAATGAATCGTCACTCTCTTACGAGGAATAGGTAGAGAGCCTAGTTTTATTGTTGATAGTTTTCCAGTGAGAGGATTGGTTAGAGTGCAAATGGCATTCCATGTGGCTCATTGATTAAAACTATGACAACACAGTGATGTTTGGCAGAATAGCAGGTTTAAGCCGGATTAAACTGGCATATACTAAATGGCGAATTACTAATAGAATAAAAGTGGATAACATTTGGTTAGGCAATACTGTTGCCTGAGCTCACTTGATCGTGCTAGCGGAAGTTATGCTGAAGTGAAAAGTGGAGAAATTTATTTTTTAAATGGCAACTTATGTTAATTATTTTATATAGGCCTACACTACTGTAGCTCTCGACGTTGACTTTTGTTAGTATTAATTGTAATTTTATTTAAAAAATTGTTGCGTAATTCCGGACGTGAATGCTACAATTCTTCAAAGGTGTCAGATAAAACGTAATGCTTCATATGTAGGCCTACCTGAGATTACGAAATAAGTACAATAGGGTAGAGTGTACAGAGGCACAGCACAGAATCCACAACAGAGGCACAGGCTAAACCGTGAGTTGAGATATCGGGTTATAAAAGTAACGATGAGTATAAAAGCCATCGAATAAAATTAATAGCGTTGTATATCGTGTAATTTAATCGATGTACAAAGTAAAGTAACCGTTGAATAGTTTTACTTACAATTGTCTGTGATTATATACATATTTGAGTGTTTTGCACAATTTCGTGGTCTGGCATTGATATGTGTTTATTTAGTCCATACAGGAGCCTTATTTTTACAGCATGTTGATAATTCTAAAACAAATGGAAAGAAGGACTATTCGTATCCTAATCCTAGTGAAAACTGAGATTCAAGGGATGCTGATGCTCATGATAGTGATGTTCATCATCATCATTAACATGATCATGATATTATGATCATGATGATTATCATCATGATCACGATAATGATCATCATCATTAACATGATCCTGATATCATGACAATGACGATTATCATCATGATTATGATAATGATCATCATCATCATTAACATGATCATGATAATGATGATGATGATGATCATGATAATGATTAACATGATCATGATAGCATATGAGATCATTATGATCATAATCATGATTGATCATGATCACGATATCACATGAGATCATCATAACCATCATCATAATCATGATGTTGATCATCACCACTAACATGATCATCATAACATGATCATGACAATGATGATAGTCATCACGATCATGATAATGCTCATCATGATATCATCATGATCATGACGATGATTTATGATTTGTGACACCACTACTAGTACAAAACTGTGCGCTGATATCTGGTTTAAGATTTATCGTTCGAACAGATCTCTATTTCCGCTATCAACTCAGAACATGATAACGAATAAACAGGGATTAAAACGGCTCGACAGCGCGCCGCCTGAGATTGATAAACGCCGGTGTATACGCCGGTCAACCAGCTGCGCTGAACGAGCCACAATAGATTAGCTGCACTACGCAGCCGCTCAGTTGTTGTACAGCTGTGCGCCGGGCGACTTGTGCTTTGTCTACTGATAGGTCGCGCTGTAGGCGTTCTGTTCGACAGCCTCCTCGATCATATATCAGGATGATGATACATTGTTGCCACTACTGGCGAATTTTCGTCAAATTAGACAGAGTCGTCGACAGTCTGTTTATGTGGTGAAATATGAAGTTTCACTGTGCGGTATAAATTGGAAAATAATTACTGGTTCATTTGCGAACATATTCGCGAAGAAGATTTAATCAGAAGCTTTGAGGTGTGGTCTAATAATAGGTACGGACGCTATTTAGTAGATCAGCTTGTACTTTTAGCTAGCACAAGCATGTACAATCATGTACGTTTCTTTACATCATTACTATAGGCCGGAGTTTCAGATTAATTTGATATATTGTGAATTCGTAATGTTTTTACTTAGTTCTTAATGTTTGAAATTATTGTTTGTTCTCTCTCTCTCTCTCTCTCTCTCTCTCTCTCTCTCTCTCTCTCTCTCTCCAGTTTTCTGCCAAGTGGAAGATCTATGCCGCGTATTCCTAACTTCAATCCTTCGATCAATACATTAATAACTTCACAAGCCGTTTGTCTTTATTCACCCTTTCAGTGTAGCTTGTAACTGAAGAAAAATATAGCCTCTAAGATGGTTTCACTTTGCCTTTCCTGTTTTTCATTTTCTTGCTTAGTAGCCTCTTACGTCACGTGCAGCTCACGGTTGGTCTTTCTTCAGTGCTCTGGACACTGCGGGAAAAATATTTCTTATTATTTATTCTTATTGGCTAGAGCCAATGGCGATGTCGGTAAGATATTCGATCGCAGATCAGTATGTGTGGGGTTCAAATCCTGGGCTCGCCCGTCAGTGACATCGCTTTTGAGTGAGGAACCTGACGTTGACATAAACTTTTAGCTTTAAGGTTTTAATCTAAAAATCTTGAGTTTACGAACTTTGTCTATATTTCTCTAGATACTACTAGATATTTATTCTTTTTTATATGGATACTCTATTGCAAAATCTCACATAATGATGATCTTTTATGGTTGTATTTAAATTTTACTTTCTAGTTTATATTGGCCTACTAACTTAGCTCGGTAACCACTGTAATGTATTTGCACTTTGACAACAAGTAAATGAATAAGCTTCAAAATAGTTCGATGTGTAGCCAACAGTAAGTAAAAATGTGACACAGAACTCACAGTGTCTTAAAGGCTTTATGAAAATAACAAGGCCACACAGCTATAAATATTTAGCTCTTCTACCATATGGCCATTTATTAACTTTGTGTTGTCGTTATGTAGTGCAATCAAAATTTGCAGGGTGGTATCACTGCGTGCGACTAAACCTCGAGCAGCCTGTTTACGTCGTTTACTCTGCGAACCGGTTCGCCCGTTCTGTATAGATTAGAACATTGTTTACTTCAGAACCGCAGCGTTGTAGCTACGCTCAGTGGCGACTGAATAGTGCGATTTCTATGTTTTATATAATCATATTTACTTTACTGTTTGCTTATCTTTACAGTTTTAAATTGTGGTAAAATTAATTTTTTGGTAATCTCTTTATTGTGACATTTTCTAATATATTTGAGCTTGATTATCACTATTTGTCTTTGAAACTTCTTCCTTTCTCCCATATTTCATTCACTTTCATTTCTCCTTTCTCATATTATGTTATTTTCAGTATAATCATAAGTATAAGTCAAACGAGAGGCTACGGTAGGTTATAGCCAAGAGAAAATACATAAACAGATGCTAAAGTGTGAAGGTCGGACGCGATTTTGTTGGCAAACAAATTTGTCGTTGCATTGTTGATATTAGTTAATTTTTAAGTCGCAATGTGATCGATTTCTTACTATTAATTACTCGTTACAAGATAGAAAATGCTAAATTGCTTTGCCGCCGGCTGTAAATGCCGATGGAAACTCAAATTTAAGTAATATTTTATAATATTTCTTTTATTTGTCACTATTTTCAATGTATTGTTTGCAAACAAACGACCGTCAGCAATGTAACGGTTACATGGACTAGTTAACGTATGATTATATTTAAGGAATAAACTAGAAAAATCCAATTAGAAAAATCCAATTAATATCTCCAGAGTGCTTTAAACAACGGATTTCCATTAGCGGATTGGTAGTTGTCGGGGTGTAAATTGTCTTTCAAACTTTTAAACAATCTTAAATATCTTAAACCTTTATCTCAAACTAAACTTATCTAGTGTGTATATTTCAGGCCTGCAGTAAGTATTTTGCAGAGATATACAGCAGAAAATAGATTTATATTCCATATTATTCTGTTTATTTGTTCGATTACATAACTTAAGTAATGGATTATTCTAATTTTCATATAAATGAAAGATTTTACCACATAACTTATGTAATGGATTATTCTAATTTACAGATAAATGAAAAATTGTACCATGCCGTGTAGCGACATCGTTGCTAGGCTGAACTCGGAAGTGGTCATGATTAAGCAAGGTAGTCATTCTATTTCTTCTAATGAAAGCAAATATCGCAATCTTTGTTAATAATAGTAGTATTATACTCCATTTAGAGTTGGTTTTGATATATTTTTATATTACAAGAACCATTGTTGTTAAATTTCTAAATATTAATTAGAAATAAATTAAGTCTTAAATAGATAAGGTATTGTTCTACATAAAGAATAGCCTCAGTTGTCCTACTCATGAGAACTACAAAGTAATTCATTATAGCACTGATGAAAAGTGATTTAACAAGTATTTTGGAATAAAATAATATTGCTTATGTATTGTGATCTATGTAGGATTAGTATTTTTTTAATTTATAGTTTTCAGGTAATATCAGATATTTCGATATATTTATATTGCTATGATAGTATAATAGACCCCTTTGTATATCGTATGATTTAACTAGTAATCTACCATTGCGTTCATAATGCAGCTCTCCATTAATTAAAAATCACCTTGCTTAACAACTGCCTCTGCTGGGTCCAACGAAATTCTGAAGAGTTCCTGTTAGTCATTAAAGAACGTTTCAATGTATTCATTATGCAATACGTACTAGACAAAATAGTTAAAATATTATCTGAACAAAAAAGGGAGTTTATTTTAAAAACTTACTTAGTAGAATGTAGTAGCAAACACCTAGTAGCAAACACCGGATGCATTTTGACATTTTAGAAAATTTGAAGAATGACCAGGAGGAAGTGATATCAAGCGTCATTCAGCCACTGATATTCCATTGCATCTTCTGTGAACAAGCATTCCATAGGCGTGAATCTGTTACTGCTCATTATGCCATCTGTCCTTCTAGACCTCGAATTAAATCTGTTGATTTTAATCCATATAGCGTATCTCAGAATGATACTGTCAGGAAAAAGTCATTTATGGACAATTTGGGATTAATTCCTAAATGTAAAGCTGCCGATATTGAAAGACAGTTGCGGATGAGTCAGGATGCTATTGAGACTATAATAATTGACTCGTCAAGTGATTCGGATGAAAACGAAGACGACGCCGAAACGGTGAATAGCAATACTACGCCAAATAAGTCCTTACTTGCTAAACAAATTGACCGTGCGAGAAACTTTATCGGCGCTCGGGTTCCTTTTGCAAGTGGTCGTGTCCCGACTTTGCGAATATTCAAGTCGCCAGGGAAAACGTCGTATTCCAGCAGAATATGTAACAAAGAGCATATTTCCGATGAAATCAAATCTTCTTTAGAAAACGGGCCTTTTGAAGAACATGAAAAACCTTCAAATCGAAGAAAACAAGGTGAAAAGAAATATAAAGGCAACCAGAAGTTATTGAATATTCCTATTTCTTCTTTGCTCGGCACCCGTTTGCCAACCCATATGCTGCAGGGACTGCCATTTGGAAAGCAATTTGCTCGAAGGCAAGGAGAAGATGGCAACTTGTGGTATGATAGATTTTGCAACTTGCCAATCAACTCTAGAAATAATCAGACAAACGTTAACTGTAGAAAGTTAAGATATCGATATATATATAATTCAGTTAAGGACCATTACACGCATAGATATAAGTTTAATCGAATGCAACGCCAAGAATTCATGCGAATGATGAGAACAGGTTTAAATGATGCTTCTCGCAAACGATTGGCAGAAATGAAGCATTGTTCTGTAACTCTGTGTAAATTTAATCGGATAGATCTCGCTTTTAAATATCGCAAGGATGTTATTAGCTCAGATCTATATTCATTCATTCTGCCTTCATTCTCGTGTCAACTTTTGAAAGCGAGAGCGATTTCTCGAGATGCTGTGAAGAATATGGTCTCAGATGTACGATTACCCGTTTGTGTTAGTACCAAGAATATGCAACCGGGAATAAATGTAGATCGAGTCAGTAGTGGGTCCACAGTAGCACTTAGACAACGAAAAAATCGTTGTAAGATATCGAAACCTGAACAAGCATTATCGCGAGAAATTAAAAACGACTCCATCTTGTCAGCTTCTAGTAGAACATCAGTTGAACAGAAGCAAACTGTTGAACAGATTTCTTTACCTAATGTAGCCACTAATACGAAGCTGAAAGAAATTGAACTAAATTTACCTACAACTTCCAGTAAAAGAAAATTTATTAGCGATGAATGTAACGCAGATGACGATTCTAGCCCGCCTGAGAAAGTAAGAAAAACAGTAGGAAATGCTCTACCTAAATTAACATTCTCATGCAACATTTGTTCAGATATTATAAACTGTACTTCCGATTCTGCTTTAATGATTCGCAATCATTATAAACTGCATGGTATATGCAATATTGATGTTCGTGAGGAAAAGTTACCAAATGGTAAATTAGTTCTAAATATCGTTGAATTAAAATCTTCAGCAGCTGTCGAAACTTCTGATGTTCACGGTAAATTGAATCAAGTCGAGTTTGACCTAGGCGCATCATCGAAGCTATCTACCAATCTACCACATCAGACTATGGTCTTGCCCACAGAAATTGAAAGTTCATTTTCAGGTGCAGGTATTATGCCTAATACTATGTTTGAACATATATCATCAGACATTTCAACGGAAGAAAAGGAAAGAGAAGATGTGAATAGTGATGATGTTATTGTAATCTCGGACAATTTCCATGAAGTAGATAATTCTGATACTGGCAGTACGAGTATGACTATAGAACCAGCTGTCGCACATTTATCTAATCTTTCTCCAATAGAAAATGGAATGACTGATGAGCCTACTGTCCTCATTACCAACGTTAGAAGTCTTGCCGCCCGCAGTGATAACAAGTTGACTGAAGCTTCAATTGCTTCAACATCATCAGTTTCCACTGCAGTTCCCCTAGCAGATATCGAAAAAGCACTGGCGCCTTTGCTTGTTGATAAATTGAAAAAAGATTATCATAGTCTGTTATCTAATAATATAGAACTACTTCAGCATCTTTGCTCCAGTTTACAAAATAATACACCGGAAGAAAACTTTACAAATAATTCAAAAGTCACTAGCTGTGTTGTGCCTAATCCTTCGTCAAATCTACCACACGTGAGCACAAACAATACTGGATGCTATAGCAGTGGTACATCTGTAAGCGGTTCTCTAGAATCAGATATTCAAAATACCTTAGACAGAAATATTATTAAAGATTCAACTTATCGAAATACTCTGCTTAATCGAGTAATACCATCCTCGAATGTGCTAGAATCTGGTCAAGACAAGTCTCCTGATATCATCATTGTTTCTGACGAAACCTCTGCATTTGATTCCTCTAAAGGTTTTCCAACCCATGCTAGTCATACCACCTGCAATGTGACAGCTGTTAAGGATAAGTCAGGCCCAGTTGAAGCAAATAACAATAGTCATATCAGCATACCAACTTCACATGAATTTATAAAACATTTTTCAAGTCCTAAAGCTGGAGCTTCGCAAATGTTACAGAACATTAGGAAAGCTAGCATTAATATGCTTAGGAGGAATAGTAAAGATATAGTCGAATTAACTGAAGATACTTCTGGTTCATCTAGGCAATCTCGTATTATTGAACAGAATAAGGTAGCTACTAGACATAGATTTATCGACAATATGAATAATCAACACGTTCAAGACACATCTAAATCAGTCCAAATCGGAACTAATGTGCAAGAAAAAGACTCTGCTTCAGAGTCGCTAACGGAAGATGTGTACATATGGACACCTTTAAGTACTTCTGGAGATATCAATAAGTATAAAAGTGACCAGCGTACTTCAACCGGTATGATGAGTGATTCCCGAAGAACCACTTCCACCTCTTCTCCAACATGTAATTTATTGGCTGTTCCGACTCCTTCAGTATTCGGAAACTCCCCCAATTTTGCTTTACCTCCTAGGTATATACGGAATCAATCGCCCGTGCGAAATCAAAGTGGGGATCCTATGAATATCAAAGAATCTTTAGAAGCTTCGATTTCTGCTGTAGCTCAAACTCGAATACCTTTGAACGCTCAACAACAATCGACGTCTGCAAGCGTAAACGTGCGTTCAAAAGTGTATCGAGGACAACCATCGCCATTGGCCGGTTGTGTGCCTCTGGCTTCACAAACACCTTTACCAGCATCACAATTGTCTAATCTCATGTCCACGCCTGCTAATTCTTCCAGTCAGCTCAGGCGTCATATGCCAGTACTGGATGCAAATACATCGAGAATGCTCAATATTCTAAAGGCTAATCCCACTATTTTGCGACGTTTTCTTTCGCATACGGTTCTGTCGTCAGCATCCCCAATTCCAGACGTAATTGAAATCGATTAATTTGTACTGATTTTTGTAAAATGAATATTTGAATAGTGTGGCCTAGTAAGATATATGTATAGATTTGCATATACTTCTAAATAGTTCATACTTTAATTGCGATGGTAGCCTATTTATTTGTGATTTCGATTTATTATTTTTTGTTTTTCTTTTACGAATCGCGTTATCTCAATTGAACACAGTCTATTTTCTGTATTTGATTGTTTTTGCCCATTGAGCATTAATACTAGTGTTACCATGACGTGTTTTGCCGATTGACAAGTAAATAAGTGCCCTTCAAGAATTGTACATAATGCGCAAATAATAATGCGTACTTGTTACATGCAATTGGGAGACTTTCTAATATTTTAATTTGCTTTTCATTGTTTCTTACTGGTAGATTTGCGTTTTAGTTAAATTTGGACTTGTAAATAATATGAATATGCAAAATGCGTATGATAATTTCATTAATTAAAATAATCAAATCGTGATCATTAACAATACTTTGCAAATAAGGTATATTACACTTCCTTTGAAATTTATTACGGCCTACATCAGTTAATATCTGCGACTGAAATTTTAATGCCGACGGACTACGTTTGGTGTTGCTGAACTGGAATTTCTAATTTACGAGATGGAAATTAAATGTTTCCGATGAATTAGCCAGCATTCTTGTAGAAGTATCAGTCCTTCTATTGATTTAGTTAAGATACTATCATGCTGCTTATCGATAAATTCAGTATATACTTCTAAGGTATTTCTTAAAGTTTAAGGTAATACTGTGATACTTCTGTTGTTGTCTTGTTTTTCTTAAATCGCAGCTTCGCAATCTTATGTGTATTATTAGTTCCCCATGCTATATTAGAGAGACGAATATTTCATAGTAAGTACAGTGTGTGATTTGATAATAGAACAATGCATATCGCTAAATTAGGCTAGAAATAAATTTATGATATATATATATATATATATATTATTTATATATTATTTATTTATTTATTAACAAGATCAGTTCCCAGTAAACTGCCGCTAATGAAACGTATACGTAAAGTAAATTAGTTATATATCATTTACCGTTGTTGTAGTATACTATATATGGATTGACTGACAAAATAGAACTTAGGTCTAGATATCATACTAATATAAGGTAGAGTGTAAACTCTTGCTTGTACTGATTCATACTTTGATTTGTATTGTATTTTCACGCTGGAATGTGATGTTAAAATAAAATGAATGCGAATATGGGAGTAATGAATTATCTTCCTCCGTCTTCTATCCTTTCAAAGAATCCTATAAATACTATATACATAATCTACAATTTATACACATACAAACATTATATACAAAAGGACCATAATTTACAATTTATACACATAGATACATTATATACAAAAGGACGAGCCCCCATATCGCTCTGACTAATGCTGTTGTTCTGACATAGGAGTTCTACTCTGTTCCTCTTCGCAAATATCCCGGAGTCTATGTTAGTGTTTGACTGCCAACCATAAATTTCGCAAATCGTTATCACTTGAAACGAATTATATTTTGCACAGTGAAAACACGAAACTATAAATGTGTGTATTGAAGCTGAGCCAGAGCGTTTCAGCATTAGGTTTAAGCTCAAATTACATTTAACCTAATGTAGGCCTAATGCACAATAAAGACGCTTTAAACCTACATAATTACGTATACAATTTACACATTTTCATCCTCTTAGTGTGATTACGTCATGCATATGAACAGATCGCAACAAACATATAGGGACTAATTTAAGACCACTCCACGCTCAAAACAATTATAATCTAAAACTATCTATGACTGATTATAATTCGACGCAGTATTATGGTATATGTTAAGTTTATGCACAGCTCAATGTCAAATTGCACTAAATTATTAAATTAATGTATTATTTACTATCTAAATTCTGTCTGCGTTATATCCTGTGAAATAATAGTCGATTCCAGACTCCAAATCTTGTCTGTACTGGTAAATTTAAGGCCTTTCTTAGACAGCATCTGTTTATCAGGCTACAAAAGCCTTCTGTTGTTTACTTAACAATCAATTCCTTCTTATGGAAATATTTTGTAAACGATTTAAGATATTGAATAAAATGAGTTTTATGTAAATGACGAACATAAAAGTTAAATTATTCATTAACCACCATGCAAGCGTTTGATGAGAATGAACACACGGTTTTTGTGCTATAGTCATTAGATACCAAACAGATTTGATAAAAAGAAGTACCTTCAGATATACCCTAAACAACTCTTAACGTTAGCCATGACTAATTTTACCCGAAACCTTAACTATAGTCATAGCCATAGGCATGCAGAATGCATACGCTAGGGGCATATGGCCATAACCACGAATCTTTTGAAACCACATAATATTAAAACACTATAGCGTCGATATGAATAACACATAGGCTATACTGTATTACCGAGTGATAATACTAAAGTTACCCAGTAACTTTATCTACAATGGCTTGCAAATTTTTCTTGCCTGCTGCAGTATCGCATTTGGTCTAGATATGCTAAGATATCAACAATTTCGGTGTTTGACGGCCACTTAATCAGTACTGAAAATTGTAGGCGACAGTAGGTCTATAAATCCAATATAGCCTACATACATTAATTTATCAACAGAATATACATAGTGGTACAGCGCGCTCAATTCAATTGTCTATTAAAAATAATAATAATAAAGGTTTAACGTCCGTTTCCTCATCCAGAGTTGATGTCAGGGACGTCACTGCCGTCACTTTTCTTTATTAGGCCACAGGCACTTAAAACCCACATTAACTTTATGATTTGGAGCTTAGTCAATTTCTTCCAGTGGCGTATCCAGGATTAAATCTTGGGGAGGCACTTTTAATCGCGGGGAGACACACACATTATACAATGCAGGCATTTAGCCTATATTATGGCTTAATAAAAGATTTACATGACATCTTGGGGAAGCACGTGCCCACCTACTGTTTCCCCCTCGCTATGCCACTGATATCTTCTATTCTTTAAAATATATATTCTCAAAAATTCTGAATATCATAATAAAGTAATGCAAATGAATTAGACCCTATAGCACAGAAGGCAATCGTATCTTTTACGTTCGTTTCCAATTAACACTCAATTCCATACATTCCCGATTGCATATCAGTTCAAGGGAGTTCAATTGCCATATAATGACTGAGTCTCTATCTTGAAGTTAATGTCGTTCTCAGCAAAATAAATAAAATTTCTTTTTGTAGAAAGCAGCTTAGACAAAATTGGAACATTGGTTAATTATTGATACTAATTATAATCACTTAAATTGATACTAATTATAATCATTTTGTGAGTGTGTAAGTCGCAAGGTTGTTTGTAGCACACTCAGAGTTTATATTAAATGCAAAAAGTGGCCATACACGATACGATTTATCTGTACAGATAAATTGTACAATAAATCTGTATCGCCCACACACGGTCAAATTTATTGTACAATTTATTGTACAATTTATTGTACAATTTATCTGTACAGATAAATTGTACAATAAATCTGTATCGCCCACACACGGTCAAATTTATCTGTTCAGATAAATCTGTACAGATATATCTGAACAGATATTTTGGCCACACACGGTCAAATTTATCTACCGATAAAACTGACGCTCGCCCATACACGGTCAAATTGAACTGTTCAGATATCTGAGCAGTTATGCTAATTAGCTGTCAATCATTTCCCATCTGTAGAGCACGTGATTAATAACAGTCAACCAACATCTACATTCTACAGTACGTATTACGGCGGGATTTAGCGCACTTGGTTTATTTGCGCGTAATTTATCGAAGTTAAGCTACAACGATCTCGGTTAGTACTTTGTGGGTGACCACCTTGGAAGACCGAGTGTTGACAGCTTATGAAGAAAAATATCCCAGGGTGATGAAATGTTATTCTTAGATCCGTGCCGGCTGCAATGGATGCGCCATCAAAAGGTAACGATTAATAATAAGTTTATAATAACCATGGAGAGGAAGGAGGAAATGAGCCTTAAACAAGCAGCTGTGCTTCCTGACCCAGTGAGCCGTTATTTATAATATATATATATATATATATATATATATATATAAGTGTATATATACATGTTGGTATATACGTATATATGGCGCCTATATTGGCTACATGAAATATATGTCCGGATCAATTATTGGACAGGTTTTCTATTTATTAGCAGTAGTAATAGAAATGGATCGAAAACGAAAGGCCAGTGCATACGTTGTCTTATTAGCTAAATAATATCAGGAAGATGTAACTAATAATAGCACTTAATAGCATCGTATCTTGATACTAATTATACATAAATATCATCATCAAAATTATCATCATCATCATCTTCATCGTTATCATCATCATTATCATACATTATTATCATCATAATTATTGTAATTATCAACATCTACATCGTCATAATTCTACGGACTAGTAAATTGAGAGAGGACTCTTAATTATATATAGACTCTTTTAATGGGCCTTTGTAGGACCTGTTTATTGATCGTTCATTAAAGAGAGAGAATATAAAAGCGCGGTAAAATAAGTGAATTATGTAAATAATTGATGTAAAATAAATGAATTTGATAAAAATGCGCTTCATTCTGATATTTTTCGTTGAGATATTTATATTGCCGTATACATTTGTTACAATGATTTTTTATAAACTTTAATTAGCTTAATTAAAGAGTTCAATATGGAAATTTAATTGTGATGCATATTTTTTATTATTAATTCTGCTTGTCAAAAGTAATGACATTGCATTATTATTATATAGGCCTACTTTTATCTTAATTAAATAACTCGAAACAATAAGCTTAGGCCGGCAAGCGCGCCAGAAGTCATTGTGGGCGGAGCATGTCGACAAACTTATTGTACAATAAATTTTTCGATCGTCCACACACGATACGATTTAACTGTTCAGATATCTGAACAGTTAAATTGGATGGTTTTCCCGACAGTTTTGAAAACTGACACTCGCAGTTATATTGTACAGTATTGCCCACACACAGTCAGTTATATTGTACAATTTATCTGTACAGATAAATCGTATCGTGTGTGGGCAGTCAAGGTCATCAGTTCTCTCGTCAGTTTTCCCGTCAGTTTTGCCCACACACGATCAAATTTATTGTACAATTTATTGTACAATTTATCTGTACAGATAAATTGTACAATGAATCGTATCGTGTATGGCCACTGAAAGGGTTCGCAGAATTGATAAACTAATTAAACCTATTCTTATGTGTAGGAATAGGTTAAATTAAAATATAACAAATTTCACCTGAAAGCGAGAGGGAGAAGGAGAGAGTGAGAGAGATTGTGTGTGTGTGTGTGTGTGTGTGTGTGTGTGTGTGTGTGTGTGTGTGTCTGATTGTAGTGGTTGAGTGAATGCGTGAGTTGGTGAATAAGTTAGTAGGCGGTTGTGAGTGAATGAATGAGTGAGAGAGAAGAGAAAAACTGACTAGGCTAGGGCTGATTAATACTGATCGAACGACACATAGTGGCACAGATAATGGATAGCGGCTATAGACATATCAGAGAGAACTTAGCAACTGACTGTTTAAAACTCTTACACACAAGAAACAGAATATAATATTTACGTATAATCAAACTAATAAGAATACATTGCATAATTGACTACATTTAAAAAATACTCACGCATATTGGAAGGTTATTCTTACTTTCGCGCTAGCTGCAATCTGCGATCAAAAGTCTCCACTACTAATAATGAAGGAGATGGAGGAATACATATAGTATGCCTTGGGTCTAGGCTTACACTAAACTGTTTAGCAATTAGGGGCCTACTACATATAAATTACATTATTTAAAATTTCTATAGTGTAAGTAATGTAACATACAGAAACACAAACTGGAATTAGTATCACCTTATAACTGTATAAGATTAGGTTTAATTAATCAACAAAATCTAACACAGATCATAAATGTGATTCAACAATCATTTTTCACTTATTTGTCAGAAGTAAGACTTAGCAGTAAACATCGACATAGTTAATGTAGTTAACAGCCATGACAACAAAGACAATGGAGCAAAGAAATAAATGTTCGATTGTATTAAACTCAATACTTCACAAGAGGCACATAATTTGTAACCAGTGCTTTAAATGGCGCACGAGTGGACAAAACAATTTTTGTTTGCAAATGCTTACTGGTTGCTGAACACCGAACGGTTAGATACAACTACTAATAAAAGCACAGCTATAACCTTGAGCAAATAAAGCAACAGCTGCGCTAAGATAATAAAACAGAACAGCTATCGACTGGTTCGCTTGATAGCTGGTCCAGTGTTCGGCAGTACACAGCTACACAGCTGCGCTTGTAGCTTGATAGCTGCTCTTGGCAAGAACCGGTTAGAACCAGTGAGAGGTTCGCGCTGATAACAGGTCAAGGGTTTGTATCAGTCGTTTCGTACGTGCATAATAAATTGAGAGAGAGAGAGAGAGGAAGTGTGTGTGAGGGAGAGCGAGCGAGCGAGAGAGAGAGGAGAGAGAGAGAGAGCGAGAGAGAGAGAAATGTGTGTGAGAGAGAGATTGATTGACTAACTTATTGACTGACGTCACGAATAGACAGATTGAAAGAGAGAGAGAGAGAGAGAGAGAGAGAGAGAGAGAGTGAGAGAGAAAAAGGCTGTCTGACCGACTGGCTCACTGATTGAATGACAGACTGATTGACATAGGTAGGTGAATAGACATATTTGACAGAAGAAAAGCGAGAGAGAGAGAGAGAGAGAGAGAGAGAGAGAGAGAGACTAGTTTAGGCTAAAGTTTAGTAACGCTTTTATCCACAGTATAGTATATCGGCACAATTTACCGAACAAAGACACACATGCTACTGAGATTTGGCTCTCTGCCAAGTATGAGTAGCATGTACACTCACTTCATTGTCACGTTATGACGCTATCAGTTATACTCATACTTGGCTCTCTGCCAAGTATGGGCATAGCAGATTGCGAGTGTTGCAACACAACGTGCCAATGAGTAGATATTTATGACTGACCTAGCAACGACCTCTGCCAATATATCCGACTGGTCTAATATAACAAAAGCTGGGACAGTCATAATGAACACGCCTCCTAGTTTATCACTTCGTGATCTTTAGGGGCCTATAGTCAGATCTAAACTTTTCCTTGTCACATTTACAACGTGTTTAAATGGCAAAGTTTACAGTGTACCTGGCCTATAGTACACTGTACACTGTACCAACGGTCTAATCGAATAGCACCACTCATATTCTGTGTGGAATGTTCCCATAACTAGTATTATTAGTCTATGGAAAAAATCGTTCAAGTTTAGCATCGTACGCCTACCTACTTGTCCTATACCAGTAAAATCGTCTGAAACAACTGGCGTGACAATAGTTCTGGTCCTCTTGGCTTTCTGCCAAATCATTCCACTGAAAAATATGCTTACTTGAACGTGGCATGCCCGTTGTTGTGCAATAATTCAAATATCATTTTGTATTTCACGCACCCTCCCACCTCGAGTTAAGTTTTCCTAACAGAGCTTTCGAATTGTTCTAATTATTAATTTAATATTAGGAAACTATTTTGGGAATAAAATAGATAAATAGTATAGGCCTATTTCAATGGTGACAGGAACCAATAAAATAAAAATCCAATTTTTACGTTCGGCAACATCGAAAATCAGTATCTGGACTTACTCAACTTGGTTGAATCTTGTATCTAACGTGTAGCCTCTAGTGTTCGAGCTTTGCTAGCGTTTAGTTTCAGCAACGTTTTAATTAGTTCTCTGCTAATAGTGAAGTTTCATGAACACGTCATTTTTTGTTTACATTACAAAGCCGCCATTTTGATGCAGAAAACTCTATATGATACACGGCTATATATGTATCTTTAAGCAGTTTTTCATCTTAATTTGGTATAAAATTGTGTCTGGCATATGGACATGGGCTCTTTCTTACAGGTTAATGAACTGGTAATGGATATGATGGTTCTTGAGAGCTTTTTTACACGTAATTTCAGCATTTCTGCCATTTCTGCCAATTGGTGCGTGGACAGGCTAATTGGCAGAAATGGCAGAAATTTTGACTCCTTGAGTGGAATTAAGGAAAAGGGAACAAAAATCTCCGTAATGCAGATTAAGGTCAAATTTCTCAAAAACAGTCAAATTATTGGAATATACATAGATCTGTACACAAGAAAATATTGAAAGTTTTGGCCTTTTGCACTAGCCTATAGTTTAAGACTTAAGGTTTGTATTTGAATCCTTTGCAGTCTTTGTGTATTGAAGCATTAAACTACGACTAGACTAGTGTTGCAGGTCCTCAAGACTTACTGAACGAGTATAATTAATTTAAGTCTTCAACTATAGAATCCAGCTACATAACGAATCTACAAAGTACGGCGTACCGGTATGATCGTAGCTCATATATTTCATACGTAAGTTCATATAACTTAATGAGGCACATAGGTACTCTGTCTGTGTATATTACTAATAAATCGTGTGCATTTTTACAAATTGCAATATACGTACATAGAAATTTTAATTTTTATATGCATATATATCTATATATACGTAATGCTACAAATCAACAAACGTAATCCAATATGGATGCCAATGCCGGCAGGTGTCTAAAAGTGGGCGCGGCTAACAGCTATGAAAGTCATCTATAAGGGTCATGCAAATGAAATTATAAATATTTCCCATGCCTGCAGCACCTCAACGTAATTAACTTAGCTTTGCTGATAATTAGGGAAATTTTCCAATTGAAACTGCTGTCTTAATGTCTAGTGTGCGCGCACCTAATGTTAAGAAAGAGGATCTGTCAACTACAGATGGTGAAGCCAAATCCAGAGTACATGAGTTAGCCGATTGGATAACAAGTTTAGGTCTATATACATGTAGGCTATATATCCGAGCAACCGAAGACTATACAGGGTGAGTAAAAAAAGTGATAACACCTGCAAAAAGTTTGAATATCTCAGGCGATTGTTAATTTTTTAAAAGCAAACTTTTGCCAATTACTAAAGGACCAATTGCTGATGGGGTGGCCAATTTTCATCCATTTTAATCTATGGATTGGCCAGATATTCAAGTTTCAGCAGAGCAACGCCCCATTTTTACCTAAAAATGGCGTTTGCTACAACAATAAGGACAAATTGCACTTCATTGCCGAGAAGGAAAAGGTGAACCCTCAGCATTACGTCAATATTTTACTTTCCGAGCTGTTTGATGATTACTATGCTCTTCTATCAAATGGTTTCATCTTTCAGTAGGATGATGCTCCGACTCATGCATCTCGTCATGCACAGGAATAGATCAGCGCGAGAAATCCGCATTTCATCATGAAGAGTGAATGGCCTCCAAACTCTCCCGATCAAAATCCTCTGGATTACCATGTCTGCGGAACCATGCTGCATCTCTATCACAAACACCAGTCGAAGCCTAAAAACACGATACAACTGCAGGAAGTGCTACCTACCATCAATTTTGGAGAGACTACCCCAAACTGGAATCAACAAGGCTGTCCTAGCGTTCCGAAAGCTGCTGCAGTCCTGAAAGGCAACTGGAGGAAAGCATATCGAATAGGCAGTAATGCTAGCAGATACAACTGGTTCTTTCTGAACCACCACAACGACCCTTTACAGAGCTAAAATATAAATAAAATGAAATGAAATTTGTATTTACAGTACGTTAAAAAATGGGGGGTTGCTCTGCTGAAACTTTCATAATTGGCCAATCTACTTACCAAAATTGATGAAAATTGGCCACTCCATCAAAAATTAGACCTTTAGTATGTGGTAAAAGTTTGATTTGAAAATATTAACAATAGCCTGAGGTATTCAAACTTTTTGCAGGTGTTATCACTTTTTTTACTCACCCTGTATACAATCGAGAAGTGGCTTTAAAGTCTAAAGTTGCGAAAATATATTTCGAATATAATTCAATATATATATATATATATATATATATATATATATATATATATATATATATATATATATATAGAGAGAGAGAGAGAGAGAGAGAGAGAGAGATAGAGAGAGAGATAGATAGGCCTATGTGTTTATTTCAGTATCAACACTAAATCACCGACAAATACAAATAGAAATAAACATTTAAACGAAATAAAATAAAAAATTCGCAGAAACACCGGGTACGGCCGTCAGGGAAGATGATACATACACATATAGTGACATATTATATTACCTAGCAGAGCACCATATTAACATATGATCATATCAGAAGGTCATATAAAACATTAATGGTGAATTAAGAACTTCAATAAATTAATGGCGAGGGGACATGACAATCATCACGTTTAAACTGCTTCAAACTAAAATCACAATGAATACTCAGTACTGATGGGCAATGGCAGTATTCATTGTGACGACGTCCAAAAGAGAGAATTACCTGACCCTGGTACGTTTATGAAATTCATATATTACTCTATATTGATGGGAGTACGGTGAGTACCAGTTATTGTGTAAGCAGCTAGACTTAAATTCTTTAATGTATTTCTTCAGTCCATTAGTCTATCGAGTTTACTGTCGAGCTACTTCCACCCGGCAGTCCGCGCTGCGTGAGTCATAGTCATATGACCAAATATTTGTAGCGACGCGAAATTTTTGGAAAAACCCAGCTTTGATTCGTGGTCATGTGACTGTGAATCATAGAAGGATCTATAGGGCAAGACTATTTACCATAAAATATTGCATAACTTATAGCCCTACAACTCGATTTGTGCTCAGCCCCCAAACCTCCTATTACTTTGCGCTTTGATACTGCTGCCATAGGATACCATCCAGTATCTATTGATAGACGGGTGGAGTTAAAGCCATATTCTACTGTCATATAGTCATGTTTATATCGGTTTAAGGCTTTAAATCAGTTAACGTCACATTAACTTACAGCTTTATGATAACTTATAATTTCTGATCGTATGTGCATGTGTGTGTATATACATGTATGTATGTGTGTATGATGTATCTTGATCCTGTCTATTTTGGACGAATAAAGAAGCGAATATTAACATTATGGTACATAAAACTCTGTGACTGCGATAGTCGCTAGTTCAAAGTTTGATATAAACATGACATAAAGTACAAAAGTCGGTGACCAGCTGTAGCGTCAATGAAATTATTAAACACCAAGCTTTATCTTCAATCAATTGTCAAAGGCATCATTTCGATGTTGTGTCTCCTCATTTTAGTGTGAATTCTAGCTTTCTTTGCGGTGTCATCTGGTGAGTATACTAAGTTTATACCAAAGTAATGCGTGAACTGTAATCCATAGTTTATTAAGATTTCCGGAAGCTGATCGTAGCCTATACAGAAGCAATAGCTGCAGCATTATAGGCCTACATGTAGCCCTAATACCGTAATACATAGCCTATTAACAATTACAATATGGTTAAATTTATGAATAACTTCGTTGATATTTTTAGCAAGGCTAATCAAGGTTGCATTGACTGTTAGTCATTGATATTTTTGGGTTTTCGCAGCTATAACTAGCCAAAACTTTGACCTCTCACAAAATTTACTGGTTTATAGAATATGTCTAAGCTGAGTAAAAGATTCGAATGTTTTATTAACTGTTTAATTATTCTAGACAAGCACAATAACATCAATTCATCAATTGATAAGCATAGAAACCATAACATCAAATTGGCGAACATACCAACAATAACATCAATTACTACATAGCGTCAAATGCAGAATGCATAGCTTTACTTATAAAGTAGACCTATAACAATCAAAGCAGATGAAAAATGTCTAATAGAGATAACTTTTAAAGATAAGACAGGACCTATAGCTATACATCTAAGAAGAAAAAATGAAATTGAGAACACGAATAAATCGAGAATAATGGGATTCTGTGAAAGGGTTGGATAACTCTGTAAGTATGCCTTTAATTACCGTATCATATTAAATCAAAATTAATTACGGCAGACTTAAACTTCAAGTAATGTCAGGAAATTTTAAATGGCTGTTCTCTGGGGCCTGGATTCAATTCCAGGTAGAACTGATAACAGAGTAAAATCTCAGACCTTCAAAGGGCCGGCATGAGGCTATATAACCGATTGATTTTTATAAGCTGCATAACAGTTTAAACATTGTTAAAAAGGAAAATATCTTCATGGATGATCATTCACTATAATGACTCAATGATTGCTAACATGTTAAAGTGCATGTGTTGAAAGTCACTGAACTTATTTGTAAACTTCTAAAGAACATGTAAATACGACATAAAGCAGTGCTGTAAAATAATTTAAATTAATTATCAATTTCCATATTCAATCTATGAAAACTAGACTCAACAAAGGTATTCAATATTTTTTATGAGCTTTTTAACCCTTATTACCTGAAACTCTCTGTTCAATTCAATAAGGATCTAAAATTACACAAGCGCATGTCTTGTGCATTGCGATACTGTAATTCTATCCTCTTTAGTCTTAAGAAGTGATGGAATCAGTAAAGTGATGCGCAGGGCCTAAGCCTATTTTCATAAAACAAATTGCTTTCTTCAAAAGGCGTTGCAAAAACATTCACGTACTTGCTTTCAAAACTGAGAGTATTCTATAATTATAGTCTTTTTGTCTTTATTGACTATATACCTTAGTGTTTTTCTGTCTAGTGTTTATATATACATGTATATATATATATATATATATATATATATATATATATATATATATATATATATATATATATATACATGTATATTGGCCTATACTTACAAATCCTCAAATTAGGACACAGTGGAAAAAACAAAATCATAATTTACCAAAGTGGAATGCAGCAAAACCGACTGAAGTCAGGTGCTTTCGATTATCGTCTTGGCATTTGCAAGTAATATTCGCAAAGACTTAGCTTGGACGTTTCACAGTTGTTTCTATGTTGCATTTATCAATGGCAGCTTAAATCAACGGATAAAATACTAGAACATAAACTACACAGACGTGTTCGAACGGATTGCAGTTGTGATTTGTCAAAGTTTGAAGCTAGAACATTTGCAAATATATTGTAACGTGGACCATCTGATAAAATTTGCGTTGAATAAAGAATTTCTTCAAACTTTGAAAACTGTAAAGCGACCTTTAACTTGTCTGTCTTTTACATGTACGCAACGCAAGGGATCCGGTTAGAAGGTTGGTAGGCTTGGCCTGGAATCTATGTTTCTTGGTTAGCAAGCAAGCATACAACCAACTTGGCTATACAATTGGTACCTGATTGGTATGCCTGCATGGGCAATTAGAAGTATGTTGTAGTTATATTTGCTTTCATCTCTCTCCCCATCTTTTTTCCTCTCCCCTCTCTCTCAATGTGCGGAACAGGATATAACTCACAGGCGAGGAATCGGACTCAAAAATCTTGATTCACTGACACTTTCTCTCCTCTCTTTCTCTTCTCTCTTAGTGCACTGCTCACTGGCAGGTCCATGGTATATAACGCCTCCACTCTTCTCTGTCTTCTCTCTCTCCAGTAACTGTGCAAATTTGTAAATCCTCTATCTGTATTTACGTGCAACTTTTTGTATTCTTGCTTTTAACTTAAATAACAGATCAGTCTACTCGAAATATTCAACAATTTTAGTCCGCTGTCAGCCTGCAGATGTGCTTATATGTGTTTATATGTGTTTTACCTTTCGGTAACTTACTACCTACAACTTAAGACAGACATATGCAGCCGACATCCAGCTTCACTGAGTTCTCGTGTTAATTCTGCTGAAGCTCTTTTAGAAGAGAGAGAGAGAGATAGAGAGAGAGAGAGAGAGAGAGAGAGAGAGAGATATATATAGAGAGAGATAGAGAGAGAGAGAGAGAGAGTGAGAGAGAGAGAGAGAGTGAGAGAGAGAGAGAGTGAGAGAGAGTGAGATGCTATAGAAGAAATGGGGAATGTGTCCAACCCCGTTAACAAAACCGATACCCAAGTTGTATGATGTAAAATGTGATAAAATTATCTTGATCGATTTACGTTACACGTTAGCGAACTTACGCGCTTGTAATACAGTTCACTTAAATTAGCAAATTGCATAAATCAGATACTTCTTATGAAAGCATTTATCGATCCAGGGCTTTCCCGTCACTGACATCTCTTTCGAGTGAGGAAACAGACGTTAACCTTAGCTTTACCAACTTTTCCAGCATCGTGAGCTAATGCTGGTGGCTCAGTGGAAAAGCACTAGGAACGGAAGATTTATAAGTAAGTGGTAGTCACCATTCTTTTCATCTTGTCCTTCGTTAGAATTTAATTGACAACATGAAGAAAACGAAACTCTTTTTTATATTGAGATGCTATAAATAAAATAGAAATGCAACAAACTCTGATCCCTACAAATTGTAGCAGTATAGAATTTGTATGAGATTTAGTTAATAATTAGTGCTGCACTGGTAATTGTATTATTTCTTCTTTTACCTTTATAAATAAAATCTGCACAGCTTAGCATAGCGCTTGCTTCTGGCGTAACACGAGCGTACTGTCAGAGATTGGCCGACTGGGTTTCGAAGCTGCGGCCAGTGGTTTACCGGGCTCAAACTTGCTGCCCTCTCAACCATAGTTCTTTTTATACCAGTACATAAAATAAATTTGCCATTTTCAATTTGAATTTTGCATAAATCTAGACCTTCTCCTCGAATTTTAACTATTCATATTTTCAATTTGAATTTTGCATAAATCTAGACCTTCTCCTCGAATTTTAACTATTCATTCCGCCGCAGTGTTCTGGAATTCATCTACCTGACTACAGTTTAGTAACAACCTCTCGTGAATCTCACTTCACTCAGCAATGGATTAGCAAGAAGTTCAGTTGCCTACTCGCCTCCCGTCCCTCCTGCTTTTGCCTTCCTTTCCTTTTACTCGCATCCTTTCTATCTCGATCTTTCTGCCTATAATTATAGGTATTGGGTATTAAAGGATCATCTGGAAACGTGTAAAGTTTCAGAATAAGAATTGATTGATATGTCTCTGAATTTGAATTAATTTATTCTAGGGTTTTGAATTAGTACCTAAAACAACTGGATAAATTACAAAACATGGAATTGCCAATTGATCACTTTAGAGAACATAGAGATTTTAACTCAAGCTCAGAAGCTACTAACAGGCCCAATGAGATTTCGCTTAAAACTGAACAGTCTCTAGACGACATCCTTGATGAAGGAAGTCAAATCAAAGAGGATTATTTTACAATTGAAAGAAAACCAGTCCGCAGCAGCGATCCAACCTCAGATGAACTCGATGAGAAAAGAATTACAGCAATTCTCTCAAGACAAGTTAGACGACGGAAAGTCACTCTGCATGAAGGTACGTGGCATCGATCTGAGTTTAAGTTTTAAATGTTATTTTAAGTTAATTGTCATAGTTTCTAGCGCTCAATTGCTTAAATTCAGCTTAGTGTCTTTATATCTTTAATAGTCATAAAATGCTGAAAGCTTTGCAGCAGCTGGATATCATTGAATACTGTTTAATGCTGTCAGTATCAAAATAGTAGTCTATGTGAAGCTATTTCGAAAAAGCGAACATTTTTTCCATAATTTAAGGATGCTGCTAGTCCTATTATTGCTAAAAGATCGATTTCTATTGGTTACTAGACTGATTGATTTTAATTATTGAGACAGATATATATGCAGAGAATGGAAACTTGATCTTTTACAAATTATCAGAAAAAATAATAAGCTTAATTTCTACTAAATCGTAGATATGCTAGGTCAGATGATGCTGTTGTTCCTGTTTTGGCCCTGACATATATTTGTATCTCACACACCAGTGTTATGCCAAGTTGCAGGTCCAAGGTACATATTCAAACGTACTCAGTCTGCATTCGTGCTCCATGAAGAACAAGTGTTAGTTCAACAAATTAATTTCTTCAAATAGGCTATTTATACCTTATTTAGCCAATAGCTAAGGAAAATATGACGTCTGAGGTCGTTTCCAGTTTACTTCTTCAGTTCTTCTTGTTTTAGTTGCCTCCTAGACTTTGATATATGCAAATTATAAGGCAGGCCATGTGCCTTATTAAAGTGTGATTTGAAATTGGGAGCTGTTTACATAGCTTAAACAAGCATGGATCTACAAGAAACTAAGAAACAGAAACTACAAATATTTGTAGATTTAATAGTTTCACGTGCTTTGTATGTTTGTGTTATTTGTAGCCCCGGAATTTACAGAAAGGCTCTGCAGTTTTACGGAAGTTAACGCAGGAGAAACTGTAACCATAGTAGGCCGATTCCGAGCCTGGCCACATCCAGAAGTCACGTGGTATCGAGACGATAATGTGATTGGTTCCACTGATCGTCACGTGACCAAAACAACCAATGAGGGACCTGAAGGTGTAACTAAACTGACGGTCAAGGACGCTGATAAATTGGATGAAGGAGCTTACAAATGTAAAGTGAAAAATGATGAGGGCAGCGCAACAACAACTGGATATCTTTCTGTTATTGGTAAGCATCAATATATCTTGTAATGATTACTGATTTGCTCTTTAGAAAGTGATTTATGGATTTATTATATGACTTATAGATCAAAAGTTCAATAATTAATCGATACTAGCCAAACATTGAAATTTTACAACCAATTTCTTCTTTTGCAATCTTGTCAAACTAAAACTTCATTTATGCGAATCATAAATGTCTACAATTACATGCAAATTTTAATATGATGGAGAAGACTGCATTTTATTGAAGCTAGATAAACCAGTTTACGTGTTAACAATTTTAAAAATAAAACTCTATTTTTACATGTATTTGTATCAGGTACCATAAGCTATCTTAAGACAGTTCCAAACATTTAAGATGCTAATTAATTTTGTTCTTTACGTAAGATAAACCGGCCAAATCCAGATCAAACCGGTCGCGCTCTCGCTCACCAGGCCAAGGAGCTTCACCTAGTAGAAGATCTGATCGATCCTGTACACCGTCCAGTCTTCGCCCAATAGTGGAGCAGAAATCCATGGAAGAAGACGAGGAAGAGGATTGTCTTCGTCTCGGTCCCTCTCCCATCCAAGATTTCATCGATGACGTAACGCAAAGGAGGAGTGGTCTAACTAAACAGGCCCGCCCTCTTGTGTTCTGTCCGGCTGAAATCTTCACGACTAATGGTAGGCCTAAATGTTGCGACATTTTAAACTAAATTTCCTAACCTTGTTCAAATTATTATTTTCAATTGTATATTTGTAAATTATATTATTCTTTAATTTGTGACAAAACTCAGTTGGCCTATAGATATCGAAGAGGCTTAGGTAACGTTAGTAGTCTAATTCATAGAACCGGCTCTAGATAGAGATCACTGACAGTATTGATCGAGTAAGCCTACATATATACTGCAAAGTGCTATTTCTGCCGAAGTACACGACATTTTGATATTATTAGTATTTATTTTTTGATCCGATTTTCTGAAGTTTGAATTTTGATCGTTTTTGAACCCTTCTTGGATCGTCAAATTAAATTTGGATCTATAGTGCTTCATATTGTCATCGACTATAGTAGCACTGTAATTTTTGTTATTATTGCATGAATTATTTTGTGCAATAATAATTAATTATTTCTTATTAAGACTTATTCTATTCATATTCATGTAATACGTAGCAACGTTAATATTAAGCGTAACTAATTGTTTTTAGATTATTTGCATGCAGAATTAAGCAATTTCGAATCCTGTAGCGGAGAGAGAGATCAAATCATTTCATCAGACGAAGATAAATCTTCAACAGTGACTTCCACCGACCATTCTTCTTCCATTCCACAGGTGACAGTCGAGAGTCCCACTCCATCACCTCCACCGTACGTGGGTAGATCACATCGCTGTGTCAGAAATCAAAGAACTGGAAAAACTACTAGTAGGTCGTCCGGTATTCAATCTGCAGACGAGCCGGACAGGTCAATTTATAATTGTGATAGCGGAACTTGTCTGGGATCAAGCGCCACTATTGATTCTGGTGTGCATGACACAAATGGCATAGATAAAGCGTGGTTGTTTCAATTGCCCGATGAATGCAGTTCAACAACTGTCTTGGGTGATAGTGCGGGATGCGATTTGCGGCGATCGATTTCGGGCGATAGCGATTATTATTCAGGCGATTCTCAAGGTTTTGAATCGGTCTTCGGAAGTGTGGTTGATGCAGACAATTGTGATTTGGCGTGGTCCGCCATAAATGAAAATACTCTCGAAAAATCAAAATCCGGTACGATTAGCTCAGCAAATTTTAATAGTCCTAATACAGAACCTAATACTATGTCTAGTACACCTAGTATTGAATCTAGAACTTTCAGTACAGTTTCTAGCACTCTTAGTACACTGTCCATAGCTCATAGTTCTGCAACAGAAAAACCGTCACAGCTTACAAATCAAGGATCAGCTTCAAATGATTCCAATAATACTAGTGGAGTTCTGGACAGCTCTGAAGTGAGTCTAAAGGAAAAAAGTATGCGTGTGTTTAACGAGCCTTCACAAGCGTCAGCTTTAGAATTAGAGAGGAGAAAGAGCGAGAGGACGATATCGACTACTAGGCCTCTCACTATTACTACTTCCCCACGTAAGAAAGAAACTTATGACGGTGATATTTCTTCCGGCATTGCGTCGGCCGAGACTCCCAGTTTCCACCAATCAGACGCACCTCTACTTGAGGATATTATCATTTCATCGCCATCTTGTAATCAGAACCAATGTCAGCAGAATATAATCATCCAAACTGGCAGTAGAGCTTCGACAACGAAAATCCAGCAGACAGATGAGGATTGGAAGGTCAAGGTTGAAGGTCACACGAGACAGCAGACAGATGAGGATTTGAAGGTCAATGTTGAAGGTCATACTAGGCAGCAGACAGATGAGGATTGTAAGGTGGAGGTTGAAGGTCACACTAGGCAGCAGACATATGAGGCTTGTAAGGTCGAGGTTGAAGATCATACGATGCAGCAGGCAGATAAGGACTGGACGATCAAGGATGAAGGTCACACCGGACAGACGGGTTCCTCCGATGAATCTCAGCTGGTTAAGATAAGATACTCTAGCAGAGCGGTGATTCCAAGCATTTGTGGAAGTCTAAGATTGAAAACACCGGATATCAGAGTTTATACTGGAATTAAACATCCCGGCAGTGTAGCAGATGATTTACAAAATGCCAGTAACTCCGGATGTAGAACGCCCTGCAGTAATGAAAAAGATTGTAAAGGAACTGAAAGTAACAACTGTCAAACAAAAAAGGATGGTGTTGTGCAGATGCCGCATTCAAATCAAGCACTTAATCGATTTGAAATCATGCCAGTAGTAAAACTTTCTAATATTTCCAGCTCGCAAATTACAGTAGACAAAAATATGAATTACCAAGATAAACCCTTTGATCAACCTACTAATATAGCACCAGATGAAAATTACATCTGTCTCCAAAATACTGAGGCCCATCAATGTGCACCATTTACTTCCACTTCGCTTATAAAATCAGCTGTAGAATTGAATGACGGTACATGCGAAGGATCTCAGATCTCCGATCCAACCACAGAAGAGAAATTGAAATCTGATAGGAGATGTGGCTTAGTTGCAGAGGAATCAAATGCAAGCACCGAACGAATCAGTACAAATACCTACGCACCGCTTGAGACTACTTCAAAATCTCCAAAAAAGAAACGCATAAGTTTCTTCGTAGAAGATGTTTCACTCAAGCATACAACAGCGTTCACGAAGGTTTCCCCCACACAAGAACTCAACACCAACTTGTTACCTCCAGATGAATCTTCCAATGCAACCATTTCTCTGGAATCTAAATATGATTATTCGAACGTCAACGTACAATTGGATTCCGGTAATAATTCGAATCATGACAAGACAGATCTGAGGTCTGCAGAGATTACCAATCCAAGCACATCACATCAGTCTTCACATGAAATCGGAGATAAAGTCTTCGAGGCTCTGAGTAATGTCAGAATTCAATTCTACGTGCTGTTTGTGAGCATAGCAGCTGCTCTTGCAGCAGCTGTAGCTGCCAGCAGCGCAAGCGCTCTGCTAACCGTCTGCTGCCCAGCTCTGATTGTAGTGGGCGGAGCAAAGGCGGTACTAATAACAGAAGCGTTTTGCTATGTTACCTCGTTGCTGGTTAAAAAACATTCTGACACTCAGAGTCAAAGTTTGGCAACAACAATAACAATAAGGTCAAACAATTAGATAATACTGTCCTCAACCGCAGAACCGAGTACCGGTATTGAAAACCGAAAGTCAAGCCGGCCGACTAGCGAAGTATTAAAATATACAATAACCCGAATACGTATGCAGTATTCCCCAAATTAAGTAAGTTGATGTAAACTACCTGAATTTTTCAACAACAACGACGCTATTAGCATCCAAGGCGGCATCCATTACATAAAGTATTTAAGTTAAAGGGTAATTAAAAAACTTCTGAAAAGTATATTTCGACATAGGCTATATGTCATTTAGAGGGTGACTATTAAGTGATTACAAAAGTATGGGGGTCTAAAGATCAATTTTACTTATTAGAAACTCTGTGTTAGCTTTTCGAACTGACATTCACTGGCATTGTAAAGAATTTTGTTCTGTTTAATAGACCACCCGAGCGTGATTTCGGTGTTAGATGATAATATTATGTAGATTTATTCTGTAGCATCCAATTCCCAACAGTTTGTGCTTTATAGTAGAATAACTTTTGTAGGAAAAGAATCTAGAGATTAATTTCTGTATCCATGGCTCCTTGCAATTGGTATGCTAAAGGCCTATACGTGTATTGATAGTTTTGGACTGCTCATATGAAATCATATTTACATCGCATAATTAAAATGACTTGAATTACTTATACAGTCATTCTAGCTAGCTAATAATAATAATAATCACAATAATAATAATAATAATAATAATAATAATAATAATAATAATAATAATAATAATAATAATAATAATAATAATAATAGACGGCATGAACAGCCGATGGAGCTGCTGTTCATGCCGCCTCTAGGAAGTTGGATAAATACCGTGATCTGTCCTTAGAAAATGAAGTTGTTCCTGTGGCCATTGAAACCATGGGCCCGATGAATCCCGAAGGAGTTGACTTTATCAATAGCATAGGCAGACTTATTGCAGAGCAAACCGGCGATAAGTGAGAGACATCTTTTCTTTGGCAAAGGCTTTCCATGACTTTGCAAAGATTTAATGCAGTCTGCTTTAACAATTCTTTTAAGCCGATTGATGACCTCGAGTAGCCGGGCGGCGATTCAGCACATATTGCTTGAATCGTTTTTATCAAACCCCAGGTTCTCTATACCGGGGTAAATAAAAGATAATAATAAAATATAATAATATTAATAATTTAAAAAATATAAGTGGCCAATTTTCATCCGTTTTAATCTATAGATTGGCCAGTTATGCAAGTTTCAACAGAGCAACCCCCATTTCAGAATGTAGCTACTTATTCGAGTAATCAAGAAATATAAAGTAAAGCCGAATAAGCGTATTGGACCTATATGTTACAAGAATATCTTTAATACACTGGTTCTTTTCACTCTGTATTTGTTAATATTAATAAATTTACTGAATTATAATGCACGTAGGCCCTATTATGAAATAAATGCATAAAAAGTAACATCATTCAATAATATAAATGATTTAAATGATTTTGGAAGCTTCTGTTATGTATATTATTTTTTATCTATCTATCTATCTATCTATCTATATATCTATATATATATATATATATATATATATATATATATATATATATATATATATCTGTAATCGAAATATTGGCCTTTCCTTTAAATATTGCATATCTTACGAGTGGCGGCTTTTCTAACTTTTAGCTATTTTTGTGAAAGTTAATAAATTTTTTATTGGCATTGCGAAACGAAAATACAACATAGTCAAAGATTTGACCAATCAGAATCGTTTTCGTTGCAATAAAGACTTTAGCGCCGCACAGTAGCCAATAGCAGCACTCCTCGTACTCGATTTAGTTCGTCAAAACACGAAGCGTCGGAATTTATTCATACAATATTTTGTATCGAACAAAATTTGAGATACGGGATTCATGATGAGCAAGAAATTGAGCTAGGTTTCACTATGTTTAGCTCATGTGACTATTTTTCTTGATAATTTGCTTATTTTACACCAAAAGACGATTTGCTCATTTTTTTAAAACCTAAGCTTAATTACTTGATTGATGCCTGGCAGCATCGGGTTTTGAATTCATGTCTAAAGGTTATTGAGTTAAATGTCTCGATGGTAAACATAAATATAAATACAAGAAATCGATTAATTCATGGATTTTATTAACCGTTGAGTTATCGACAGGTGCCTTGAACTAACTTATAATCTGGAGAGTTGTGAGACTTTACTAGACTGAAACTGTCTGATAAGTTTATTCAGTAGTGAGAAAAATTTATCGTACTTTTTAGATTTCGTAATGTTAAAATTTGCAGGAGCGTAGGAGTAGTTAAGATTTGTGATGATTTTTTTATTTCAGTTAACTTGAGTATCTGTTCTACATTGTGTATTAGTTTAACAATTACTGTATTGATAATTTCAGAGCTATCTAAAGAATACTATAAAATTGGCATAGCGTTATTTATAATTTATCGATTTACGAAAAAAGTACGTTGTCAAATAGCTGCCGATATATACTAACAATCATCAACCCGCAGAAAAACAAAATGCGGTCCCTATCACTATCAAGTTTCTCTTGCTGTCTACAGCTACTGCTTGTATTGGCGTTATTTCTGGTCACTCTACTACTCGAGTCATACGTGGAAGCCGCAGGAAAGGACTATTATAAAATTCTTGGCGTAAAGAGGACTGCCAGTGAAAAAGAAATTTCTCGAGCTTTCCGCCAGCTGGCATTAAAATGTCATCCAGATAAGAACAAGGATGATCCTGAAGCTGAGAAGAAGTTCATTGACATTTCAAAAGGTAAGTGAAGGGTTTGCTTAATTGCATTTGAGGTACATATACTGATTACACACAAATATTTCTATATTTTAGTATGATGCGGAATCTATAGTTCTTCAGTGAGTATTGTAGGCTTACTGCCAGTAGCATGTTTGGTTAGTTGTTTTACTGTGGATCATTAGGTATGGAGTTCAAATCTAGTGCTCTGTGTCACAGAAATGTTGTGAAAACAGAAGACTGATATTAACTTGGCTTTGAAGTGGCTGTTGAGATTGTGGAATTTGAGGTTTTGTAGTAAGAAATAATTATTTTAGTTCTAGTTTGTAGAAAACTTTAATCCTCATCTTATTTGTATGCCTAATTCACGTTGATTGTAGCATTTGCTTATTTGTAAGCAAATCATTGCTGTGAAGGTTATACAGTATTTGTCTTCTAATTAATTATTTTTACAGATGTACATTAATGAATAATTCCCTGTATTGTGTTTGGTTGTTTTAAAAATAGGCCAACCGGTGAATGCACATGTTTTAGTAGCGACTAAAGCACTAAGATCCTTACCAACATCAGAAATGGCAATCGGTTGGTGAGCGCCTGGGCTCGCTCCAGAAATTGCTACAAAATGTCATAATGCGAATGGAAGAGAAATAGGAGATTAACTGATGATATGGAGTGGGACAGAGAGGAGTGGAACAGGTCTATTTATGTCCGACCCTAGTTAAACAGGGATTGAAAGGAAGATGATGATGATGTGAATGAATAAGCAATAAAAAATATGCTTAAAATAAATCTGACTAAGTGCATTGGAACAGGGCGTCTTTTGTATAATGTGTAGATTCCGAACATAGTCCTAATTATATAAACATCACTTAATCCCACAATATTTTTCTTTTGCTTGTGTCTAATATCTTGAAATATCTACATTATGTTTGTTCTACATCTGCAGATTCTATTGTATACTTATAAATAAATAAAGTTATATTTGTTTACTTATAAATAAATTTTAAAGCTCTATTTGTTTTATCTTGCTCGCAGCTTACGAGGTGCTTGGTAACAAGGAGTCTAGAGAGAGGTACGACAGGTACGGGGACGACTCCGACAGTGGCAGCGGTTCTTTCACAGGCCATCAAAACTTTGCTTCATTTAAACATTTCAACATGGATCTAGATGACATATTTAAAGACTTTGATCGACAATTCGGATTCGGGGGAGGAGAGTTTAAATTTGGCGGTTCCTCTGGTGGAAATTCCTTCTTTAAGTCATCTGGGCGTTCGAACCAGCGGAATCATCACATGGAGAATATGGACATGTTTGGAGATATATTTGAAGACTTTGGAGGAGGCTTTGAAGGTTTTGGTGGATTTGGCAGAGAGAATTCAAGGCATAGAGATAGCGGTAACACAGAAAGACACCGTACAGCATCAAACTTTCATTCTTCCTCATCTAGTCGTTAGTATTCACAATTATAATTAGTACTAGTGCTAGACTGCTTGTAGTTTGTATATACAATTAATGTACTGGTAGTAAGGTAGTATTCATGATAAGTATAATGTTAATGGTTAGTATTCTCAATTAATAGTAAATATATAAGTTGATAGTGCTTACTTTATGTAACTTTTAATTGTCCTGTTTGTGGTAGAACGAGCATTTTTCTTAGGAACCCATGATCTACAATTTTTTGTTTCTGGAGTATATTCAGTGCCAGACTTCTCATGTTGATCATTTTCTGTTTCTTGCAAGTACTAAATTACTATTGTTAGAGTTTTAGACAACGGTGACCTGCATTTAAGATATTACGACTGTTAGCTGGAATATGTAATTCATATAAATTACCTTTGCATCTGGCTGGCTGTGAGTGTGATTTCGTTTAGAATGATTGAATAGATTAGCCTTGGTTTTTAGAAAGTCAGTTCCTTATTCTTCTCTGACGGTGCCAGTATAGAGGATTGTGTTCAGGATTATAAAGTTGAGAATATACTAGCTTGTCATCACCTGTTCAGATACAACTAATTATAAATGTATGTATTGGTAACAGCTTTTTATTGATTGGTTGATTGATTGATTTATTCCTGTTGCAGATCAGCGGTGTAGAACAGTAACAAGACAGCGTGGCAACACGTTTACAACAGAAACGACGTGCACGTAGCAGCCGCTAATGTCGCTGAACTGTGTGAATATATATATGTATCGTATCGATCGATCAGCATCTTTGTCAACATTCATTATTGCTGAGTCTTGATGCTTTCTTGTTCATCCTTGTGTTCTATCAAGTGGCAGGTGTAAGAATTAAATTCTTTGCTTGATTTGATAACGTCTACACTGTGAAGTACTAAACAACCGAGAAAGTTAATTTCAGCGTAAAGGCTTTATCTAAACCTGTTTTGGCAAGTGCCGAGTACTCATAGTCTATTCTGCTCTATTTTGCAGTGGCTCAAACAATGCAAGATCTTCTTTTGATTATGATGTAACATATGCTGACTTTTATTATGCAACTCCTGTCAATATTGGAATATCTCGGCTGCATTTGAGTAACTATTTGCCAGTATTTTATATATACTGGCGTATTTCTTTATGAGCCTACTTTTTAGGTGTGAATTTTCTGAAAGAAGCAGATTTGGTTAACTGGTGGCAGAATTTCACATCACATCTATTGAATTATGGGAAAGTTTTATTTGTTGTTAGAAGGAACTATGAGTTAACCTGTTTCTGGCTTGTTTGCTGTCATATGAAAGAAGTTATAAAAACTTGCTAGTATAAGACTTGTACGTATAATTTCTGCTGTGATTAGTTGAGATGAGGAATGTACATCTGTTCTGAACTATCGTAATGTTGTTAATTTGGTGAATGTGAGTTGCTGTATTATTACCTGATGCATCCTAATACTACGACTTTAGTTTCATATCATAAAGTATGACTAAATCATCTTTCTGAATCCAGGGAGTCTAATTGTGGAAGGCGTTCAAATAATTGAAATCAATCATTTAATGCTATTCAGCATAAAATTAAACGTTTTTTATTTGCTTTTTCATTTAGTTTCACTCGTTTTCTATTTAGAACTATTGTATTTTTAATTTTGTCTTCTGGTTGATTAAGCCATTTTGCTGCTAAAGACACTTTACCACTCGGTATTCAAATACAATTGATTTACCTTCGACTCCATTGCAGTTACGTTGCGATTCTCTCTATCACTCAATCCTAAGATACCAATTGCCTCATCTCCTCCTCCTTTATTGATTTCTTGATAATGTCTAAAAGCTCTTTATATTCTTCACTTTCAAATGGATTAACTTTTAAATAATTCTGACTTATTTTTTACTAGTGAGAATCTATTATCTGTGTATTAATGGACGGCTGAGAGAGGGATTATTGGTTATGTAACGTTGAACTGAATGGTTTGCAGAAAGATGTAATTAAGAGAAGAATGGAATTACAAAAGGTTAGAGGAAGACTGAGACTTATGATGTTGGATGATTTGATAACTAATTCATATGTTAATATGAAGAGAAAGGCAGAGGATAGAAATGTGGAGTCATATGCCATGGACCTGCCAATAGGCGGTGCACTAAGAGAGAAAGTTAAACAGGTCTATTGTTGATTTAAATTCTCAAATTTAGTTATAAATGTCACAACCTGCAGGTGTACAGAATGGGGTATAATTTGCTTTAGATTGTGCACACAGTGTGCAAGTTGGTCGCTAATGTATGGATGTGTGTTATGTATTAAACTGCTCATGATGTGTGTGTAAATGTGTATATATGTGTGTGTGCTGTATGTCTGTGTATGTTGCACATGTATATATGCTGTACATATATATGTATGTGTGCGCTGCAAGGCAGTGTACATTGCTTGTGTATATATATTGCATATGTTTGTGTGTGCATGCACTGCAAGCCTGTGCACAATGTCCGTGCATATGTGTTGTATTTGTGCATGCGCTGCATGACTGAAAATTCCAGGTATATAATGTATATGTGTGTAAATGTACACGCTGCAAATCTGTGCGCGGTGCAAGTGTATATGCATTGTCTATGTATATAGTGTGAGTGTGGGTGACAATATTAACCAGATTGCTGTGTTCTTGGTGCTCTTACAATGAATTTTGAAAAATTGTATGAATACTTTGTGGAAGAATACCCTTTTGAATTCAATATCATAACTGAACATCTTGTCTTAGCCTTTGAGCTAGGAAACGGACGTTAAACCTTCTTCACTGTTTATTGTCACTAAACTCTTGTAGTTATATTTAGTCTGCGAGGTAAAATTTATGCGGGCTAACAATGGAAAACTATATCAACTCGCTCATATAGGATCGTGCATCTATTTATTAAAACCCTATTACAAATTTAAATTTTTTGTATGTGTGTATTTTGGTATGAAATGCTGGATACAATCATAGCCTATACGATGATTCTTTTATCTTTATATTACCTAACAATGCTTGAACGCACTTGTTAGTTCTGTATGTACCTGTTACTTGGCTTTTGTAATTCTACCGTGATCATACAGTCAGTTTAGTTAAAATGTTTGGTTTCGGTAATTCCAACTTGAAATATTTTTTAATCCACCTCAGTATTTGTTGAATATGTTATTTAGCAGTATGTCTTTTGAATAGACTTGTGTTTGTTAAATCCTCTGTGTCATCTTCTGTTATTATAGAGATTAAATTTAGAGTATTTAACTAGTTGTGATCGGTATTTAAAGTAATAAACTAGTTGTGACCGGTATTCGAAGTATTAAACCGGTTGTGACCGGTATTTTTTTAATAAAATTGTACTTCCTGTTTAAGGTTACTGCGCAATATAGAACGTGGTTAATGCTGTGATAGCATTCGATGCTGTTTTTTTGGGCTCGGCCGTTGCTGATGACGGAAATTTAATTCAGACTGACTTGAAACTCAGGGCGGTTGCGAAACATTCTCTCTTATGGTAGTTATTGCGAAAGATAAACTGAGCGAGTGCGCAAGTCAAAGTTGGGAAAAACACCCAGTTTTGATCTTTATGTATTATTTTGATTTACAGTTCAGTAGATGAGAATATATTGTAATAAAATAACGAGACTTTGATTTTGTGTCCAGCTAGTTTGCTCAGAGTTTGTGCCATTTAGCCACAACTTAAAAATTCAAGATTGCAATTAATCCAAATACTGAAGTAAATTAAGTATTCATTCCTAAGAAATGTTTCGCCTCAGAAAGTCTGAAAGTTAATAGAGTTCTATGTCTGTTTACAGAGATTAATGCTAGGCTCAACAGATTTATTTTAATAATTGCCCTAATATATACCTAAAATTTAGTGCTGCAAAGTCATGATTACTAACTAACGACTGAATTATATTTACTTGAAGCTCGTTAAGATATTGACAAGTAAGTTCAGCAAGCACAGTACAGGCTGTGTAAAGAAATAAATATTAATGCAAATTTTTCGCCTCAAGGATATGGGTAGTAACGTTAGGCTACAAATACTATCATATCTTCAATCAATCAATGAAAATTTAACGCCAGGTTCCTCACCATAATGCTCTGTCAGGGACGTCTCTTGCAGACTATGTACAATCAATCATGGTGAGTCTGAGGTAAAGAACCCTTTCTTTCATTCTCTTCTTTTTTAGATGGATCGATTTCTCGATTTTGCATAGGTTCGGACCCTTTTTGCTCGTCGGTTTGGATTTGATTCTTTAGTGCTCGATGTTGTCATGGACGACAGTAACACTCAAAATGTTATTGTTGTGATGGATTAGATGTTATCTGTATTTGATAACTCACGAACATACGACAGATGAATATAATTGGATAAACAGCTTAAAAGACTAACTATTTAAACAGCCTAACTATATAAACAGCCTAACTATATAAACAGTCTACCTAATTTAGTTAACTGAAACTCTTTCTGTAAAGCAGTCCCGAAAAAAGATTTCTATCACGACACTGTTATATAAGATTTCTTTGTTAGCTCTATAATAGTAATAGTTATGTTAATACAAATGGTAATAATTATAGTAATAAAAATAATTTTAAAAAATTATAATGATAGTAATTTATTAATAATAACAACAGTTATAATAATAATAATAATTTTATTTTATTCTATAATAATAGAAATAATGTACTAATATAATAGTAATAATAATAATAACAACAACAATGCCGGGTGACGATTCAGTACACATTGCCCTAATCGCTTTTTATCAAACCCCGAGCTCTTTACATCCGGGGTTAAAAGTAATAATAATAGCCGTTCATCTTCATATAGCAAGTGCAAGTAACAATGGAATGACGATGAGATATGAAATGACTCTGTGACGATCTCCGGCTCTATTCACCTCACCTGGAGGCAACGTTGTCGTATATACATCATATTTAAATGTATACATGAAATTGGTGTTAGTATAATTTTCTCCATCCAGTCTGATGCTCAAACCCACGGTTCTAGAAGCTCCTGAGTCCAATCCTGAATCCGGAGCAACACAGATGATATGTTCGTTTGTGATATAGATAGCTTCAATGGATTCCAGTTCATCGAACCTGCACTTTATCTCCTTGCATATCGCTCTGTCGAAGTTGCGCCCAAACACATGAACTCGTGTTCCAGCCTCACGGGCTCCCTCTCGTGGTAGAATCCTCGCAAAACTGGGCGCTCTCTGTTCTTCCTCATTCTCCGCTGTGTAGTCTCTGGAACATGCTTCCTTCTTCATTCCAATTATGTACTCGTTCCACAGCGGTCTCCAGCGATCTTCGATAGCGAAGTTCTTCTCTTGGTCGGTCATCGCACTGTAGTTGAGAGAATTCAGAGCGATTTGCTTTAAGTCCGCCAGATTTAAACCCCATCCCATGTACGCCTCGTACCAGTCCACGGTGAAACTATCATATCCGAACGTTCCCGGATCGTCTGGGCCGAATACTATCGGAATTCCGGACCTGTAGTAGTGAAGTCCGGGATGATCGCGAAGATCCGGAATGAATCCGAGGATCTGGTTGCTCACCACGCAGATCTCTACGGCCAGGTTCCTCTGGCGGACGACCTCCAGGAGGTAGGGGTGCTTGATGAGGGCTGTAGCGTGACCCAGACGTTTGGCTCCCAGCAGAAGAACCTCATAGGCATTGTTCTGGGTCGCCACGGGGTCGTCGGCAAGGTTGGAGGATATCAAGTCTTCCGGCCAACTCGTTTCCACTAGGTGGAGAAAGAGGGGAACCCGAGACTGACCGGTTTGATCGCTGTATAGCCTGAGTAATAGACATGCAAATAGTTGAAGCAATATAAATAATAATAGTAATAGTAATAATTGAACCCGTGTTAATAATAATGATTTACTCGTGTCGTGCCCGGTTGCTTACGGATGCCTATGCATTTCCTCATCATCGACTAACATATACTAGACAGGTGCGTCATTCCCTGAGATCACTATCCTATTTACCCAAACACATACATGTATAACTTATCAAATATTCTGGCATTCTAAGTCTTTGTTTTTTCTAATTCTCTACTACTCCTCCTTCATCTGCTAAAAATGAATAGATAAAATAAAAACGAGATGGTTGAATCTATAGTTCTCGTCATATAGCAACTATGCATTCGAGAAAGAGAAATACTGATTTTGAAACCAAGTTTTAGACTTTTAGGTCTAATAAATTTATTTATTCCGTATATAGTCTCACACATGATAAACCGAATGTGCTACATAGTTTCCTTTCTTATTAGTTGCTGTTTTTTGTAGTTTTCGTTATTTCCTCAATTCCTCTCCATGGCTATTAATAATCTTTGCCTTTTGTTGGCACTCCAATAGCAGCCGGATCGGATTTAAGAATAACCTTCAAACACCCCGGGATTATTTACATTCAAAGCTGTCGATACTCCGTCTTCCAAAGTTGTCGCCCGCAATTTACTTACCGGACTCAACGTGGCTTTACTTCGTTCAATTGACGCGCAGCTTAACTGAGTGCGCTAAATCCTGCCCCCCACCAGAAATGCAGACTTACTTTAGAAAGTTCTGTAGATAGTGGAGGTGAGCGTATCCGGCGTCCTCCTCACCCACAGTATCGAATCCGACCACGTGACTGGGATACTTGGAGTAGAGACGGGCCACGTTTTCCATATCCTGCCTCCAATCCTCCTGTCCATTCTGTCTGTAGGTGTAAGAAATGCGCTTGTGACCTATGAACTCATTGCTCGATTTTGTCAGGTTTTCTGCCAACTCCATAACCATCTCGACGTCCATGTCGCTGAATATCAATATAACGATACAAATGAAATTAAATGAAAGCTTAGATATAGTGCTCTCTTTTAGCTTCATTTAATATCAAAACAGTATCGAAAAATCAAACGAAAACTTCATAATTTCTTTGAAATTAAGTAGGAGTGTATTTTACACTCCTACTTAATTTCAAAGAAATTTTAAGCTACAATAAAGCTGCATAATCGTTTCTTCTCGCCGACTGCTCCGTAGATCTGGAATGCACTTCCATCCACTCTTCTTAAACTACGTTTTCATACACCAGCTGTTGCTTTCATATAAGCAATTTCAAAGGCAGTCACGTAAACGAACAGAATTTCAAAGGAATAACAATTAGGCATGTGACTAGATATGTGTGTTCATAGTCAGAATCATGCTTATTTCACTTCAGATAGAATCCAAATGTACACATGAAATACTTGTCGAGAAAGTAAAATGGGGCACAAAGACCCGAAAGCTCTCAGATGTGTCCGAAAATACAGTTAAAAGCTTACACATATATTTACATGTATATTTACAGTTTACATATGTATTTAGTAAATTAATTTATATATTTACAGTTTAATTACACTTTTATATAGTTATATATTTACAGTCTCATATGTAATAGGCCTATATGCGAAATGTCTCAAATGTAGCTAATCATACGGTATAATTTTACTGTAGTTATATGACATACTCAGTTATATTACTATACATGTATATTATAATACATGTAAATAAAAACTAATAATATTTATAGATTACCTGGAATCCTGCCACGTATCTCCCAGATAAACTTTCCCAAGAGTCGCGTTGTAGATGGGATTGGGATCCAGTTTGTAAAGACGCTCAAAGGGTCCAAAACTCTTTCTCGTCTCAAAGTACTGAACCTTTTCATCCAATCCCTGCTGGTACATAGCCTTCAATCAATCAAGCCAGCAATCCGTTAAACTCCATCAATCCTTCCATCAATCAATTAAGTAATCAATTAATCAATCATTTAATCAATTAATCAATCGATCAATCTATCAATTCAATCAATCGATCAATTAATCGATCAATCAATCAATAAATCCATAACCAATATTTCGATGGATCGACGATCGATCAATTAATCAACCAATTAATCAACCGAGCAAACGACCTATGAAATTAAATGACTAAGTTACAGAGATATAAAAGAAGAAAACGTTTAAGTTTTCTTTAAATTGCTTTCAGAGCTTCTTTATTAATCATTGCTAGATCGTTACAGCTGCTCAGTACAATTATTTCTCATTAATAAATATCTTAATTGAACGTTTTTAAATGGTATATATTTGTTAAATTGTTTTATTTTGTATTTAAAAATTATTTAACAGTTTTAGTAATAACGTTAGACTAATCTGAGGATTCAAATATAGTCTATAATTACAATTCAATTGTGACATAAAACTAAATGATAATTTATAAACTAATCTCTCTCTCTCTTAGTGCTCTGCCTACTGGCAGGTCCATGGTATATAACGCCTCCAATCTTCTAATATACTAATTTTATATTGTTAAAATTATTTTAGTTGGATGAAATTACCTGAATGTACTTTAGTTTTATGTTGATATTGTTGATGAGATTGCCTCCCATGCTGTCCCACAGAGGATCTATCAGTCTCCATCTGGTGTTGGAATCTGCCGGATATTTCGTGGCGTTGTCTGTCATACGTCCCAACAAAGTATTGTGCTTCAGGATTTCCTGTTTTGAAAATCCAGACTCTACAAAGAGTCAACGAATCATTTCTTCAATTAAGCATGAATTAATTAATTAGTTCGTCGATTAATTAATTGAATGAATCAATAAGAATTTAACATCCAGTTCCTCGCCAAAAGGCAATGTCAGGGACGTCTCTTGCAGACTCTACACAAACAGGCGCCAAAGCACCACACGATGACGACTGAGTACACAGAGACCACGAGAGAAATTAATGAACGAAATACTGAATACCAGTACAGAAATAAGAATTTAATAAAGATTTAGCTAAACTTTAGACCAGTTAAATATATGTGTATTACAAATTAATCAATAATCCAATAAATATTTAATCAAATTATCATTGCGCGAAATAAACGTCGAATCAAAAATCACCCAATCAGTCAAGTAATCAAATTTTAGTCGAATAAAGAATCAAGTGATGTATAGGCCTTGTCCTGTTGTAGAATGAAATATGTTAGTGCATGTTATGTTGTAAATATATTAGTTTTGTTATGCTATGCTACTCGAGTAGTAAGTTTTTAATTTTTATTTTATGCAAGTCTTAAACAAGCAATTGTGCTTTCTTTCTGTGCTTTAACCTCCATTCCAATAGTACCTTTCCTCAGACCGAACTCCCGGATTTTGGATCGCACCGTTTTTGGACCCACACTGTTCATCGGATTGATTTGGTACCACAGTGCTCAATGTTGTCACTGACGACAGCGGTACTCTAATTCTGTTATTGTTGTTGTTAGTTTTTGACTCAGTGTTTGTTATGTTATGTTAATCTCTCAACAACTAAGTAATCCAAGTAGTCATAAGTAAAAGTGTAAAACAAGTAATACAAACAATTTCACGCATATGAATAAAAACCTTTCCTGTTTTACAAAATTTGTAGCAATTTCTGGAGCTTAGGCGCTCATCAACCAAAACCCCTTTCTGAAGACATTCTGGATAGATTTACAAATTCACGTTGATAATTCAAAACCACATCAGAAAGAGAAAATATCTCTAAGAGAATAAGATATTAGAAATTAATTATTAATTCTACCGCTTGCTTTCAGCCATTCCACCGTATCGTTCACCACGGGTGGTTCTATGGCAAAGAATTCCAGCCTCCATGCGTTAGCGGTGCTGGGGTTACCAATGTACAAATACTGGAAGTCCTCTGACTCAAACACGATGTCTAGAAGCTCTGCTTTACCGAGTTGATGATCTGCAAGAACACATTCGAAATTATGTGGCGAAGTCGATAAGATACCCGAGCGCGGTAGGTGCGGGGTTCAAATCCTGGGCTCGCCCGTCATTGACATCGCTTTCGAGCGAGGAAACTGATGTTAACCTTAGCTTTACCAGCTTTATATACTCGTAGTATACATGTGGGTGGAGCCAGTGGCGATGTCGGTACGATGACCGATCGCGGATCAGTAGGTGTGAGTTCAAATCCTAGGCTCGCCCGTCATTGATATCGCTTTCGAGAGATGGAGCTGATGTTAACAAATGGCTTTACTTTTTAAAGATTAGATTTATTATATTTTTTCTGAATCTGAAGTGATTTTACCTTATAAATACATGCAATTTATCATAATGATAATTAATCTGATAAAGAATTCTACAAATTTAAATTCCTTGATGGAACAATCTGGTTATCTGGTCTCAGTAGGTAAAGTAGCTTATGATCTGATAAAGCGTCCGTTATGTTGTAGATCTGTCTGAAGCTAAACGTTAGTGCATCCGGTTTCTATCTGATAGTTTAAACGTTTTGAGGTGGAATTTTTAATGTCATATAATATTTGCCAATAGCTTCAACCTTGAGCGAAATAATAGGTTTACTTTAGTTCAGGTATTGGTTTGATAAAGACGGGATGAGTGGTTGAACATCTATAAGTGATTGTATCCGTTCAAAATTATACGAACTCAGTAGCGAATTTTTAAAATGATCGCTTTTTTAGGTCATATAGACACCATAATGCCTAAAATAAGAGCTAGTTAGTTTATTAGTTTGTAAAGGTTAGGTCAAAGTAACATTTCAAGTTTTTCTATTGGAAATGCTATGTAAGATATATATATATATATATATATATATATATATATATATATATATATATATATATATGCATGTATATATATACATGTATATACATGTATGTATATTATATATATATATATATATATATATATATATATGCATGTATATATATACATGTATATACATGTATGTATATTTTATATATATATATATATATATATATATATATCATTGTGTGCCAGTACTGGACTTGTGATTCTAAATTGTCCGTCCTATTTATTTACTACGTTTAAAGAATGACATAAGCGAGTGATGACTGGCGCAGTTTAAGTAAATTTCTGTGGTTTTAAATACCGGAAGATCTCGGTTAACCTGGTAGAGATTCATCAATTTTTGTAATGATCAAATTCTAAGAATATATTACACAGGTTAGTAAAGAAAATAAATGAAGTAATACTAACTAACAAATAAAATGTAATAATAGTAAACACTGAACCAATTCTAAACCCCTCGAGCTTTAAACTCACGCACGTAATTAGCTGCACACAATAAAATTTAAAAGATAGAATTAAGAAAAAATAAGAAAAATTGAAATAAGAAAACGAATAATGAGAAAGTATGCAGGGCACTGAAAGCATTTTAAGTGGGGCACTGCTTGTAAGGTTTAGACAAATTGATCATCAGAAAATCCAATTTGGCAAAAATGGAAAACCTTAATAACAGCATGAAACAAATAATTACTAAGAGCCTCAAATAAATAATCTATAAAGAAACTTTTAGCGTTCTTTTTCGTATCACAACGGATATACTATACTGTCTGAGATTATCTTGGCAGGGATTCGCATATATTTCATTACCAAAATGGAGATTGCTGGAGGATAATTTAGTTTTGACTGTTATTAACACAGCGTAGTTGAAAATTTCATTTACGAACAGGGATTATATCTATCACTCGCAGTAATTCTCGTTTAAACTTATAGGTACTGTAGTCCATAACCCATTTATCGCTTCAACCAATGGCCATGATTTTACTCTTTGACATGTTATACCACCGGGACACGTAATTTAACATTTCATGACACTATACCGCCATTCACACTGCACTAATTTTACTTTCTAGGAGTTCATGATATTCCCTCACGATGAAACGGAATCTAAACTATTTTTGTTGTATTGCGCGTAAAAAGCTAAGGTTAACGTCAGTTTCCTCACTCTAAAGCGATGTCAGTGACGGGCGAGTCCAGGATTCGAACCTCGCACCTACTGATCCGCGGTCGAGTGTCTTACCAACTTCGCTACGGACTCCAACCAGTGTATATTATATTTATTGTTATTAGTTAGTTACATACTTTCATGCGAATGCATGAGACCACCCTTTGGTAATTTCTTCAGCGCCGCATAGACCTCTGACCCCTGTATCTCGTGAAGTTTCTCTTCTATAGGCCTGGCCGGTGGGAAACCTGACACCTTGGTGGCTTGGTGTTCTTTCCATTTCAAGTATTGAAGAAAATGATCAACTATCTTTTCATCCTGATAACACAAATAATAGCAACCTTAATGCCACATTTAAAATTCGTGTAGCTTACAGTGACGAAAGTTGATAATAATAATAATAACAACAATTACAGTGCAACAGTCATCAATGACAACATCGAGCACTACTAGACAAAATCAAGCCGGCGAGAAAAGAAGGTCTAGAACCGGTGAAAATTCCAAAATCTAGAGAAACAATTCAAAGTTGATACATAATTAGTGATGCGTCACACAGTTGATAAATGTTCATCGAATGCATACATTCATACATCAAAGAATCATTCGGTGGACCAGTGAGCAGCTTTCTCATCTTCTCAAGCAGTCATAGCATATCATACAATCAAAGATGATTAAATATCGGTTTTAAACTGCACCAATTAGCCTTAAATACATTACAATAAACTGAACAAAGATTTAAACATATCATATGCTAATAGTTTTAGATATTATCATGGTTTATTTAATAGTGATATTTGTTTAATATTTAATGTTAATTAAGCCAAAACATTTAAGCCATTGATCGACACAACATGTGATGCACCAAGCGGCCTCATAACGTTGCGCGGTCAGAAAGATATCGTTTATCATAAAACAAACGTCGAAGCCAATATTGAAAGATTAGTCGCTGCTAATCTCTCGTTGTACCCGTGTTACCTAATTATTAATCTCAAGATATTAGAGCACTCGGAATTACAGATAAAAGATTTTTAATTAACGGAGATCTATAACAAATTTATCAACATAAATGAAAATATAACAGCAGTAGCAACACCTATGTAGTAAAAAGTTAAACTGGGTGGAAGAGGTAAGGAACAATAATAATAATAGCCTAATAATAATAATATTAATAATAATAATAAAGGTTTAACGTCCGTTTCCTCATATAAGGATGTGTCAGGGACGTCCCCGATCACATGTCACTACAAATCGATTAACTCCAAACGATCTGAATAGAAGGAAGGGAATAGAAAAGTGGAAGCCAACCTCTTCTTGTTCTACATGAAAATCGGTAGACCTTATGAATAATTATATTGAACTATATTTAATATCTGTGGAACACTTGTAAATAATGTTGCAGGCGCATTGAAAGTTGATGTGAAAATCTGATAGCAAAATTAACTGTGAGAACAGATGGACCAGGTGTATATGCCTCGAGCTTGGCAGGACACCTTTTATTGGGTTATTCTGTAAAAAAATTTAATGAATTTCCTCTAGTGCCATAGATCTCAAGTGTTTTAACATTTTAAAGATGTTTTTTAAAATTTATTTTGAGTTTCACTTGCAAGTGCCATGCCATTTCTTAATTTGAAAGTATTCAATTGTATGGCTATCAACGGTTTTACTGTAATTAGTAATGTAATAGAAATTTTTGTATTTCAGACTAAAGTAGACTCTGCTATAACTGCTAATTATGGTATTACCGAACAGAGCTAAGGCTCTTTTATGGTATCCTCTTTCGTAGTGTTATTTGTTTATCTAACTACATGCAGGTTCCTATTGTTTGTATAGCCTGTGCTGTGATGAACAAATAAACGATAACGATACTAAACGGAACGGAATGTAAAAAGGCTAAAATAGCTAATGCTAACGTCCGTTTCCTCACTCGAAAGCGATGTCAGTGACGGGCGAGCGCAGGATTTGAACCTGAAAAGCTGTAATTTCATATTTAGTCGGTAAAATTGCAGAATGTATCCAAACCGGAGTAAGTGGTATATCAGTGGTACTACTCAGTCATAGCCAAGGTATTGGGCGAAATTGACATCGTTTATGACTAGTAGTCGGTAGGACTTATTTTTTAACCATTTTTCTAAAATGAGATAATAGAAAGAATAATGGAAGGAAAGGCAGAGGCAGACCGAGATTAGGAATATTAGATTTTTTAAGAATCATTCACATATAAGTGGCCATGAAAAGGAAAGTGGAAGGCAGAGGAGTGGATGCGTTATATACTATGGATGCCAGTTGGAAGTAGCCTACACTAAGAGAGAGAGAGAGAGAGAGAGAGAGAGAGAGAGAGAGAGAGAGAGAGAGAGAGAGAGTGATAGAGAACCTATATTGCCTATTCAAATGGCAGGTCTACGATAAATTCGTGGTTAAACTCTACTAGATCGCTCAGTCATAAGCCCAAAACTAGCCAATGTCATCAATAGTCGTTCTGATCGCAATTGCTTCTACTCTATCTAAATTTTATCTTCCTTTAATGAAAGACTATTCTAAGCACTTCCTTTCCTTCCTTTGATTTATCCTCGGTAATCAACTCTCAGGAGAATCACTAATATCTCTGAATAATTTCGATATTCGGAATCCAGCAGGATGTTTCGAAAATAATTTTATGATCTTCACTGAGCATATTTTAAAATCTAAAAAATATTAGCTACAAATAGAGAAGATCAAAATCTTTCAAATATGATTATACCGTATGTGAGATTTTCATTTAAGAGCGAGACTGCAGACTAAGTTATAATTTTGACCTTGAATTTGCCAGACATGGCAATACATTAGCTAGATGCCAAGCAAATAAAAGAGTAAAGTATCACTTTTTAATTAGGCGTCAGACACTAATTAAACCATGATAAAAATTAATTTACCGAAAGAAAGAAGTCCAACCTCGGATAGGACTTGTTTCGTGTGAGATCCGAAATTACTCTCCGCCTCTAACAGCCATTCTCTCCTCACGGAATATTCGTATTCGTTGGCCGGATAAGTATCAACCGCACCTAGAGCTGTAGACATCATTGTCGAATACACCATCATAGCCAGACCCAAGGCAACTGCATTAAATCTAAATATCTCCATGGATAACTTCATGATGAAATGCGATGAATTTGTTGGCGATATTCTACGGCTATTCTGGTGTCTTTTGAAAATCTGGTATTGATAATAATTATAATAAATAGATATTTAACAACTTGTTGTTAGAAGCAATCGCTGGGCTTTGTTTAAGTCCTACCTTGAGAGGATTCAGTGGCGCGTTGTTTTCCCGCCACTGAAGAATATACAACGGTTAAATGGACGTCCATAAGAGGCGACCAAGCGAAAACTAAGAAGACAATGGAAACCCGCCTCAGAATTCATATGTTTTTCAAATTATAGGCTACCTTAGGTATGGATAATGCATAGTTTTTAGTGAAGGAATTAATTGATCTATGGAGTGCTCTATATGGAATGTGGAAAAAGACTCTGAGTATAAATATCTAGGACCTGTCATTCGACAGAGTACTAGAGAAAGAGAGAGAGAGAGAGAGAGAGAGAGAGAGAGAGAGAGAGAGAGAGAGACAATAATATGAGAATGATATATCATATTTTACATCAGATATTTGGCGATGATATTAACTAGCTGTAGGCCTATACTATTATTGTTCATAATCCAACGTGTGTTCCTGTACAATTTTTAACAAAAATCTCAGTTTATTTAACATCAGGAAACTATCTCAAACATACGGTTACAAACGCACAAGTTACTTTAGTTTAGGCCTATTACTTCGCTAACTCTTTCAAGCTCCTATAGCCTCAATAGAATCGATGGTAACAGAACAAACTGAATAATATATAATGCAAATTCCCAGTAACTAACGCTAATGAAAGTGATTGCAGTAGGTCATATACGCTGACGATGACTAATAACCTGTTTTAAAGGATATAGCGATTAAAGTAACAACGGATCAATTAAGCTGAAAAGGGGATATTTAGTTTGTAACACACTAACACAAATAACAACCTTAATTTATAATTTTATATTAGATTCACGTCTAGCAACACATATGAGACGAGCAATATGTAAGATAGAACTTCTTGACGAGTCTCAATTTCAATTTTAAAGTTCCAGGCTATATGATAAACATTAAGTATCGTAAACATTAAGATCGTTGTATACTCGTATTTCTGATGGGTCCAAAAACACGAAAATCCTATCATTAAAAAGTAATACAGCAGTATCAGTATTGATACACCTGTAGATATAACAGTATCACTGCTTGTTATGCCTGTAGATACAAAAGTATCACTGCTTGTTTTGCTTGTAGATACAATGATATCTACTTGTACACCAATAATTTTAATTATACATTTACATATTCGTAGCATTGTCTGGGTTAGTTATAACCCAGCGATCATCTAAATCTAAGTGAGAAGATTTAAATGTAAAATGAATAGCGATGATATAAACAGAATAGGCTTTAATCGCTTCAAATATACTGAATTATTTCACTATGCACACATGAATTGTTTAAATTTAATTTTTCAACTGAGGAAATTGAAGTCAAACGAATTTTACTTGCATCAAAGTTACATCCGACTTTGAAACTGTAGCTGGTCGGTTTCACTACTGAGTAGCATTTGTTAAGTACGTATTTGTGGCCGCTAGTTAGCTAGGCTACTTCTTTGTTCGCTCTTCACAAAGCGCTTCTGAGGTATAGTTAAGAATGACAATATGGAATTTTCCAATTGGCTGATTAATTATAATTATCTAAATTAGCTTTGTTATTATCGTACACTCAATCATACATCCCGACCCTAGTTAAACTAGGAATATGGTGATGATGATGATGTATTATGCTATTTGTATAGAGGCGTTTTCTATAGCAATTCTTTCTCTAAGTTCAAAATTTATAATTCATATCCCGTACAGTCCTAAGTAGATCGTTATCAACTAATTCTTAACAGAAAATTTACTTTCCTGTTCCAGCCACTAGTTGGTAAATAGCTGCATCCAATCCCAATTTAAGCTCTATACCTTACTTTCTTTAGAATTAATGAAGGATATTATTGACTGGATCCACACTTTATTCTGGCTGGAAGTACTCTATAACATCGCAGCAGCTTAACGACTCAAGAGGCAGAGCAACAGCTTTACCCGGCTTATATAGACGTACTTGAGCAGATTGAAGCATTAGGTCGAACATCCGGTTCGTTATGTATTTTCATTTAAAGGAGATGTTACAAAACGCAACAAAAGTCCTTTTTCAAAAAATAGGTCAGTGGACCACGTCTATGTTTGCGCAAGTTGTATTAAATACAATTAATAGCAATCAATCAATTAATCAATAAGGAATTAACGTTAGATTACTCGCCAAAATGAAATATTAGGGACTTCAATATTTAGCATAATAATTACTAAAACGAACTTTTAAAGAAGCTATTAATAGTATAAACTGTGAAAAGAAATTTGATAGACATGTACGTATGGCAAAATTATAAAGAAACGAATAGCAAAAATATTAACACAAAAATAAAAGAATTATTTCAAGCAATTTAATCCCTCCCCTCTTTCATCTCGACTTATAGCCTATAGTAGCTATATGTATTAGCTTTCATTTTGACATAGACGCTAATAAAAGTAAAACAAATATAATAATTAACGATTACAATTAATTCACGAAAGATGTATAGTCTATAGAAGTTAATTGATTTAGTGATTAGATAACTGCTATTGCGCCACGAGCTCAAATCGGGATAATCAAGACGAGCCTGTTGCTTATCTACAACTAATCAACAACGGGTCAACAAGTTCACGTTACGACTATCAGACAGTTATTGTTATCAGAATGAGCTAATGTTAGCTGCCATTCTGTATCTCTCGCAGGTATTTTAGCTTATATTAACGAAATTATTGAATGAACGTGAGAAGATATTTGTACAACTTATGTCAGTTTATGACTTGAACCCTGAAGTTGTCGGTGATGAGGAACCTGATGTTAATGTTATTAATTAACAGAACGATTATCAATTAACCCTAACCGTTGCGTTAGTCGAAACTGAGAAAGGCATAGGAGGTCCGCCTCATACCAAGCAGAATCCCCCAAGAATAATGGTATATCAAAGGAATGTTAGATGATTTTAAGATTCGCTCGTAAGAGATGAATGAAAGCGTTAAATACCATGGACCTGCCAGTAGGCAGTGAGAGAGAGAGAGAGAGAGAGAGAGAGAGAGAGAGCCGTTGCGTATCAGCGAAGCAATCGCATAGACCGAGGATCGATTCTTTGTTAGAGAATTTATATTTTTCATATCAGTCCATAGGGAGTCCCAGAATGAATCGTTTTCACAGGGAACGATTGTGCCGGATGGACGGTTGACTTGTTAGCACATTCGAATGCCAACCAAGAGTCGACGAGTTTCAATATCCCAATAGTGAAAACATGATAAACATTATCTTTCAAACGATTCATTATCATCATCATCATCATCATCATCATCACCATCATCATCATCATTATCACCATCACCATCATCATCATCCTTCCTTAAGTCCCAGTTTAACCAGGGTCGGCATACGAATGGACTATTTTCCATATTTTTAAGTCTTTGTAGCAATTTCTGGAACCTAGACGCTCACCCTTTCTAACTTTCAATCGATTAATATTAAAAATACATTCAATTCAATTAAATTACGTTCCTATAACAATCTAAAATAAACCTATATAATCATAAATTTTAAAAGATTAACTTCGAATAAATTAAAAGAGATTAATTTTGACTGCAGGCTAGCTATAGTAAAGGTCAAGCACTTTTCTATTGAAAATCTAATAAAGAATTATCGGATCAAAATGTCGTCAGCTCATTATGCTACATGAACTGATAATACGGGCCTAAAAGTAATTACTTGAAAACGTGGAACCCGCTTACATGAATTGAGCCATTTAGTACTAAGAGTTACATCACATTTCATATTAGTCTCACTACAAATAGAAAACATGACTTATTTACTACAGCAAGCATTCAACAATGTGATTTTCGTGATTCGCAAAGTTTGCCATTTCTGGAGCTAAATAAACTTGCAGTTTGACAAAAATAACAAATTACGATTAACTTGTAAATCCTGTAAATACGGCTGTTTAAAAAGTCAAAAATTACGTCAATTTATTTATTGTAAATGCAGCGTAAATATAAGTCTTTTAAACCAGACATAATATAGTAAAATTGGCGGGGAGAGAATGAAACAAAGAAAATTATTGTTTAAACTTTTTAACGCATTTTATTTTTATTCCATTAAAAATTTCTCCGTTGTTGGCGAATCTCATAGGATAAGGGTTAGGGGAGATCAATTCTTGAGAGCCGCCTGAAATAAAAGCTGAACTATAATAAAGTAGTAGAAGATAAAGAATTTTTTTATCTGGTGAACCTATCTCAAGAACCACTCTCAACTGTAGACAGCGGCAGATCCAGATATTTTCTCGTGGTGGGGGGTCGGAACATTTTTTCAAGACCCAATTTAAATCAGGCAACCGTTTTCTTAGCTATTTAATGACCAAAATGATTGACTATGATCGCTATCCCCTTGGACCCTAACAGACAATTTGTAAACGTCATTTTAATTCCTTTCCGTGAATATATGACACAATTTTTAACAACAACAACAACAATTAGAGTGCTACAGTCATCAATGACAACATCGAGCACTATTGAGACAAAAATCAAGCCGGCGAGCAAAAAGAAGGTACAAAAAAGTTGCAAATTCCAAATTCCGGAAATTCAGTCCAAAGTAAAGGGAGTCAAAGAAAAGGTGGTTTAGGCGCAGGTCGCTGCTCATGGACACTGGATGGAAAAGAGAGATGGAAAAGATAGGTCTTCAACTGCCTATGGAACAGCTCATAGGAAAGCAAAGGCCGATGTGATTCAAATGAAGCTTTCCGAAGATTGGACGGAAGAGAATTCCAGATTTGCGGTGCAGCATGCTGGAAAGATAAAATTCCAAAAAGTTACAAAATTCCACAGATTTGGGGGGGAGGAGAGCCATGGCCCTCCTGGCTCCTCCTAGATCCTCACTGACTGTAGATCACGTGCCAGAAGGACGACCGGTTGCGTTGACCGTTAACTGTGTCATAATATTGTTTGAAGAGAAGAGAGAAAGGATCAAGAACTTCTCGTTTCCCCCTAGGGTGTGAAATTTAGAAAAATTATGCAGATTTTTCATGTACGCTGGCAAGAAGTACTCGAGTGGAGCGAAACATAAATGTAAGATAGTCATATTTATTAAGCTATGCAATTCCAGAGTTCGGTTTTACGTTTAAGTTACTGAATGTTAGATCTATATAATTTTCAACATGTCATCAAAACTGAATTAAAGAAAGACACTCTAAAACGCAATATTATCAAAATTGAGGGGTGTTTGCCTTCCGCCATGAAAATTCCTCTTAGCTTCGCTGCTTCATATGATCAAAATTCTACAATTAATCCCATTTAGCTACCAACGTTTCGCTATCAAAACCAACGTTTCGCTATCAAAACCAACGTTTCGCTATCAAATCCAGCGTTTCACTATCAAAACCAACGTTTCGTATTATCTTTCAGAAGTTTTTGTTCAGAATCACGAATAATCTACGCAGGTAAATAGAATCGCTTGTTTTCTGATCCCCTATCGACTGTAGAATAATCGACTTAAGCGATAGAATAATTGACTGTTTTGTTTTGTTTCGTTCTTGCTAACAAGATACAAAAAATATCTAAAGAATCATCAGTTTTATTTAAACCATAATAAATCATGGACAGAAAAAGTGTCTGCATATCGAAATAATAAGTATCAATTACATAATTAAACATAAAAATTATTGACTGCAATAATCAATACAGTACAAATAACAAATGTTCTATTATATTACATTATCACTACAAAACAAGCATCAACAGGTTAGAAGCTTAAACGATGCAATTAATAACAGTCAGTACACTGATACAAATGTACATGTATATATCTTACAGAAAATACTCGAATTTACCGAAGATCAGGGGGCCTTATCCCCTTCTCACTATAGCCTCTCTCGTTCATCCAATACATAGTCCGCAATGTAAATTACCAATTAAATTTGGAATTTTCCATATCGACACCCCGTAGCTATTTCGTGCTTTGATCACTTTGATTTGGAAGCAGTGAAATTCTAGTAAGTACAGTTAGGCTATTTCAGATACTCTACTTCAATCTACTAGCTTCAGTAATCGATATACTATCATGTTAATATTCGATTTACCATCATGATATCGTCGATTTTAGTTCCATGCCATTCTAATCAGACTGCAGTAGTTATAAATTACTACAGTTTACAAATATATTATTTCTTCGCAAATTGGCACTTAAAGACATTTCTACATGCCAAATTAAGCTATACGACAATATGTATCTATAACATATGTATAGCATTCACAAATCACAAACTTTCTGTGGTTTTGATTCCTTAAAATTCAACAACAGATCAACCACAAAATGCAGGTGTTTCTAAAAGAAGCCTAAGGCAGATAATGAGAACGTGGAATCGATCGAAATCCATGCAAAGGTACGCAGTTGTCGACGATTAGAGTTATCATAAGTAAACAACATTTAATAATTAATAAGTTTCTTTTATCCCACTTTTTAGATTGTGCAACATTATTTACTAAAGTATCTTCTCAATTAAATATAATATAAACAAAATATAATTAAATATAAACTCTAATTGGCTAACAATTATATAAATGTAGGCTTTATCATCATGTTTTGGCTGTGTCAAAAACGTGACATTAAGTCTCTTAAATTGCTAAGAAAGAATCCGCAAAGGAAGAGATGTAAGAATAGAAGAGGAAAATAGAAAACAACCTGTTATGCAAATGGTGAGGGGAGGTGGCGTACTCAAGCCAATTAAGGCAGTTACGAGGTAACAAGAAAACTGACATTTTTTGATAAAACTGTTGGAATCTAGTGTGTCAAGCCATACCTGCTATGATCTGTTACGGCCTCTAAATTGTCACATATGAGATTTTGTTATACAGAGACACATAGTAGGTATTACTGTGATTGATGGTTATAAAAAGTTATAGAATCGATGAACAATTGTGAGCTTTTGCGAGGACATGCATATATGAGATATCTATCAAATAAAGCGATAAAAACAAAATCGATAGATTTGTCATATATGAGGCATTACCCTATTGACGATAGTAAATGCTCTACTCGGTTTATACAGATTTACATGAGCTGATTGAAGCATTAGGCCGAACATCCGGTTCGTTATGTAATTATTTTCATTGAAAGGAGATGTTACAAAACGCAACAAAAGTCCAATTGTCAACATATAGGTCAGTGGTCTGCGTCTATGTTTAAACAAGTTGTAATAATAAATACAATAAATATCAATCAATCAATTAATCAATACGGAATTAACGACGGGTCGCCTAAAGAAAATAGTAGGGACGTTAATACATATTATAATAGTTAATAAAAGAATTATTAATTTTTTTAAATAGTTATTAATTTACAATTTTAAAGTAAAATTATATATAAAACATTCCGCGATCAAAATCAACGTTTCGCTATCAAAACCAACGATTCCTATACGATTTCAGAAAAAATTCTCATTGAATTTAATGCCTCTTCGAAAGACAATAATTTTTTCAATAATGCTGATGAGGTTATTGTCGTTGATGTTATAGCCAACAATTATGGTAAACTATGGTAAAAAGTGGAATAATCGTAAAAGTGGAAATAGATCGAAATCCATGCAAAAGATTGAAGTTGTCGATCGTTTGAATTCCCATAAGAGAGCATGGTAGGAATAAGTGAGATTGTGTAGGAATATATACCTTGGATTTCGCAGTGAACTCGATAAAGAGAAACAAAACTATTCTATACTAGGCGCGACCAGGCATAGACAACAGAGTGTACGTATAGCAGCTTGTGATCAGCATTCTATACAATCAATTAATAACAGATATCATATCGCAGTAATGAATCACAAGCCTAGCGAGCAGGTCTCACCGTTAACTTTAAAGCGAAATCTTCATTCTGCAGTAGACTGCCACCCGGCCTCCTAGCATCTCGCTCAACACGGGGCAGGGTAGCAGACCGCACGCTCCTACCGCTTGTGCCGCTAGAAATTCGCAACCGGTCGATTTCGTTAAGTTCGTTAAGCACCGCTAGACGAGAACCGGTCCTCGTGGCACGACGCAACGTTTCCAGCGCTGAGAGCTGCGCTTGATTCAGTTCTTCTCTTCCAGCGAGCTCTATCGGACCTCTCTCCTTAGGTCTAGCTCCGCTAGATGGAAGCAGCTGATCGGATGTGGCTAATCTACTTCCTTGTTTCAATCCTACATTTGTCCTATGCTGTCGGGCTTTATTGAAGCAAACAATACAGACCCACCGTTGACCACTGGAGTCGCCGGCTATCCTGTCTTCCCCCGACTCCACCAGACACGAGACATGGTACCCGTGTCCACACTGGAAACACACCGCTTCCCTTGAGTCTGATCCGGTTCCTCCAGAGCTCAGAGGTTTAACGCACACGCAGCAGAGCTCTGATTTGAGAGACACTGCGCGCTTTGACGCAGCGCACAGCGTGGCCAGGTGACCATGCAGGTCATGACTGACCAGCGAAGAACAGGTAGCAAGAAGAGTTGATTCGTATCGGTATGTCTCCAGCATTCCCACCAGCAAGTCCTTCATCTCTCCTAGTTTACCGGAACTGTACGCGGGAGCAGAAATGATCTTGGCGAGAACTCGAGGAAGCGGTACGTCCGATATCATAGCGTCGATGACCTGTCGGGTCCAAACCTTCAATTCTTCCTCCACAGTCGATCTCGCAGCCTCGACTGCCACAGCACCGGACGACGACGCAAATATACCAGAAGGCATTCCAGTCCCAGTATCAGAAACCACGTGATTGACGGAAGAAGGACCCGAGTCTGTCTTTGGAGTTGAATGTTTGGCTTGAAATGATCTAAACCTCTGCTGGGCCGACAGAACTGTGTCCAGTACCTCAAACCAAAGCGCCTCTCGATTCGTCTGCTCCATCTTATTGCAGCTTCTCTTACACAACTGAATAACCGCGAGAAGATTTCCTCTTACCAGTTCTTGCTCGTTGGTAGAAGAATCTTTAATTTCGCTCACAGCCGAAGTTACATTATCTACCTTTTCAACATTCGTCAACAGCGCATTCAGACTGGTCGCAAGAAGAGTACAGAGAATTTTAAATGCACCGGAAGTATCACCAGATTTTTCGAGCAGATAGGCGATGGGTTTTTCCATGCCGCGGTATCTCCGACATAACGTTAAAGCTTCTGCAACGCGGTAACCCTCGGCTGCCCTCAGAAATGTCTCAACCTTATCCGGAGTCACTCTACTCAGCATCAGCTCTATGTACTTCTCGTAAACCTCCGCTTCTATTCTATTCCCAGCGTCCTTACTCTTGGAATTTCCCTCCAGATTTTCCGTCGGTGAGTCATCGGTGTAGTCGAACGAGTCAGACTGACCTATTTCTACTTTCTTCAGTTCAAACACACCACGGAGGAATTCGTAAGTGGACTCTTCGGATATGGTACCGTCTCGACGACCGCGCAGGATGTCGGAGGGGCTAATGTGGAGGGTGACGATGAAGAGTTTGGCTGTGCGCCGAGCGTCTATACGCACGAGATGCGCCAGTCCTGCACGTAGAGCCTCGCACACCTCCTTACGCTCCGACACCGTGAGGCCAGAGGAGTCACTGAGGATGCGATGAATGTATGGAAATACCTGCAAGTAGAAATGAGAGAGCGAGTAGTATGTATCTTTTTTTTTGTTTCCTCATCCTTGGATGAGGAAACGGCCGTTAAACCACTGTTATGGTTATTATTATTTATCTGGCTGGAGCCAGTGGTGAAGTCGGTAAGATATTTGACCGTGGATCAGTATGTGACGGGGGTTCAAATCCTGGGCTCGCCCGTCACTGACATCGCTTTCGAGTGAGAAAACTGACGTTAACATTAGCTTTTTAACTTTTTTACTTTCATTGAAAATTTCTTACTGAATAATGCAATAAAAGGTGTCCTGCCAAGCTTGAGGCAGATATACATAGTCCATATGTTATCACTGTTAATTTGGCTACCAAATTTTCACTTCAACTTTCAAAGCGACAGTAAAATTGAGGAAACTGACGTTAACATTAGCTTAAAAAAGCAAGTCTATAGTGACACACCTGCAGGGCGCGAGCAGCATCGTTCCAGTAGCAGGCAGGAATGAGAGAGAACCTCCTGTTCCTCTCGTGCAGCATCTCACACACACGATAGAACCCTGCCCTCTCCGCTAGGGGTATAATCCGCCCCTCGCCTCCAGAGCAGCTACCCCCCGCCTTCAGCAGCTCCAGCAGGGCCTGCTGCTTCTCCTCGTGGCGCCCCACCGAGGCGACGTCAGTGGCGCCATCAGGCGTGCAGAGAGACTCGATGACCTGGTCGAATAGACCTCGGTCTACTATCAGCGCCTGAGCAGCGTCACGAGCTATCTGACGAGCCAGGAACGTGAACAGCACGCTCACCTGTCCACAACAACATCATGCACTCGCTTACCGGTCCCAACATCAGCACGCTTGCATCGTATAGAAACAATAGGATATTTCTACAAATATATAAACTAAGAAATTATATATGAAAATCCATATATACAAATATATATATATATATATATATATATATATATATATATATAAATATATATACATGTATATACATGTATATATATATATATATATATATATACATATATATATATATATATATATATATATATATATATATATATATGATACCCGTGTTGTGCCCGGGTGTGGTTGGACCACTGCAGAATAGGGCAACCGCAAACAATCTGCCTCGTGTACGTAAGAGGCGACTGAGGCAGGAGCTGAGGATGACAAGAGGGGACCCACCTCACCATGAAATATTTTCCCCCAGGATTAAATGGTAATTAATCTACCTAACTGAGGAAGGCAACGGGAAACCACCTCAGAAGCCGTACTTTTCCCAAGCTCTAGGCTACATAAGGTATGGATATGGCATAGACTTCGTGAAGGGATTTACTTGTTGATCTAAGGAAAGCTCTTATGTAGCGAAAAAGCAGACTTTGAGTATGAATATGTACCTTAAACCGGCCACTTGGCAGTGCACTAAAGAGAGAGAGACAGAGACCAATTCATTATCTAATATGTATAAATTAATTAGGCATGCAGTAAGATTATGATGATAAGATAGAAGTAAGATAGAGGAAACCGGAAGACAGAGAAGAGTGGAGGCGTTATATACCATGGACCTGCCAGTAGGCAGTGCACTAAGAAGAAGATAGAAGTAGAACCTGTAGAGGCGTAAAGTCCACACTGTTAACCATCAGCTGGATCAGTATATCAACAAATCTCTGCTTCTTCTCTGTCACAAATTCCGCATCTTCAAAAGCCAAAGCGAGAACGTTGAAGAATTCTCTCGTGTCGAAGTGAATCAGAGTACGCAGGCGAGGATAGGCTGGTTCACTGCCCTCCTTAGAGCTAATGTGTAGAGCGGTAAGACTGCGCGTAATATCGTCCTTCACCTTGGCTACTTCATTTTCTGGTATATCTCCTAGAATGTACATGTATATAGAAAAGTTATGTAATTTAAACCGTATATCCTACAATGCATAGAGAAGTGTAGTGCAATTTGTATCTCGAGCAATACATAGAGAAATGTAATATAATTTGTGTTTCCTACAATACATTGAGAAAAGTAATACATTGAGAAACATAATGTAATTTGTACATCTTACAATACATAGAGAAACATAATGTAATGTGTATCTCCTACAATACATAGAGAAATGTAATGTAATGTGTATCTCCTACAATACATAGAGAACTGTAATGTAAATGAATTGCATGAAGAATACAAGCATTAGGAGCAGACATTATGTCAAAATCGCCATGGCCACTTGCCGGAGGCAGTGGCGATATCGGTAAGATACTCGACCGCGGATCAGTATGTGCGGGGTTGAAATCCTGGGCTCAACCGTCACTGACATGTGACGGGTGAGGAAACTGACGTTAAAATTGTCTTTTTTAGCTTTGAAAGAATTTCAAAGTATTTCTTCAGATAATCAACCTTTTCATACTTCCGCATGACATTTTACTACATATCTTCTTGCATTTGCAGTATAATAGTTGCCTTCAACATCCTACGAATTTCTCCCATAGAACAAAGCACATAATTATTCTAAGCTAACGGTCACATTAAGAGTTCGTAAAGATATAGCATTTGTTGTGAGATCAACGAGTTTGTCGATCGTCCTCTCTTTGTTGAGTGTAACAGTGAACTGCGAGTGAGAATCTTTACATTGGACATGTAACTTGACCGAGCACTAGAGAGTGGAAAGAAGGAAACAGAGTGCCAGAGAGAGAGAGAGAGAGCGAGAGAGTGTGAGAGCGAGAGAGAGAAAGATAGAGAAAGACAAACACAGAGAAAAGCGAGAGAGAGAGAGAGAAAGACAGAGAGTGAGAGCGAGAGAGAGAGAGAAAGAGAGAGGGAGAGAGAAAGCGAGAGAGAGAGAGATGGAGAGAGAGCATACTATAGAGAATAAATTACCTAGAGGGTAGGCTCTGCCTGTTAGACAGCAGCTTGTATAGACAAGAATCTTGTTGCCTAGCTGTGTCTGATCATAGCTCAGTGGTTTACCAGTCGTCAGCAGAGCCGCTAGTCTGGAGATCAACTCCTCGAGGGGGCTGGAGTAGTCGGACATGCCTCGCGTGTAGATGTAGATAATAGCGTCGTACAGACCGTGCGACCAGCACAGAGATACCACCTCATCGCAAAATACACATCAATCATCGTCCTTATCATCATCATCATCATCATCGTATCGTCGTCGTCATCATCATCATCATCATCATCATCATCATCATCATCATTATAATCATCATCTTCATCATCATATCTGAAAATTTTGAAGCAATTTCAGGAGCCTAGGCCCTTATTTGCAGAAAGTCCTTCTGACGTTGGTTTGGATCTTAGTGATTTGTCGCCTTTTATGACACACGCAGTCTATGATAAGTCTATTCTTCAGCAACCCCGACGCAGCACGGGTAGCCCAGACCAAGCAGGGGAATAATACACATAAGCAAACCAAAATAATGAAACCGACTATAGACTAAAGTTAAATAACTCGATTAGCTATTTTGATGTCAATTAGGCGCTTTAACGATTTGCATTGTCGAAACCTAAACTATAACTTCTAAGACAGTTATACTCTTCTACCATTATCTCCACCATTAAATATAAATTTACATATTTTAAATAAGAAACTAAAGTGACTTAATTCCAATACTCAGATCAGATTTAGAAAAATTACTAACACTGCAATTACACATAAAAATAGAACGCTAATAGAAATATTTGATTAAAAAATATTTCACTTGAAAATAGAAAAATTTAATACATATAATTAACCGATAAACAAATTAAGAAGGGCCTATACAAATATGTAGTACGTTTTGCCACCCCCTGAAATTAGTTTTAAAAAGGAAATGAATTTGAAACCCCAATAAAGAAATTATTAAAAATTAAATAAAATTCAAATATCATTATACAATCAGCAGTATACATCTCTGAACACTGCAGTGTACCTGGTGCAGGTCTAAACTCATGATATCCATATGCACAATGCACGCCTCCACCCTCCCCACCATTCCCTTGTCCTCATAGTGCGTCACGAAATCCTTCATGATGGAGGGGGTGACAGAAACCAGGGCGTCAGAGAGTATATAAGGCTCAAGGCTCTCGAGGAACGTGGCTCGGGCGATAGCGTCGACAGCGAACTTGTCGTAGATGCGAGAAAATAGAGCGTCCGTCCTGCCGATGGCAAGACAGTGATCAACACAAGTGGAAACTACCTCGGAGTAGTGAACTTCGAGTTCGGAGACTTTACCGTGGGAGGGAGAAAGACGGGTCATTGCGGCGGCGACGTAGCGATCCAATAGCGACATTATCGTCTCGCCCACGATCTGAAAACATCATAATAATAATAACAACACAACCTGAAAACATCGTAATAATAATAACAACACAACCTGAAAACATCGTAATAATAATAACAACACAACCTGAAAACATCGTAATAATAACAATAATAGCAACAATTAGAGTGCTACAGTCATTAATGACAACATCGAGCACTACTGAGACAAAATCAAGCCGGCGAGCAAAAGGAAGGTCCGAAAACGGTGCAAATTCCAAAATCCAGAAAATCAGTCCAAAGTAAATATTAACAGTCAACATCTTGTCTAATCCATTTACAAAAGCTAAAGCTAAGGTTAACGTCAGTTTCCTTACTCGAAGGCGAGTCAGTGACGGCGAGCACATGATTTGAGGCCCGCACATACTGATCCGCGGCCGAGTATCTTACCGATTTCGCCACTGGCTTTAGCAAGTGGTGAACTGATAAACTGAAAAGGGTAAATATACATTACTAATGTAATTTCTCTTTGTGCACGGAGGCAATAGCATGTTAGTGAGTTTGTCCGACTGCAAATCAGTAGGTTTCAAGAATTAGGATTAGAATTAGGACCAGGATGCAAATCCAGTGAAAAGTCCAGTAATAGACACGTTTTCAAGAAAGAGAACTGACATTAAACTAGGCTTTAGCATTTAACCTTTCAATAATAGAGTTTAATACTACAATTCCAACATACTAACAATTCATGTTTAAATCTTACTGAGATTTACTCAGAAGACACAAAGTAAATCCCATATTTAATTTAAAACATCTAGCCATCAAGAGACACTAAGATATATTTAAATTAAATTCAATAAATTAAAATATTGCATTTAGATATATCCTATTATATAGCCAGGAATCTACCTAGAGGTCATAGAAGGTAGAATGGAAGGAAAAAGAGGCAGTCAGGCCGAGATTAGGTATGTAAGATGATTTAAACACCCACTCATATCTGGACATAAAAAAAGAAGTGGAAGACAGAGAAGAGTGGAGGCGTTATATACCAAGGACCTGCCAGTAGGCAGTGCACTGAGAGAGAGATATAGCCAGAATGTTGACCTGTTTTCTCTTTGTCGCGCCGCCCACTAACCCTACGACCGCCTTGGCTTTACCGTCATAGAAGGTCTGAGCCAGATGCAGGGCCTCAGTGAACAAGTCCCTGCGCTCTAGCAGAGCTATCCTATCTGACCAGGACCTCAGGGTGAGCACGTTCAGAGCCTTTGTGCCCAGCAGTATTAACTGCGAGTTAGACGAGACGATGGACTGATAGCAGGCTCTCTCACCGGCGTACGCCAGGGCCTTGCTCACGTTACCGCCCGTAGCCAGCGACTTGTAGAAACTCGTACTACACAGAGGATAATTTGAATGTCTATGATTGATGATGATCTATGATTATGGTAATCATATATTATGATTGAATGTCTTAATAGCGTAGGGGTAACGTCATGAAGTTTTAAATGACAGATCCTGAGGTGAATTGAACCTCGTGGGTTCGAATCCCAGTCGCGCTGATTTGAGAGTAAAATCTCGGACATTCACTGGACTGGTTTTACGGAAATTAGACTAAATTGCCTAACGGTTTAAACATGTGGTATTAAAAGCTCTACATAATTATCAGCTCAACATAATTCTGTTTTCTTGCTCAATACTATGTCGATCAAAAGATGATTCAAACAAAATTAAGCCTTTAAAGAAATATAGCTCGCCTTTAAAATAACGCTTCTTATATGGATTCATATTGCCTCTCTAAGTTCTGCCTTGCTTTCTCTTGAGACACGTAGAGTCTATGATGGGTCTATTCTGCAGTGACCTGAAGGCTGTATGCCAGAGAAAAACTCGAGCTTTGTCTACAGTTTGTTTGCAATATTATTATCTTTTAGTATCACTGAAACAAAGTACAGGAAATCCAGATCGTCACTAATTCAGATTGTAGAGCGAATATAATATGAAACAAAAAGAAGGATAGTGCCATGCGTGAATACAAAAATCCATACTATCATATCTGAAATATCCTACTTCAGGAGATTAAAAATTAAATGATAAATTTTCACAGCTTTCCCATCTTCTTTAATTTAAAAGGCTCATTTGCAAAATTATTTCCCACAATATATAAGTCTGGTTAGAGAAACTCCGTGTTCCCAGACGCTAGAGATATATCACCATAATGTTTTCGAATGTATCAATGGAGAATAATTCAACAGATAACATTAACTTTACTATAACGTTTTTGATCACCGGACTGGTTTTCGTTAGGACCTTACTTCTCCTCAGCACATTCCTTTTGCAGATTGGTCTGGGTGAATTGATCTGTAGTGATATGTGCTGTGAAGATTGCTGATGATAGAAACGAATGGAGGAATGTTGCCGCCCTATGTTCTGTACAGAATTCAAGGAACTGATGATGATGATGATGTGTACCGTGGGGACGTCCCGACATCATCCCTGGATGAGGAAACGGACGTTACACTTGTATTATTATTATTATTATTAATACTATTATTATTTTTTACTCCGGTGTAAAGAACCTGGGGTTTGATAAAAACGATTCAAGCAATACGTGCTGAATCGCCGCCCGGCTAGTACTATTATTATTATTATTATTATTATAATTATTCAATGCATCACATTGCATTGCTTAGCATTATAAAACCACTACATCCGCAGTTAGTCACATCTTAAGAAGTTAGCTAATATCATCACATCACAAACCTGTACGCAAGCTGAACGTCAGCTAGGTCTATAACTTCCACTTCCTCTTCTGACTTCACGTCAACCAGATGAGCCTTCTCTCCAGTGTCGATCAAAACCATCGTGCGACTGTTCAGCCACGTCACCGACAACAGCTGGTAGGAGGTCTCTATTTTCTGCAGCGGCACAACGCTGATCTCATCCGAGCCGTTGTTTGAACCACGGTACATCACCTAACAAGAGCAACTCAGAATACATCACCTAACAACTCAGGATACATTACCTAACAACTTAGGATACATTACCTAACAACTCAGGCTACATTACCTAACAACTTAGGATACATTACCTAACCACTTAGGATACATTACCTAACAACTTAGGATACATCAACTAACAACTCAGGATACATCAACTAACAACTCAGGATACATCACCTAACAACTTAGGATACATCACCTAACAACTCAGGATACATCACCTAACAACTCAGGATACATCACCTAACAACTTAGGATACATCACCTAACACCTCAGGATACATCACCTAACAACTCAGGATACATTACCTAACAACTTAGGATACATTACCTAACAACTTAGGATACATCAACTAACAACTTAGAGTACATCACCTAACAACTCAGGATACATCACCTAATACGAGCAACTCAGAATACATCACCTAACAAGTGCAACTCAGGATACATCACCTAACACGAGCAGAATTCTGAATTCTGTGTGAGAAAACAAGATGAAAGTTGTTAGTTTTATATAATTTAACAATAACTATTATCATATATATAAATAAAATAAAATTTAATACTACACGCACAGTTAGTTTTACCTTAAATCTATTCATTACATTATGCGAAGTTCAATTTACCTGTACGAAATAGATGGTTTCATCTCTTGCGAAGGCCAGCACGGGGTCAATGACCCTCTCACTGTCAGTGACCTGTATGACAACAAACTGCCAGGCAATGAGAGGCAGGGTCGCAGAGTTACCGGGCAGCGGGTGAATGTAGTGAACCTTGAGCTGAGGCTTGATGACAACTATCAGGACTTTAGAGAGAGAGGCCATGGCAACCATTAGCACGTCCCTCATAGGGTGGTCCGTCTAAGCATATCATCATCATCATCATCGTCGTCGTCATCGTCATCGTCATCACCACTATCATCATCATCCATGATCATCAACAATGATGATAATCATCATTATCATCATTATCATCATTATCATCATTATCATCATTATCATAATTATCATAATTATCATCATTATCATCATTATCATCATTATCATCATTATCATAATTATCATCATTATCATCATTATCATCATTATCATCATTATCATAATTATCATAATTATCATCATTATCATCATTATCATCATTATCATCATTATCATCATTATCATCATTATCATCATCATCGTATCATCATCATCATCATCATATCATCATCATATCATCATCATCATAATCATCATCATCATCATCATCATCATCATCATCGTCATCATCATCATCATCATCATCATCATCTTCCCTTGAATCCCAGTTTAACCAGGGTCAGGACACTAATAGACTGTCTCAAATCCTCCTGTCCCACACCACATCATTAGTCAATCCCCTATTTGAGACTTTTCCATTCGTTTAAATTTTTGTAGCAATTTCGTGAGCCTAGGCGCTCACTAACCAAATATCCTTTCTGACGTTGGTATGGAGCTTAGTGCTTTAGTCGCCTTCTACGACATGTGCAGTCACCTGTTGGTCAATTCTTCAAACAAACCGGACACAACACAGGGAAATTATAGTTCAGTCTAAACATATCAGTCGTTTAAAAAGAATTCACTGATAATGTGATTTTTTCAAAGATTTTACATCTGAAGGCGGAGTCATAGACGACATATGTAAAAGTAACACAGTTTAAATTTAAATATGCATCTCACTTCTGTAACTAAACATTTAAACAGCAACTCTTAACATAAAAGTATATAAAAGAATGAGGCTACTGCTTTAATTGCTCTTCAATACAAAACTATTCCATGCTGTTTGCATTGGATTTGTCGATCCCTTTAATCCTCTGCGAAACAAAGTTCTAAAAAGTTAAGTTAAATTTAGTGTCAATTTCCAGTTTGCAAATCATATCGGCACATACTGATCTACAATTTGATAAATTATCAACAAACTACTGGCTTAGTCCTAAAAGCTACCATTATTGCCTCATCTCTAAAGTTACAAGAATCTCTCATTGGAGCCAATACAACTAGACTTATAAGTTATAAAAAGCTGGTAAAGCTACAGTTAACGTTAGTTTCCTCACTTGAAAGTGATGTCAGTGACGGGGAGCCCAGGATTTGAACCCCGCACATACTGATCCGCAGTCAAGCATCTTACCGACTTTGAATTATATATATATTTTATATACAGACAATTACCGAATTCGGTAATTGTCTATAGTGAGACAACAGTAGAAAGACTTTTAAGACTAAGTAGAAGGACTAGATTTAATTAATTAATTAATTAAACAAATAATAGAGAGTCGGGTTACCTGAATTGATCGCTGAATGTTGAGTGGTTCAATGACGCACACCTCACCACGGCTTCCAGAGAACAGGCATTGAGACTCACATGTGCGAACCCCAATCAGCCTGCGACATTAAGAGGTACGTAAAACTACAAATTAAAACAAGTTCAGTAGAAAAAAACAAGAAAAAATAACGGCAATTAAATGTAAAGGAATTAAAAAGCTAAGTAGAGGAATTATTCCAATAAATTTCCTCAAATTTTCAAACATGACTTCTGCAATTTTAAAAAAATAACACTTAATTTACATGTGCTTACCAAGAAGTTTAAAGTCCATAATTCGACAGTTAGAATTTAATAGATGTTACCTTGATAGCTGAACACCTATACGATTAATTAAGAAATTAACATCTGAACCTTTTAGTTTTTTCCATATATTTTTAAGTTCCTAAATACTACCAGTTCATTATAATATTTTAATTTGAAACAACCTTATCAATGGAACAGATTTATTACAATTAGATAACAAAACAACACTTCAAAGATATTACAAAATAGCAAACCATTAAAACACATGCACAAACTTTAACAGAATTTATAAAACAAAGTATAAAAACACACACAAACAAATTGTAGCAACTCATTTAGACATATATATATACACTGACACCAAGAAGACTTAAAAACAATAAACTATTCAAACACACACACACTATAATGGGCACCATACAACAGCCAACATTTAAACACACATGCAAACAAACTTTCACCGAAACGCAAACGTTTAAACACAGACTCAACGAAAACAACAGAAAAACAACCGTTTAAACTCCAGCATGAACACAGATCCACCGCTGTCGCTCATCACCGCGACGGTCCTGTCATCAGTGAACTTAACGTGCAGCACGGCCATACCCGGCGCATGAGCGTCTGTCACAGTCCTCAGCAGTTTACCCGTCGTCAGGTCCCACATGGTGATCTGTCCCCGAGCGAATCCACACAGCAGTCTCGTGCAGTCTACGTTGAAGCTCAGCGCAGACACTGCACCGAACTGTGCACCAACCGTAGAACCACCGAGGCACCATTTGAGTACCTGGAATAAAATGCACTCAAAACTGTTAATATCGTAGGTTATTAGCCTTATATTATGCCTAATTTTATAAGTAATCGTCTTAGAGCTCATTTTATGAAAAGCCTATTTGCTTTTCTGGTTCTTATTGCATTGTTGTATATGCAATATTCATGTATGGGTTATTATGCCTGAAACAAAGCAATAAATAAATAAATAAAAGAAATGAGCTATTATGCAAAAATTTTATTCAGATTTTGACGCATAATCTTTTAATCAACAGATTTGAAGATATTATTGGAATGAAATTGTTATTTTTTAATTAAACACTCGACATGTTTCAGCATTTTCTGCAGTTTATTTCTACAGATATACTTGATTTGAATAAAAGTGATGCTGTTTGGTCACTTCTACATTTTTAGGCCTAAACTACATTTTTAGGCCTCTACATGTTGTTGATGTTGTGTATTCAATTAACATTTTAGGTACTAACTGAGCTAAGGCACAAAGAATTTAATTTTTAAAATTAAAAATTTTATAGTTCTAAGTTAGCCTATGCCCATTCAATGTCTGAGGTCCAATAATACCACAAAATAAGATTATTTATTTTTATCCCATCTACCAATGATACAATATCACAGATATACTTGAAAACAACCTACCTAGGGTAAATGAGCTTAATTTATACATAAGAAAGCTTGTTGCTGATACATATTTCTCACTGCTAAATTGGTCTACATAAAAATAAAGACCTGTTTATATTCAAGAGTGGAAATCTATTTAAAAATTAAAACTATCGCTAAGATAGTTTTAAACTATATGTTTAATTTCTGTTTAATGTATGCAATAAACCTCTATTACATTAAAAAGAAATTAAACATAAAATAGAGGATAATTCAGGAGCAACTATCACAGATCCATCACAAATGCATCAACAATAAGTAAATAAAAACCTGTTTGGGATCAAACACCAGCACAAGACCATGAGAAGTGCCGACGGCTATTAGAGACGATACGGCGAGAGCCGTCGGCAGACCGGAGTCTACTCTATCCGCTGCCGACGCCATCTGGGCCGCAATCCCTTTGAGCACTACATGTCTCAAAACACTGCCATGCTCCTCATATCTCACGCCTTTCCTGGCCTTGCCTCTCAGAGCATCGATCCTTGAACCTGCAGAACTGGACCCAGCTGTGATGCCCTCAAAGCTGGACACTGACAAGGTCTCACTCTGATCGTTATTCTGTTTAGAAAAGTGAGGTAGAGTTTATAAATTGAAACAATTTGGCGTCTGTGCAGAAATGTTTAAATTTATAGTTCGGCATTGGTTTATAAATTTCCACATAGATATAATTTAGCCAAGAACAAGACTTAAGAATGCATTTTAAGTGTTTTTACTATTAGCACTATATTCCGAATATTCTAAGCATTGCACATAATATAGTAGTCCAATACATGGAAAACAGCTGCAAAGATCTTTGATTACAGGAAGCCGAGGATATCTCTATATTACAACAAAATCATTCACCAAAGACTCGCGTTAAAGTAAGGGAAAGCCTGACAGATTTGCATGTTAACACTAGTATAAAGTACAAGAGATTAAAACGAATAGCGAATATATAAATACTTTGTATCCAGGATGACACCTAAACATTGTCATTATTTACATCTTTAGGAGGTGTGGCATAATGGTAAACAGACCTGAAGCAATCCAATATCCGATACAGGATCGGTCGGAAGCGCCAAATCCAAGTCATCGGGAGCGTTTAGAATACTTTCTAGTGTAGGCGCCTTATCGACGGTCGGAATGTCGAATTCGCTGTCGTCTAATTCATTGAGGTCGATATCTAGAGCCGCCAGTTTCTCTGTTTCTTCATTATCGCTTGCACTGGAGGCAGCCATGTTTATGTATTAACATTATTTACATAGAGACGGGTTATGATGTTGCGGAAGAGATGATTCAAGAAGACTTACATTTTTTGCAAGGTAAACAGACATTACAATGAATGATCTTCCATGATGATATCGATCACTTTTAATGCAACATGCTAAGCCGTTTTGCAGTCTATGGAAAGTTATCTCAGTTATCAACCCCTGCAAAGCTCGAAGTTACACTATTGTCAGTTATTTTGTGACTTTCTCTCTATCGGCAGACTTTAATTATACTCAGAAATGATTTATTTAGACATTCTAAACTTAGATAATTTTCTATTTAGACAATATCAATTTCAGCAGTGGTTGTAGGCCTACACAGCCATGAATATTAGCTATGACTGGGTTATTGAGCATTCAAAGAAACTTAGGCTCAATAGCGCAATGGTTAGAGATATAGATAACGTCATGAAATTTTAAATGACAGATCATGAAGTAAACCCTCGTGGGTTCGAATCCCAGCCGCGCTGATCTGAGAGTAAAATCTCAGACATTCACTGGACTAGCTACACGGAAAATGAATAAAATTGACTGACGGATTTAACATGTGGTATTAAAAGTCACAGATATCAACGTAGTTGATCATTTCACTATAACGTGCGTTGTTAGGCTAGATTGATGTCTTAGTTCAAACTCGAGGGCATTGGATTTGAGCACTGCACCTAATCATCGGCTGTCAGCAATATGTCAAAAAGCCGCTGGTTCAGCCCACTAATTGACGTATAATCTTGTACCTGCAGCGTAAATATTAATCAAAAACATAACATAACGGCATATTTATCACAGATAGGCCTACGCGAATTGAGATCTAGAGCTTGTGCAGTATACGCAGTAATAATATATATACATGTATATATACTGTATATATATATATATATATATATATATATATATATATATATATATATAGGCCTATATATATGTATATATATGTATATGTATATATATATATATATATATATATATATATATATATATATATATATATATATATATATATATATAGACGGCATGCATATAACGACATCAACATAATTCAGATTTGGTCATGTAGGATACTGAAACAAATCAATCATCAGCATCATCAACTTCCTTTGTGACCCAGTTTAGATTTGGTCCAACAATCAATCTGTAATTTAAATCATTTCTGGTCATTGAGATTACGACGAATGCACAAAGCAATAATTAAGCTAGCCGAATTCAGGATTTTAATTTTTTAGTAGGCCTATAGCAATCGCTGTCGGCGTTTGACTAATATCAATACAGGACAAGTCAACTCATTAAAAATAATCACGATTTTAAGACGGCTCTTTAAATATAGGTCTGTAAGTTTAAATAAAGTTGGCCTACAAATCCCGAAGTAAATTGTCCTACTGCCGGATAGGCCTATATACATGTAAATATGACAAATAAGCTAATTAACATAAATGCATGCTCATTTAATTGTAAATAATGTCACGTAAATAATTTGTCGATCGAGCCAAATATAATAATCCTTTAAATTGAAATTCTTTTAAATAAATTCTCAAACGAATAGAATGTCTGTTCATACCAAAGAAATGCTTTAAATATTAAGTATATCCAGAATTGCCTAATACGCTCGATTTCACATAAGTCGTTTAACATTGCAATTTAACGGCATTTTCACTCTTCAACTGGCTCATCACCGTTCTCCACATCGCCCTCTCCTTCATCCCCCCAAGTCTTCGACTTCCTCCTCTTCTCCCTCATCCACATCTATCATGTCATCTTCGTCATCTTCGGCGTCTCCAGCTCCTCCCCCGAGGGCGGGGTTCGCTGCTACATTTAGGTTCGACTCTTCGGTTCTCTTTTTATTTTTATTTGCTATTCTCTGAAGCTGCGCAGCAATCTGATCCAACCTCCTGTGCAAGTCTGCCTCTGTAATCTTCATAAGTCCAGGGTCGGTACTCTCGACCTCGACCTATCGAAGTAGAACGAGAAAATTACAAATGTAGGCCTACGTGACATTCAAAGAAATAATTTGAAACTAACGTTATTTTACAAAATCTGTGTATTTCGTAATCGTTTCATAGTTATTATAATCTCTGTTGAATGGCGCACATTGACGCTAGAGCTAGCCATTATGTAGAGTAATCTTCATATAAAATACTCGAAATACTCAAATATAATTACACTAAAACAAAATGAAATTAATATAAATTATATTAAAATACTTTAACTATCGACTGAAACGATCGAGAGTTGAGCTCGAACTTGTCAATTCGTAAATCTACATTCTAGTCTGTACTATTCAATCAATCAATCAATCAATCAATCAATCAATCAATCAATCAATCAATCAATCAATCAATCAATCAATCAATCAATCAATCAATCAATCAATCAATCAATCAATCAATCAATCAGTCAATCAATCAATATGAAATTAACGTCCGATTCCTCGTCATAAGGTAATGTTAGGAATGTCTCTTAATTGTAGGCTCTGTACAGACGCCAAAACACAATGACGACTGAGTATTGGCTGGAGCCAGTGGCGAAGTTGGTAAGATACTCGACCGCTGATCAGTATGTGCGGGGTTCAAATCCTGGGCTCGCCCATCACTGGCATCTCCTTCGAGTGCGGAGACTGACGTTAACCTTAGCTTTATCAGCTTTTTTTAACCAAAAACTACAAGAGTAAGCAAGATCATGTACTTTATCCAAGGAAAGAGGGTCGAAATTTTGATCTAAGGCAGAAAAAGCTTGGTTTACAGGAGATAATATAGAATTTATTGGGTTACTTACGTCGCAAAATTTTAAATAGTCGGGCTTCTGGGTCGGCATGCTGAAAGAAAAATACACTTTTCTGTTATAGGTAAATCAAATTCGATGAATCAAGAATTAAGATACAATGTAGAAGTAGAAGTGTATGGAGGCATGGAGTTCTGAGCAAGGTAAATCTCTATAACGGAATTTTCTCTGCTTGATCGATCGAGTGCTCTGAATGAAGCACGAAATCTGACTGCGACTAAAGACACGTACCTTGACGCTTACAATTACTATCAATCAGTGGTTAAAGTGGCAATAGAGAGCTATGGGACCAGTAAAAAATTTCGGGCTCTCTGTAATGTATTTACAGGCATCCTTCTATATATAATATAGAAGGCTGCCTGTAAATCCCTGGTCTACGTACATGTACCTCAGAAAATTGAGAGCTAGGGGAACTTATCAATCAATCAATCAATCAATAAGAATTTAACGTCCGGTTCCTCGCCATAAGGCAATGTCAGGGACGTCTCTTGCAGACACTACACAAACAGGCGCCAAAGCACCACACGATGACGACTGAGTACACAGAGACCACGAGAGAAAGCGAGATCAAAACAGTGCAAGTCCAAGATCCAAGGCAAGCGGGTAAAAATTTAGACCTATGGCGGAAAGAGATGGGTTATTTCTCCTGCGTTCCACCCCGCTTTAACCACTGCGATCAATAAAGGTCTGAATTTTACTTCGTCCAGTGGATGATATAAAATTTAAATTTCTATAAGTTACTTGCAGGATTATGTACAGTAAAATAAAAATGGATACTATGTTGAAGTAAACATTAGGCTATAATTATTATTAGAGATTAGTATATCATGCAATTACCCAGAAAATCTCGTCATGCAACAGACCTAGGCTACCTACTCATCTATATTTGAGAGAGAGAGAGAGAGAGAGAGAGAGAGAGAGAGAGAGAGAGAGAGAGAACAATATTTTAGATTTAATTTGTACGGACTACAATCAGCAACACACAGGGGAATAACGTGAACTAAAATAGATTATTATACATCAGTTAGTTTTTCGCCTGTGTTGCACTCGTTCAATTATCGTTGATGATGATAAACTGGTGTTGTCGAGATACTTCTTTAAAATAGAATTTGGCCGACTGGCAAGTTTATTCTGCCGAAATATTCATGTTTGTGAAGTGAAATATTTCGGCTGAGCACGTCCTGAGTTACATACTTTGAACCTATGCCCTGGGACCTAGAGAATTTTATACACAAAGCTGTCAATACTATGCCTTCAATGGTTGAATCCATCCTTGTACTAACCGAGCTCGACATAGCTTAACTTCGATTATTGACGCGTAGCATAGCCAACTGCATTAAATCCTATTATGGTAAATTAGCTAATCTTGCAGTTTAAAACTTACTTCAGCTTTATGCTTCGACGACGAACCATTTCCTTCTCCACGGCTTTCCTGTCATACTCTGACCTGAAAGTCAATCAATAGATCAATAAATCACCGAATCGAACGATGTACGATAACAAGAATTACTGAATCAATCAATCAGTGATAAACGTACAATGTACGATTCCGTACCATGCGTGTACAAGATACCATTACGTAAAATTTTGTATCAGTCGTTAAAAAGACTGACTTTTCGCCAGTCATTGGCTGAGTAATCAATTAATTTTATGATTGATTGATGATTCATTGATTAATTGATAGACAGATTGGGATATTTATCGATTGATGAATAAACATCAATAGAAGAAAATAGAAGGAGACAGAGGCAAAGGCAGGCTGAACTTAGAAGTGTTATATGATCCACTAATATGAGGGTATGAAGCGGAAAGCGGAAGACAGAGAAGCGCGGAGGAGTTATATACTGTGGACCTGCCAGTAGGCAGTGCACTAAGAGAGAGAACGAGAATAAACATCGGCTAATTGATCGGAACTTACCAGAAGCTCACAACGTCTTCCTGAGTAACTTGCTCAGGTGGGTTCAGTGTAACCGGTCTTATTCTCCACAGCTGCAGAATAAAACGTGTCAGTCAAGCAAGTATCATTCGCCTATCGTTAGTGACAACACCTAATTATATATTTATACCTAATTATATGATATTTATAATTATTTAAACCTATTCATAATTATTTATACCTAATTATAAACCTAATGATATATTTTTTATGACAACACCTGACTGTGAAGAGAACTGACAACCATGATCATTTATTTTTAACAGAATAAAATTATAGGGCCTACATAACGCGCATTACGGCGCATACAACGACGATTACACTTATCTCAGATAAGAAGACCAAAAACAGTCGATTATGGTCTAAAGCCAAATTTTTCGCCATCACCTTTAACATTCACCAACATTGATTTAGTTAACTACATGTATTTAAGAACACTGTATATAGACAGACATCGCTGCTCAACTGTATGTATTCTGAAAATAGCTGCCTTGTTACTTACATTTTCTTTTCAAAACTTCGTTGACATATATCAATCAATCAATCAATAAGAATTTAACATCCGGTTCCTCGCCATAAGGCAATGTCAGGGACGTCTCTTGCAGACTCTACACAAACAGGCGCCAAAGCACTACACGATGACGACTGAGTACACAGAGACCACAAGAGAAAGCGAGATCAAAACAGTGCAAGTCCAAGATCCAAGGCAAACGGGTCAAAATTTAGACCTATGGCGGGAAGAGATGTGTTTTTAGCTTGCCAAGAAAAGTACTAATACATTTGTGGATCGAAGATCTTGTGGCAGAGAGTTTCATATTGTCGGAGCAGAGAACTTTAAGGAGCGTCTGCCCATGGCAGATTTAATATTAGGTCCAGTGAGATGGTTCTTACTACAGGAACGAAGACTACGAGAGGGTTGATAGATTGATGAAAGATCAGATAGATAGGATGGTTTACTATAATTTAAACTTTATATATCAGATTCATTTGAATGTTTACAACTATATATACATTTTTTCGACGCTCTACTCAACTGAGCTATTGAGACACTAATTAAACCAGAAGCAAGCGTACCGTTGGGCGATCCTTGTACTCGAGCTTATGGAGCCTTCCGCTCTCGGCCAGGCTTCCTATCACGAAGTCCCTGGTGACTGACTCGTTGAACAGTCCCTTGATGACCACCCGCAGGCTGTCGTCCAGCACCATCAGGCCCTTAGGGGCCCCCAACGCCTGGCTGTGGGCTCGTAGGGCCTTCGTCACCCGCTTAGTGTAATTCTACGAACAATGTGAGCCGGTTTATAATTATCTTAGTAGTTCTCTCTGTTCTCTCTCTTTCACCCATTCTCTCTCTCTCTCTCTCTCTCTCTCTCTCTCTCTCTCACTGTCTCTCCTTCTCTCCCTCCCCTTCTCTGTCTCTCCTCTCTCTCTTTCCTTCTCTCTCTCTCTCTCTCTCTCTTTCTCTCTCTCCCTCTCTCTTTCCTTCTCCCTGTATCTTTCTCTGTCTCGGTCTCTCCTCTATCTCCTTCTCTCTCTCTCTCTATTTCTCTTTTTTGCTCTGTCACATTTCCATGGAAGGTCCACGGCATTTATTCTTACTGATAAATTGTAATTTTTAAATATATAATTTAGAAGGACTTAAATGTATATAGGGAGAAATAACTATTAATTAAGAAGTTTACGTAGACTATGAGAAAGTGACAATTTGAAAGCACAACCGTTTTATGTACAGTTAAGCGTATGAGAAAGTTGACAAACGCTCGATCGTTTATTTTATTGCCTTTATCTGTAGAATCTATTACTGCTATGACAACTTGTATAGAATTAAATCAATAAATAAAATCATCTAGCATTCCTAATCTCAGTCTGCCTCTGCCTCAATTTCCTTCCATTTTGCCTTCAATGAACTCTTTTAGTAGACTTTCCACCCTAACAATGTGTCATGTCCAACTCTTCTTCCTATTTATTCGTACATTTATCAAATGTCTATCTGTACCAACTCTCTCCAGAAATTCCTCATTTGTAACCTTTTGAGTCCAACTAACACTTTCCATTTTTCTCCATATCCATATTTCCAATGCCTCTAGTTTCCTAATATTTTCCTTCCTCAAGGTCCATATTTCACATCCATATAAAGTAGCTTATTGACCAATTCATATTCACAACACAAGGGCTCAAATTGACTCAAAACTCAGTAGATTTCTTGAAACTAATGGTATAATCATCGACTCAACAGCTTGAGCTTTATACAGATGGATTAATTATTGGATTTATTATTTACTATACTCAAAGAAAAAGGAAACGAGGAAGACCTCGAAGTACTTGGCTAAATACGATAAACAAGGATTTGAGAGCATTAACCTTTTCATGGGAAGACGCTGTGAAGATTGCTAATGATAGAAACGAATGAAGGAATGTTGCCGCCCTATGTTCTGTACAAGGAACTGATGATGATGATTTACTATACTAACCGACACACAGTTGACGCAATAGAGATCTGGAGAATTTGTGACAGACTTAAGTACAAAGCCAGCAGGCTGAAGAGTACCTCTCCTGAAATAACCAAGATAATTTAGTGCTCGATGTTGTCATTGATGACTGTAGCACTCTAATTGTTGTTATATATTATATATGTCATGCACCGTAAATATAAAGAAGAGTTGGATAGGACCCATTCTAAGCGAGGAAAATCTATTAAAAGTAGTCATAAAAGGTTGAATGAAAGGAAATAGAGGCAGAGGCAGGCCGAGATTAGGTATGTAAGATGATTTAAAGACCCACTCATACGTTGACATGAAGAGGAAAGCAGAAGACAACGAAGTGTGGAGGCGTTATATACCATTGACCTGCCTGTAGACTGTGCACTAAGAGAGAGAGAGAGAGAGAGAGAAGGCGAGGGAGAGAAGAAGTGAGAGAGAGACAGAGAGATATATATCTAGAGAGAGAAAGAGAAATCTCGAGGAAGGAGAGAGGGAATGAGAGAATTCTAACAGTAGAAGTGCTGCCAAAGCTTTATCCATCTTATCGCTAGGAACCAAATCTTTTAGGTCACACTTGACGGTGTTTTGATCGGTTAGCAGACTCTTTTTCTCTTTCACCAACTTCGTAATCTTCTTTTCGCATAGTAACATCAGAGCATCGTTGTCTTCTTCGGTCGACATGACGACGGGAGGTGGAATTATTCTTCTGTCTAACTATGTAAGGCGCGAAATAATATTAATAACCTACAACTAAAAAATAAACGGATTGAATAAAGAAAATGCGGCTTTTGACGACAGTTTAGCAGCAGTGTAGGCTAACGGTGATGGGAACACTGTAGAAGAGTAAAGCAGAAAGGTGTAAAGTAACAAAAATTATTATCTTAAAACATTCCAGAGAACTGCACATTTCAACACTTTGGCCTAGTTATTTAGTTTAAGATCTTGACTGTGGGTGGATTGAATGACACCTTTTGTTAGCCATGAATTCATTATTTGGGCTTTCAATATTGACTATAATAATTTATAAATAGGCCTACGCCTAAATTCATCTAATCAGCGGCAAAAACTGTTTTAAACTTGAATGTTTAATGTTGAATGCAGTATATTCTGCCAGTGGTAAATGTTTCAGTCAATTAACATTATTTATGATTCGGTTCGCCTGATCGATAGGCTAAACCCGGTACAACCAGATAGAACGCTTCTCGTTCTCATTGATGGCCTATTGTTATCTGCCTCTGCTTAAATTGTTGATTGTTGTATTTTTTCCTTTTTAAACTTTTATTTTATTTTTCTTTCAATTCAATTTGGCTGTTCCCCTGGGCTTAATTTCATTTTATATGGGTGTAGCTTAAAGCTGGTAAAGATAAGTTAACGTCAGTTCCCTCACTCGAAAGCGATGTCAGTGACGTGAGAGAGCCCAGGACACCAAAACAAGCTTAACGTGCATGTATGCTACATTTTGATCTAATTAACATATATTCTCTCTCTCTCTCTCTTTCTCTCTCTCTCTCTCCAAGCACACAAGGCATCTTAGGCTAATGCTTTGCAAAAACCTAGCCTAAAGTACGCATATACAGTCATGGCCAAAAGTTTAGCACCCATTAGATAAATACACTAAACTTGAAATACATTAATCTGTAGCGCCAGATGTGCTAAAAGTAAAGCAACTACTGGTTATGTTTATTAAATGTCAATGTACTACACACATATTTTCAGTAGTCTCAGTATCTGGTGTGCCTTCCTTTGTTTGCAATGACTGCTTTAATCCGATCAGGCATGGAATGCACAAGATTGCGACAGTACTCGGGTGTTATTTCGCTAGTCCACACTCGCTTAATTGCTTTAATGAGTTCTTGTTCAGATGACGGATTCATTGCTGCTACCTTCTGTTTCATGCAAATCCACAGATTTTCAATAGGATTGAGATCTGGACTGAACCCAGGCCAAGGTCCAAGGACCTCCACACCTTGTTCTGTGAGCCAGTTGGTAACAATGGCTGACCGATGGCAGGGCGCTCCATCATGCTGAAATATTGAACAGTTAAGCAATTAATTCCATGTTTAACAATAGTTTATCTTGCAAAACTGATAGATATTTCTGTCCGTTGATCGAAGTATTTTTCGGCATAAACCATAAGCCACCTCTACCAGTTCCAGAGAAGCTCCCCCAGACCATTATTGTTGGTGCTTGCCGCACAGACGTTATCACATAGCGGGTGTTATACCGTTGATTTGCTGGGCGCCGCACGTGTCTGATGTAGGATCTGAACTGCGAGAACGTTGATTCATCCGAAAAGAGAACTTTCATCCAATTATCGCACGTCCAGTGACGGTAGATTCTACAGAACCTCAGGCGATCCTTGATATTCTTGGCGGTCAGGCGAGGTTTCCTTGCTGGCCGTCGCGATGGTAGGTTGAATTCAGTTAGGAGACGTCTTCTCACAGTCCTGCCACTTACTGCTGATCGTGTCTGAGAAGCAATTTGCGCTGATGACCACGTTGGATGCGCTGTAGCAACACATCGGACTTTTCTGTCAGTGCGAGGCGAGGTGATGCGCGGACGTCCAGACCTTCTGCGAGACTTATAGCCCTTCAGTTCATTCATTCTCGCTATAGCTCGAGTCACTGTCGACTTGGCTATGTGTAAACGTCTAGCTATCTCACTATGAGACATGTTCAGCTCATGCAGTACCGCAATTTGTGCACGCTTTGTAGGAGAAGTTTCTTTGGATTTTCCCATTGTGCTGATACAATTTCAAATCTATTACCTTATGAGTATAATATTGTATGCAAAATGTCAAAAACTAAGCTGTTTGGCTACTACAATGGAATTCTAGTGATAATTCAATAAATGGCTTAACTCCTGTCCTACACTGTGAACTATTCAAGTCGATTTATCAAATGACCAGTAGGAGAGAGATACATACATAAGCTGGGCTGACAAAAGAGGGCGTAAGTGTCAAATAGTGGACAAGAGTTCAGTTACGTAACAGACAATAACTTCCTAACAACCAACAAGTTACTTGACTGTCACTACTGAAGTCTACGGCTATGCTTGAACAGTCTCTGGCTGGACGTCTGCAAACTGGAATATTTACCTGATTCACAGAGTGTGTGTCATGCCTGACACTAATCACTCAAGCAAATAATCATTGTATTAATCAAACAAGTGTATTTAGTAACAAGTGACAGCCCAGCATCATGTTTCTAGCGATTGACCGATTTTCACTTAGGAAATATTGCTACTAAGTCACATTATACAAATTTTTAGTGAGTAATGCTCATCGGTGCTAAACTTTTGGCCATGACTGTAAATGAATTAGACTATTATTCATAAAAGATAGGCTAGGCTACACCGAACAAACAGTAGGCTCGGCTATAGGCTACAGCAAAATACAAACACCGGAAAACGAATTTTTTGCAAGTAGGCATAATTTTAAAGAAATATACATGTAAGCTTATCATCTAGTGTGATGTTTAGTTTACTATAATCACAATGTTTATACTTTGCTGTAACAGTGGAACCCGGATGCTATTTAAATGAAAACGTAATTATAAGTTAACTGGAACCTAATTATTAATCAATAAATACAAATAACAGAAATAAATTCAACGGAGTTTTATTCAATTAAATATTATCAATTTCAAAGTGACGTAACAATTTGTACAAGTTTTCCTTTACTTGAAAAAACTTAGTGCCGTATACGTTGGAATTTATTTTGATTGCACTTTAGAGAATTTCTAAATACAGTTTCATAAATGGAACTGTAGAGTGTCCTTGGTTGAAAACTCGAGTGTCCTTGGTTGAAAACTCGTGAATAGGCCTTCGCTAATTGAAACTTGTACGAGCATCGCATCAGTTGATCTAAAGAGTGTAAAGGAAAACCACCTCAGGGGATACAATTTTGTCAAACTATACTGTTGTATAGAAATTAATAATACTATAGGGGGCCTAATTACAGATTATATTAATCATTGACCGTAAGTGTCGTAAGAGGCGGAAAAGCAAAAACTTGGGATGGTAACGGGAAACCACATCAGAAGCCATATTTTCCCAAGCTATAGGCTTCATAGTGACTGGACAAGTCATAGTCTACTTTTAAGGTATTAATCTATGGAGTGCTCTTTATATTGAGTGAAAGCAATCTCGGAATTTGAAAATGTAGGATTATCTTGGATCTGCCACAAGTCATATCCCGTCAGAGAGCGCGAGACCGAGAGAGAGAGACATAGATAGGCCTAGAGAAAGAGAGAAAGAGAGAGAAAGAGAGAGAGAGAGAGAGAGAGAGAGAGAAAGAAAGAGAGAGGGAGAGTGAAAGAGAGAGAGAGAGAGAGACAGATAGAGAGTGTGAGACAGATAGAGAGCGAGAGAAAACAAAAATTGAGAGTGATATTGAGAGAGAGAGAGAGAGAGAGAGAGAGAGAGAGCGAGAGAGAGAGAGAAAGAGAGGAAGAAGAGAGAGAGAGAGAGAGAGAGAGAATTGCTGAATAGGATCTGCATAGTCTATGATAACTTACATAGCACTTACGTGTGACGGCGGGATTAGCGCACTTGGTTTATTTGCGCGTAATTTATCGAAGTTAAGCTACAACGACCTCGGTTAGTACTTTGTGGGTGACCACCTTGGAAGACCGAGTGTTGACAGCTTATGAAGAAAAAAATCCCAGGGTGATGGAAGGTTATTCTTAAATCCGCGCCGGCTGCAACTGATGCGCCATCAAAAGGCAACGATTACTAATAACCATGGAGAGGAAAGAGGAAATGGGTCTTAAACAAGCCTCTGTGCTTCCTGACCCAGTGTGCCGTTATGTTAATGTAGGCCCTATATTTAGTAGGCCTGTAGGCTATAAAAATCAAGCAGTTGTTAACTGTGCACAATTTTGCTTAAAACCATAGAGTCTAAAGTCTAAACTATTATATCTCCCCAACTCCTAGCCGCCCACTTTCTCTCTCTTTCTCTTTCTCTCTCTCTCTCTCTCTCTCTCTCTCTCTCTCTCTCTCTTTCTCTCCGTGCTGATATATCACGAGTGAAATCACAAGTGTTTTCGGGCAGCTATGATCAGCAGCTGCGGCTCATCGGCTCGACTGCCACGTCGTCATTTTCTATTTGTATCTTCGCTTAGCACTGACGCCCCTAGTCTTTGTATCTTCGCTTAGCACTGACACCCCTAGTCTTTGTATCTCTCTCACTTCTCTTGGCTCGTGCTCAAGCAAAATGTTCAGATTTACTAATGAGTGATTGTTAGTCACTTGTAGATCTGAAAATTACCAACCCATGAAGTTGTGAAATGAAAGAAAAGTTAACTTGTTGGGAATAAATCATTTTCCTTAAAAGCGATCGAAACCCAAGGTAATTTCAACATCGGCAAATTTGAATAATAATAATAATAATAATAATAACAATAATAATAACATAGGTAGAATTTTTCATGTACATGGAAGCCAGTTCGCTTGGACTTTACATTGAGCCTGAGTTCTTTATTTATAGAACTATCATAAAACTGCAATCCACTACTCCTGCATTCTTTCACTTTAATTTGTGCTAATATGCCTACAAGTGCATATACTCAATTAGTGAAATCTCCACTTGCTTATGAAAAATATTGCGGAATTCTCTACTGTCAACAAAATTAATTTTTACATAGCATTTTGCAGTACTAACTGTCACGTGTGTTGAAGGATTTAATTAATATGAACCGTATCATTGTAACAGTGGAATGTGTGGCATCATCATAAAAGTGGCCATATGCTTCAGAAATTGATGTTAAACCGACGGAACATATCTACCTCTTTGTAAAATAAATGTCACATTAGAAATGATAGCGATCGACGGATAGAGGTTGAGTAACTCGTTGATTTCGTTCATAGGATGTTTGCTGTGTAGGCTTACAAGCGAGCAGCTGACCGCATAACCGTCGTATGATTCAAGCAGCCGCTAGCTGTTGTTCTTGCGCAATCGTTCCTGGTATAAAAGAGCTCCCGCGCTCTTTGTTCGCACAGTTGGATCGAGCAAGCGTGATGGGTACATGTATTAGAATTATAGCTCATTTATGGCAGATATTTCTTTAGCACAAGTGTATAATTAAGGATACTTGTTGAACATTTAATAGCACTATTGCGTAAGTTGGTGGATTATTGTATGTGCAATACGTCTACCAGTTTACAAATTTTATTGCAGAGAATTTATGTGGACATTGAAAGTTGTCTGTTCAGATAAATTTTCGTGACCACGTGACGTTAAACGGGCTCGTTTATTTCATCGATGCAGGTATAATATTAAGATTTAAAGATAAACTTCACACCTCTAATGGATATACTGAATAGTAGCTGAAAATCAACGTTTTAGGCTCTGTTTCGGATATAACTATCTGGTACCCGGAAATAAATGTATATTTTAATATGCTAGCTCTTATTGTAATCACTCCCATACACTTAAAATGCATTGCATATTATTATATGTACAACACTTAGTTTATATTACGAAATGTACATGCCCAAGTTCATGTGGTTTCAATACGCATCTTAATTCGGCTCTAATCTTTGTATTTGTATGTATAAAGATTCCTTCGTATTTTGTCCAGGTCAGGGCACCAATTGTGGGGGGGGGGGGGGCTGGGGGGTTATCGATCTCCAGGATTTCTCCACCATTTTTTACAGCATATTTATATGCTTCATTTTGTTCACTAGATGTATCGCACACATCTAGGAGAAATGGCCACTTAAACTTAATTTAAAGTGCAGCCTATGCATCCTAAGGCGGACGTTCTACCAATGTACCATACGCCTCCTATCAGTGGTGGATCCAGGGGGGGTCCGGCCCCCCATAGGCTCGGCGATAAAAATTGTAAACTATATTTTCAATGTTTCTATGGCAATTTCTGTGTGTCGATATGCTTTTAAGGCAGTGGTTGGGGGGTGGGGGGTACGAGACGGAACTGAGTTTCACTAGCTCAGATTTGATCAAATATGGGATAAGGGCCCGAATTTGGTATCCTAGGAGCCCTGTATAATAGAACGAGGTCCGAAAAATGTTGATTTTTTCACTAGCTCTTATTTTTCACTTTAACCACTTTATAAGAGGAAAAAAGTAAAATATATGAACTCTGTCCGGAGCAGTGGTGCAAGCGACCTTGGCTGGGAGGGACTTAAGCCCCCACCTCACCGCCAAAATTAGGTCACTTTTGCATTTCTTAAAGATCCGCTGAGTTCCTTCAGAGGTGAAAAATTAACCTACTTTTTTCCAAACCAAGTGTAGGATTTTAGGCAATTTAGGTTTTCCTCTCCCGAGTGGAGGTTGAGTGGGGGTTGGGGGTTAAGATACGTGAATACACTCACTCTATAAGCCGAGCGCAGTAGTGGAAAAAATTTGAGCCCTCCCCCTCGCAGCATTTTTTTTGTTGTGTCACATGTCCCGAAGAAGGCGAGGTGTAATAAAAAATTGTTACTCCCAAAAAATTTCTTCCCCCCCTTAAAAAATTCCTGGATCCGCCCCTGCCACTTATGCTGTCTATTTCGTTGGTATTTCGTTTATATGAGAAAAGTGTTCTTAATGACTTGCAAATATGACGCTGAGATGAAATTTATATTCGCTATAAATTATACGAATAGACGCTGCGATAGATTTAAATATATACTCTCCTTAAATCTATATTCGTAAAATGACAGAGCTGCAATTGCCATTTACTAGTAAAGAATTACAAATATGACGTTATGACGTCAGCGTTACTTCAGACAGACAAAAGAAACTGGATGATTTTATTTATAATCAGTGTTATTGAGATCGATATAAAAGCTCATGTGTGGATGATATGGGTGACTCGCCTCCCCCTTCAAACAAAGTAAAGTCCCCCAATTTTTGAACTGGTTTGCCCTCCAATGGACACCTCACCTGATAGCCAATGTGACTCGTTCATGCCGATTTTAGGTGATCAATCTTTTGGAAGATTTTTAAAAGTCAGAGAAATTGAAAGTGATCAAGATCAAGTCACAGAAAATTAGAAAAAGGGAGGGAAAAGGTAGTGGAAGTTGAATTTAGGCACATTTATCTTTCTCGGTCTGGAATTCTAAAATGAAACTAATACCCGCATTTACTAATTTTTCTTTATTCAATTGATCATTTTCGCATCTGTTCTTGTGTAAACCATTTTTCAGAATTTTTGGTATTCACTAGAATATTTTGCGTGGTTATTAACTACAAGGTCAACTGCCAAAATTATGTCCCTCAGCCAATCGCAGCGTTGTTCTTCACGCTGATCGACCAATCGGCTTACTTCGTAAACAATGCCAGAATATTATTTCTTAATCAGTGGTGTAACTAATCAACTGTTTAAACGCCCGAAAACAGGCGCGCAGCTGTGAATTATTTTACACATCGATTCAAGCTTGAAGAATACCAAATGGTGCCTAATCAGTAGTTTACGAACTGTTGAGGTTTAAACACTTAACCATCTCACTAGTAAATATGACCATAAGACACATGCAGTCGGAAAAATTACACAAGCTATGTTGATAATGAAAAATTAATGGCAGCAATAAATCCTTTAAACGTTAAAAAATTTAGGAAATTTCATCTTAAGAAAATCTTCCCTGGTAGTGGACTTACATGGAAGTCGATGCTGTTATAGCAATAAAAATATCAATGCACTTTGGATAAGTCTAGGAAATTTGACGTTGCTTGGAGAGTGGTGACCCTGTCTAAGCCACTTAGGCCTATGGCTACTACGGTGCCCTCATACAGTGGTTGGTGTAAAAGAATCTCGACAAATCTAAAGAATAATCCTAACACCTCGTCCTGACCATAAGAATTTAAAAAGTAAAACAAACACATTAAAAATCTGTTGCTAAATGTGACACCAGTAACAGCCCGACACGGGATTTCAGGATCTAAAGTCTGACGCTCTAGCAATACACCACTGCTAGAGATAATTAATAGACGATAATAGTAGAGATGGGAATTTTATGAATTTCCAGAGTTTGGGTAGGAACCGAACACGAAAATTCGCTGAAAATGACAGTTCGGTTCGGGGTCGGTTAGCAGTTGACAATTTGAGAGTTCGGTTAGTTGAAAATGAAAGTTCGGCTCGGGTTCGGTTCGGGTTTGGCTTGCTTTCCAACTCGCAAGAGTTCGAAATGGTTTGGTTTGGATAATGTTACAATTGTTTAACTTTACTTATAATAATTATGGTTATGACAAACATATTTAAAATGGTTTATGGTAAATATGTTTAAAAATTCATAAAGTCATAATAGCTGCCACATTTTTTCACCTGGGTAAAAATTTGATAATGAAAAAAGGAGAGAAGTGGTATTTATTAAGTACATTTAGTACATTTCTTAAAATATTGTTAGTTGAACAGCAAATGTTCATAATATAGATATTTAGCTTTATTTTTGTATCTGAAATTTTTTCCCTGATTATAACGAGCAAATAGAATGCATCATCAATTTTTAAAGTTTTATTGTCACTGCAGGCCTATATATCAGATACGTTTATAATTAAGTGGAAATGTCTTGGCTAAAATTTGATCCAGTATTTCAGTGACAAAGTGCAATTTAGTAACATAAAAATGTCAAATAAAGTTGATTTGGTAAACACGTGTACTCCCAAAAAAAAGTGATCATATATGCACCGTTTGTTATCAACTGACCAATAATAAGCTTCATACTTTACCTTACGGTTAAAAATTTGAAACTCTCAGATCAATTATGAAGTTACGAAAAGAGTTATGAAATTATTGCATCTCTATGGCGCAAAATTATTTACTCCAGATAGCCTTAACACATGTAGAATGTCATATATAATTGTTTGTAAATCTGGCTGCAAAAATATTAAGGTAGCACACTAAAATTAGAAAAAAATTATAATTTGAATTTAATAAGAACAAATCCACCTAGATTGAGTCGAGCATTCTCATCACTTTTGTCTCTTTGGTGTTAATCTTCATTCGATATTACAATGCCGTATCATTCAATTACAATGCCGTATCATTCAGACTATCCATTATCTTCTGTAGGCCCGTCTCGCTTCCCGCTGCCATTCCTTTGTACCGCTACCATTTTAAAATTTGTGGGAACCAGCCTTACCTGAATATATGCTGTTAGATACTGTAGACATGTAAATGCAAAAGCCAATACATAGTTTTATTGTGCTAACTATCTTCATTTAATGTCAGGCTGGTGAAGAAGAACGGAACACCAAGAATTTTGTTCAGTTCGGTTTGGACGAAGTCTGTGTTCGGGTTCGGCCAGAGTCTGGATTCGGGTTCGGTCAAAGTCTGGGTTCGAGTTCGGTTCGGTCAAAATTCTAGATTTTAGGGTTCGGTGCGGGTTCGGCTCGATTCCCATCTCTAGATAATAGATGGAACCTCAACTCTCCAATGCAGTTGGATTGTAAGCAAACCAACATGCGGGCACCTTAGCCTGAAATGTTAATCCTCTCTAAGTGCACTGCCTATGCTGAGGTCCATGCTATAAAATTCCTAGACATACTTCTATCCTCTGCTTTTCTCTTCATATCTATATACGAACAAGTTACCAAATCTTCCACCATCCCTAGTCTCAAATCTTCTTCTAACAGTCTTTCCTTTCATTTTTTCAATTACTGTTTTAGTAAACCTTCCCATCTCAGAGCATAACCAATTCAGTTCTTTTTTCTACTTTCTATTCCTTATGACATTTATCACATGTGTATTTGTGCCAAAGCTATTTAGCACTTCTTCGTAATTTTATCCGTCCATTTGATCTTCTCTTTAGCCATGTTTGGAACGCCTCCGGTTTCCGAATATCCTCCTTTCTAAACGCCTGTGTTTCAAAGCTGTGGGCCGTCTAGATGCAACGTTAAAATCAACTAGTAGACGCCGTCTGATGGTTCTTGATAGTCACTCTTCATCCATATTATTCAATGATTGAGGTGGAAGACGGCAGATATAACTTTCTAACTGATTTGATGCTGAAATTTCACTTTTACGTCGATGTTACCCTGATTTACATCTGGTTCTCTAGTCCCGATTCTTTTGATGCTCTGTCAAGCTTACATCTACCCTTGATTTAGTTCACTTCTGGTTTTGCGCTAATCGGCTTGTTGTCAATCTTAAAAAAAGGAATACCTTCTCATCGGTACCCCACAGCAGCGTAATAAAACAATTAGCTCAACCATAACATTTAAAAATATCCCCTTAACACCCACAGATTCTGCACGTAACCTTGGTGTAATTTTTGATTCAAATCTAAACTTTAAAACTCTTATTTCAGCAGTCGGTCGTTCGTCTTTTTTCCATATCCGTCAATAACGTCAAATTCGTAAGTCCCTTGATATTATTTCCGCCACTGTGTTAGCTAATGCACTTGTCGATTCTAAACTTGATTACTGTAACTCCCTGCTAAATAATCTCCCGAAAACCTCTCTAATTCGTCTCCAACACATACAAAATTTTCTTTCTCGAGTCGTCTGTAATGTAAAAATACTCAAATCCCACACCTCTTCTCTTCTTAAGAAACTGCACTGGCTTCCAGTCTCAGAAAGAATAAAATTCAAGATAGCTTCCTTGACCTTCAAAAGTTTAAGTTTGGCAAACCATCTTTTCTATCTGATCTTTTATCCTTCTATCAACCCTCTCGGAGTCTTCGTTCCTCTAGAGAAACCTTCTCACTGTGCCAAACATTAAATCTGCCATGGGCAGACGCTCCTTCATGTTTTTTGCTGCGACAAAATGGAACTCTTGGAAATGGAAGAGAGTTCTTTAGAGAGTATTGGTACTTTCCTTGGCAAGCTAAAGCCCATCTCTTTTCGCCATAGGTTTATATGTTGGCCCGCTTGCTTTGGATCTTGGGCTTGCACTGTTTTGATCTCGCTTTCTCTTGTGGTCTCTGTGTACTCAGTCGTCATCGTGTGGTGATTTGGCGCCTGTTTGTATAGAGTCCGCAAGAGACGTCCCTGACATTGCCTTATGGCTAGGAACCGGACGTTAAATTCTTATTGATTGATATATACGTATGTATAAAAAAGATAGCTGTAAAGCCAGTCAACGGACGGGCTAAGCTCTAGGGTGTTGTACGAAGCCTCCGTCCATCACCCTTGAATTATATATATATAATATATATATATATATATATATATATATATATATATATATATGTATATATATATATATATGTATATATATATGATATATATATATATATATATATATATATATATATATCTTTGTGGTGTCTTTATAGAATATAGTTATATGTACACGAAAAGGGTTATATAAGCCTTTAATATGTAATCACTGTAAATAGCACATCGCGCAAATAGTAAAGAAAAATATTAACAGTAATTCCTGGTGTCCACCACCAATAACTAAGTATAGAGAAAAAGTTAAAACATCGCTGAAAAACAAATGAAATTAATAAAGCGTATTTATCCCAAACTGCAAAGAAAATATGAGATGCTAAGTGACGTAGTTACATTTATGTTTATTTATCTCGTTTCTTCTGAACCAAGTGGAAGATAAGAAATCGCTGGAAAACAAATAAACATAAATGTAACTACGTAACTTTAGCATCTCGTATTTTATTTGCAGTCACGGATTTTATCTGGTTTCTTCTGAACCAAGTGAAAGAAGACTGACAGTGATTTATCTTTTTAGTAGTCCATGCTTTTCAATAAATTGAATCGAGGAAGATAGGCCTGTCCAAAACGAAGTTTGTAGAGATCAACAAAGTAAATTGCAGAGATCAATATTTGTCTATTTTTAATAGAGAGATCAATATTTGTCTATTTTTAATAGTTCGTGCATTTCTTCCAATTGATTTGTTTGAGAGAAGTAACAAAATCGGATTGCTTCGGTCAAACAACATACAGTATATTGATAACAATAATCAATCAAGATCTCAACCAAAACACAGTCAACCTATATATATATATATATATATATATATATATATATATATATATATATATATATATATATATATTTATTTATTTATTTATTATTTATATTTTTATGTATAATATATATATATATATATATATATATATATATATATATTTATATGTATAATATATATATATATATATATATATATATATATATATATACGTAAATATCTGTACTTGACCAGCAGGAGATCACGTGTTCTTGACCAACTAGATGGCCTCTTCAGTACCCTTGTTTGAAATGAATGTATAACTGAAACGTTTCTTCGCAACGTAACGGCGAGTACAATGTTTGAGAAATGTGCTCGACCAACGTCTAACACGGACAATGTTTAACATTGAGTAGATCTGCTGGCTATTATCTACGTAAATGATATGACTAGACGCTATAATGCTATAAATCCTGCCGGCGTAGTGTGGCTGTGCACTGCTGCGTAATTCTGCCGCACCCTAATGCGCATTGCTATGGCAATTCTGCGTAATTCTACTGTACTCTTCTGTGCATATTCAGCGCTAACAACGTTTATAATAATTCTATTTGCAATGAAACTTGTCGGACGAATTTCTGTAGCGATATTCAGTAGTACTTTGCGAAACTGTCAGCTCTTTAGTTATGGAATTAACGGCAATGTTAAAATTTTGAATTTTAGTATCAAACTGAATCTTGTTAATGCCTATCTCGTAATAGTGTAATAGAGACTGAAGTGCTGTGAATCGTACACTGCCGCTCTATGTAGCAGCTGAACTAAGCTGGACAGCGGCTAACGGCTACGTGCTTATGAGAACAGCTACGCTACGCTACGCTCGCGCTGTTTTTCTTAAGCTTTAACGCAGTGTTGCCATTTGAGAAATTTTAATGTTATGCTCCTGCTACTTGTACTTAAGTCATCATCATCATCATCATCATCATCATCATCATCATCATCATCTTCCCTTAAATTCCAGTTTAACTAGGGTCGGGAAATGATTAGACTGATCCATTCGTTTTAAGTTATTGTAGCAATTTTTGGAGCCTAGGCGCTCACCAACCGAATGCCCTTTCTGACGTTGGTAACTTCAGGTATTTTTTATAATATTGGGCTCATTCTGCCAAATAAATTTCAGACATTCAAAAAATAGATTGTTACAACAATCCTTGACAAGATGGAGCTGTATTGTTGTCCTCGTGACCGCGGTCTTGCTACTTTTTCCTGTCTTAGTATTTAGATTTCCGATCTTGCTCTTAGGCTTTCGGGTCTTAGACTTGTGGTTTTGGTCTCGGCCTTAGTCTTACTGCCTTGATTGAGGCATTGGTCGAGTCATTGACCATTTACACATTTTCTTGACCAAGCCCAAGACCATGTAAAAGTTTTATTTAAATCGTGCAGCTACCGCAGATTGTTAGCCTAAACTGCAATCCTTCGTTTCTTTGTTGTGACACTTTCTTTAAAAAATCGTCAATCGTTGCTGAGTTTTGGATTATGCTTTTGTTGTTAGAAGTTATAAGAACAATTCGTTGTTATTGTCCAATTTAATCTTTTGGCTTCATTATTATAGCGCCTATGTAGTGGTGCTGAAGGAGTCACATAGTCTATTGTGTCACTTATTTATAAAAATTTGCATTATACCTAGCAAGAATAAATGGTCCGCAGTAACTGTTTGTAACATCTGAGGCATGTTGAATTTGATTTTTGAATATCTATTTTCATTCAGATCGATTTCATATTGATCAAGACCACTATTAATCAAGACCAATACCATAACTCGAGACCAAGACCTTGACTGCACAGGAACCCCTCGTGGCACAGTGGTAGAATGCTCGCCTTTTGAACGAGAGGTCGCGGGGTTCGAGATTGCGTAGTTTTTCTTTGCCGAAGGGCGAATAAAAACCTAGACGTGTACACTTGGTGGTGTCAGGCCAATGGATAGCCAGCCTTAATGTTCCATTTCCTATTTAGCTCCCTCCGTGTCGACGCCGAATAGGGAGTAACGGCACGTTAAACAGAAGTTAAAAGATTGAGTAACCATTTATACTGGTTTGATATGAATGTTAATTTTCTTCAGTTGTCTACTGCACTAACTTAGTTCTCTATTTGGCGTGATATTTTTGGTTTAGCACCGTTTTTGAATCAGTTTTTGATCGTCGGCTTGGAGGTTGGCTCAATAGTGTTCGAGGTTATTATTGTCTACAGTAGCACTCTAATTGTGGTTGTTGTTTAGTTGAAGTTTATTTCTTGCTTAAAATTCTTCTAGCTCAAAATATTAATATCAATTATATTTTGTCTTTTTTATTAAAAACTTTCCTCGTGATACTGACAAAAACAAATAACAAATATTCAAAATTACTATTAAGCTACAATAATATTTCTTAATTATAATAATAGATATAAATATAGTAATATTTATACTAATAATAATTTTAATAATATTAAATTAAAAAATTATAATTATAATTATAATAATTACAATTATATTAATTAATATTAATAATAACAAAAGCAATAGTAATTAATTATACGAAATCCAGTATTAATAATTGTAATATTACAAATAATAGTATTACTATTATTCATCATCATCATCTTCCCTTGAATCCCAGTTTAACTTTGGTCGGGGGACTATTAATATTACTATAATTTTAGGAACAGTATTACTAATACTACCAAATTATTATTACAATTATAATAAAATAGTAATACTAAATGACAATATTAAAATAACAAAAAATAATAGGTAAAGCTACTGTTAGCGTCTGTTTCCGTAATCGAATGCGATGTCAGTGACGGGCTAGCCCAGGATTTGAACTCCGCACATGCTGATCCGCGGTCTAATATATCTTCACGTTGTCATATACATGTAGTTTTTATGTAGACTTTCATAAAACTTGTTTTTCTTTGAAAAATCACCTTGTGTATTTGCTACGTTTTGTTTTTTACGGCAGGCATTTATAATGTAAGATATGCCATAAATGTCAGGTATCTCCTCTAGATTTTTAATCTAAACATATTAAATGTAAATTACTAAGTTTTTTTATAATCACTTGATAATTAATTGAAATATAATTTCTTTTCCAATTATTTAATGTCATTCTGTTAATAAATGAAGAGATACCTAATAAACATATGCGTATGTATTAAACATTGCCTGCCGTTAATATAAACACACACCCCTCTCCACTGACCCGGCTTTGTTTATAATATGTGCAGAGGTGTCGCTACATATTATGAAAGGTCTATACATGTAATTGTTATAAAATTGTACTACCCGTTGCATAGATATGCCTAGGCCATTCCCTGACGGACAACTCAAAATTCGCGAAACGATTTTAATTACATGTGGTTGTACTTAATTATTTGTATATTTGGATGCTTTGTGCAGAGCTCTGTCATCATATTGTCGTCGGGATTTTTATGATGCGATTTTTTTCATTGAGACTAATTTATAGGAAACTTTCTTACGTTGCTGATGTAAATATCTCCGACAATTATTCCCATTTAAGTTATGTGTTGTTATGTTGTGCTTCAGATACTAGGATCTGATGCCATTATCTGTAGTTTGACCTTCCGGTAAGATGATTTTGGGTGATGCAGTTGATGGGAACGGAACATCAACCTGTTACTTTAACAGATTTCAATGCCCGGCCATTCTATGTGGACACAGTGCGCACAGTAGAGAGGCTCTTATACTGCACATGCGGTCTCATTTCGAGTACGAAGTTACCGCGGAAACACTGGGCAATGCGGTATTTACCAGAGAGAAAGACAGGTACACCTGTTCAGCCTGTAATAAATCCACTGATCTGAGATTGGCTTTCCTGGAGCATCTTCGCCATCATCTCTCCAAATTTCCTTATCGATGTGTTTCCTGCAAAGAGAACTTCAAATCAATTCCGGAATACCGACAGCATTTTAATCGCCGGCATCAGTATGACGCTCGCTGTACGCTTGAGAAGTTACTGTGCGTAAATGGAGATTCAAACGTTCTCAAGATGGCATCGATATTTGAACTCAAAGAGAATCCACAAAATGCTGCCGATCATAAGGTGGTTAAGCGAAAGAGACCTGCTAATTCTGAAGCAAAGCGACGCCCGCCGATGAGAGTCTCCGTAGATCCTTTCACTGATGGAAATGTTGACTCCGGTAAGGTATTAAGTAACATTAGCGTTTCTGACAATGGTAGCGCCGATAATGGGGAATCTGTGAAGATACCGAGTAGCATTCAGAGTATATCAGATAACAAAACCGTGCGCAATTCTGCTGTTTGTGGAGCTAAGGCGATTAAGATTAAGCAGTCAGACGTTGACTCTTTTGAGTCTGGCAGAACTGAATCAGCGAGCCCTGTAAAAAACGTAGGATCAGTAAAGAACTGTATGAAAAGTAAGCATTCCGACACTGATAGTGATATTCATCCTCGGAGAAAGTACGGTTATGCAAACGATCAATTCGTTTGCTTTGAATGTCGAGCATGCGTGTCCGATGAGACGGACTTCCGCGTGCATCTTTGGCAGCATATTCACGATTCTAAGCCGTGTAATCATGCATGCAAGTTTCCGTCAAAGTCAGAAAGTTGTGCAATAGTAGAAAGCGTAATACAGCTTTGTAGGCTTAGTCAGTCGTTTGGACTTTCGGCAAAACTTCTTGATAGTGTTAACACGTCAAATGCTAACTCCTCTGATGAGAAGAGAGGGGTAAATGACAGTGTTAATGTAAATAATATAGTAGCAACAGCTGAGTTGGACAACTTGAATGGTCGACAAGTGGGAAGTATTAATGGTACAATTGATGCAGCAGTGAAATCTGAGAAGATAGTAAAGGACAATACGTCGACATTTAAAATATCTGAGATAATTGGCAATATTACAAGTACATCGGAAGTGGATTTGGGCGAAGTTTCGCCCACTAAGTCGCATTCAATAACTTCAGGTAAAAATAAAAGCGTAATTGCGCTTAAATATTTTAGATATTTAATATTTAGTTACAGAATGTGAAATGCTTTGATAGGCTCTTGTGTGCTCAAGTGAACTGTTAACATCATCATCATCATCGTCTTCCCTTGAATCCTAGTTTAACTAGGGTCGGGATACGAATAGTGAAGTCTTACAAGAAAAGTGAACTCTTACTGTAGCTACATGTATATATCATTTAATTTTTTGCACAAGATTACTATTCGGCAAGTAATTATGTATTTTGTAGATTTGCTGATTTTTCGGGTGATGGATCGGTTTCGCATTAAACTATTAGATTGTACTTTTCTGATTGTACTTCCAAGGGGCGAATAAACATCTAGTCGTGTACACTTGGTGGTGTCCGGTCGATGGATAACCGACCTTAATGCTCCATTTCCTATCTAGACCCCTCCGTGTCGACCCATAATGGAGATTATTTGCACGCTAAACTTAAGTTAAAAAAATTTATTTGTACTTTTTTTGACCATGATTGAAATCTCATTTACAATGTTATTTAAAATTTTATTTGCTAATAATATATACCAATATTTATATATATGTTCAAATATTTTTTAAATGTATGATTTTCATGATATATTTATGTTTGATTTATTATTTTATAATTTTGAACTATCTTGTTTATTTGTGGAGACTATTAGTTAAAAGTTTATGCTGCCGTATAGACTTTCAGTGCTCAGTGTGTTAAAGAATACCATTTCTCAAAATAAAGTTACGACATTAAATTAGTTGTAACCAAACTGTTGTTGCCAAACTGAATTTTACAAAATTTATTGAAATTAGGTTAACTATCCGTATTGGCCTATCCAAGAAAATGTAACGACATTCAGATGTAATAGTTCTCCCGATGAGGGCTTAGCTTTCTCTTAGTGCACTGTCTACTGGCAGGACCATGGTATATATAGCTTCTCCACGTTTCTCTGTCCTCGCTTTTCCGGGAAGGCAAAGAAGCGTGGAGGCTTTATATGTGGGCTTAACTATCTAACTGAATGTATTCCAATAAAAGGCTTATATGAGCACATAAATGAGCACGCACATAAATGAGCACATACATGAGCACACAAAAAAAATGTACCCACACATGTGCACACACATGTGCACACAAAATGAGCACACAAAAGACATAAATGAGCACATAAATGAGCACATAAATTGGTGTATTGATTTACTATGTTCGATAATTTCTTGGAAACTTATTTTATTATGCTATTAAAATGTATTGTTGTTAATTTATGCTCCAATTTTGCATTTTGATATGAATCTCGAATTGCTTTTAAAACGATAGAATTTTTTCACAACTTGGAAAGAATTGAACAGTTTTTGCAATTGTAGAAATTTATAAACACCAGTAACTGAAGGAACTAATATTGTACAATAAAATTACATTTCAGGAAGCCTACATTGACATATGAATTTCTCATTTCTGTAGTGCTTTGATGCTAATGTACTACGTTTTATTGTTGCAGTGGCATCTCTTTGCCAAAATATCCGTCAAGATTCCACCCGTGCCGATGTTAAGATGTCTAAAGGCGATATGAATTTGACACACTTGAAAAGTGGTGATGGAAATCTTGCAAACGTTTCGGACGCTGGGGAAGAAATGGTATATTTGCGATATAGTAAAGAACCATTGTCTATACAATGCAAGCGCTGTTCATTTACAGGCAATACTGATAAGCATTTGTCTAATCATGAGGTAAATTGCAAGACTGGCGTTCCGTGGCACCAATACGATTTTATATGTCCTGAATGTAAATTCTCCTCTAAACGGAAAGGGCATTTTACCTGGCACATGGAGCATCACACCAGTGAGAGGACCTTAAGTTTCTTCAGTTGTTCAGTTTGTGGTCACGAATCCACTCATAGAGCACCTCTGGAAAGACATATTCGAACTTCCCCGCATTGTAGTGATTCCAACTGTAAGATAGTTGTGTCGAGTGAAATGTATCCTTATTTAAAGAATATTCGTCGTTGTCCACTTTGCAATGACGGTTATGTCTGGACTGTTCAAAATCGAAAGCGTAATATTATTAAGGTATTCATCAATCATATGAAAGGTGATCATAAATTGACGCAGCTAGCTGCTTATTTAGAGCAGAAGTATGGTGAATTTATTAACTGCCCGGAGGTGGTAGAGTTTCCCAAAAGGTTGCTTCTGCCTGAGCCTTCCATGACGAAAGCTGGTCAGTTTTCTGGCCCTACCACGGCAGGCGAAGGAGACTCTAAGATACTTGCCAAACCTAAGTTTGCACAACAGGGTAGTGCTACAGGCAGCGGTGTTGGTATGACTCTTGGAGCATCGATAGCAATAGACAAATATCATTGTGATAACTGTGAATTCAGCACGGATGACTTGGATATCTATACAGAGCATAGTTGCACTGATGAGTTCGATTCAATCTCACAGGCTTCAAAGAGCTCAACAGGAAATGTTTCTCGTCCCCCTAGTTATGCTGTAGAGCCTCTTGGATGCTCCAACATTGAGTCCGCTGTTAGAAAGGAAGCCAATCCTATCAGCCAATCTTCATCCGTTGAAGGAGCGACCAGACAGATAGCTACTGGGTCTTCAAAAGACACCCTTGGTTCTAGTCTTGGAAAAGGTGAGTCTTGGAAATGCAATCTTTGCATGTTCTTTTGCAATAACGCATTAGCCTACAAGCAGCATATGAAGGACCACGCTAATTATGATTCACTAAGGAGTGGTTTCAGATGTGGGTTATGCAATTTCATTCATCCGAAACTGGCAAATGCAAAAGGGCATGTGGTAAAGTTTCACTCGGATGTTGATAATCCTTTTGTTTTAACTCTGCCGGGATTGAGTAAAATTCCGGTAAAAGCCTCTGATATAAGCAAATCTCCTCGGAAATCTGCTGAAAACTCGGGTAAGCGGGAGCAGGCTACTCTACAGCATGACCTGATTTACCGAACGATGTGCAAGGCGCCAAAACGCAAGATGGGCTTTGATTCAGCTCGTGTACCACCTACGAAAAAGAAGGCTAGTAAAATTGTTGCTGGCAGATCTCCTAACGAGTCTTTGGTAATTTCCTATGAAGAAACTAGTAATTCTCGTGACGTGAGTGAAACGAATGAGGAATTGCGAAATGTACCTACTGCAATAAATACTCGTACTAACTTGAAAGCGACCTCAGGTTCGTTGTTGTTAGGGCTGAATACAAAGAAACCATCTGGGTTGTCATTTCAGTTGTGGGATGCGGCGACGACCACAGATGCTGCTTCTGTTTCGATTATCAGCCAACTAGCCGTCGATTCTCCTAAAATTTCCGAAGATGCCGTGTCACTGGAAGACGAAGCATCAGATGGTAGCGACGCAAAATTAGGCAAATCTTCGTCCAAAGCTGAAGAGCTCTGTAAAAAGAGCCACAAGGAGGGTTTGTTGACAAAAGAGCACCACAAGTTAAAGAGATCTTCGTCAAAATTAGAGGAATCCGCCAATGAGAGTAACAGAGACAATTTGTCGACGACAGAATCAAGTGGACTGACGTCACATCCTTCCAAGTCATCACTGCCAAAGTACCGATGCAAGTATTGTTCTGATCTTGAACCGACACACTTGTTAAGGGCAGTAAAGCATCATATTCTCATTGTCCATCTTCAGGGTATGATATATCGATGTCCACACTATGGATGCACTCACCCGGGCACTAACGGCTCTGCTATTTATGTAGTGAAGCATGTAGGTGATGCACATAGTGATGTGGTCACTTCTACCGACTGCTTGGCACCCGAACTTGAGCGTATGCTAGCGGTAGAGAATACGGATGGCGTCATTCTTATAGCTTTCACGGACACAATGGGGAATCCAATTCTAGAAACTGCGGATCTGAAGGAATATGCGAAAGGCGGCAGTAGTAACGCTACAGGTAAGTTAAGATATACACAGCTCCTATTCGTCGGTTTTTAAATTTTTTTTTATATATTCTGTATTAAATGAAATTATTACCTATTCTTATTTTTATTTGCATACTATTGATATTTTCCTGTGAACTTATTTCTTTTGCAGTTTTGCTAAATATTTGCAGATAACGTAAGAAGTTAATGTGATATTCAAGTGAAATTGATTACCTAGCGTATCCAAGTGAAATTTCATTACCTATAATATGCTGCATGTTATTAGCTTATATTGTTTAATTGAGCTATACATAAATTTACTAAGACCACTTTACTTTTCGCTATTTCTTTCCTTAATTATTGATAATAATAATAATTAATATCATATATAGTAATTTGTTCTGAAAATATCGTGAATGCTATTAATGGATGAGTTTCTATGGTCAAGGGCGATCGTGTTCTACTAAGATTCTGACAATAATACAATTCTGACCCGAATCATCGAACATCATAGGCTACTAATATGCTAAGTGAATCATCAATATTCTTCAAGGAACGATATGGTTTGCATTAACCCCTGTTACGCCAATGATAAGAATAACGCCGAAGCAAACCTTACAGAAATTGCCGCTGAAAATCTCGGGTATCCGGTATTAATATTTACAAAGTCTGTGGTCTGGGTAGTGCAAACTAGGTGCATCTTTTGATGGCGTAGTTATAAGTTGGAAGTTTATTTCAGTTTGTAGAAAGAAGTTTGAAATTTATTTACTTTGTAGACACGTCTGCGACAGCTGAAAGTGTGACAGATAATCGCTCGGAAAAAAAGAGAAACAAGAAAATTGAAGAGTAGGCTCATGTTTTCTTTTTTGCTTCAGAATTATTTAACTTCTGTAAGCAGTTTAGCGTACTTTATATATCATTTGAACATTGCTAGCCTTGTTTAGTCTTGAATTGTCGCCGGTTGGCACCACCAATTCTAAATCATCTTGTGATAGAATCTTTTAAATGTACTATCGGTCAAGTTCGGCTATTTAAAAATAATTCTGCTAGTTTGATAAAGACCTTTTATGATATATAGTGGTAGCTCTGCTGACATAATAAACAAAGCCTAGTGGGAGGGGTGTTGCTTATATTGACGGCTGGCAATGCTCAGTATATTTGCATATATTTATTATGTATTTCGTCATTAATTGACAGAATGGTATTTTAAAAAAATTATATTTCTATTACTTATCAAATGATGATAAACATATGTCTTAATTTACATTTAATTTATGTCTAGATAGAATATCTTGAGAGGATCTATTTCATTTAAAGGATATATTACATTACAATTGCCTGCCGCAAAACAATCAATTTTATGATCGTACGATGGCGCCTCCAACGAGTGAAACAATAGCTAGGGTGATTTTCACTATGAACACATTCTAGGAAAAAGCTGGTAAAGCTAATGCTAACGTCATTTTCCTTACTCGAAAACGATGTCCAAGATTTGAACCCCGCACATGCTGATCCGCGGTCGAATTTCTTACCGACATCGCCACTGGCTCTAGCCAACCCAGCTGTGGCCCAGGACACCCTTAATTGCTGAAGTTTTTATTAAATATTAAATTGTTATCATTAATCTGCATAAATAATGTCTAGACTGTGGGACAATCAAGTTAAATGCAACCCCGGACACAAAATTTCTACTGTAAAATAGCCTCTTTTAAGCTACCTGATTCAACTTGTTGTCGTCAAGCCACAGGGGCCCTATGGCAATAATTGAACTTTTCTATTTGACTGAGTACATCGTCTTTCCAATGTTTTGGAAAATTATTCTTCATAATGCCACCTTTATCTCTTATGTTGTCCAGCGGAATACGTCTTCTTGTTACACAAGTGAAGCTACGCTACAGTCGTAGAGCCGGAACACTTAGTTTACATTTTCTTGAGGGGTCTGACCTGGGGCATCCATATAATCTGAACAACATGATGCATGTTGCTTCATTGGTGATGCTAAGGTTAACGTCAGTTTTCTCACTCGAAAGAGATGTCAGTGACGGGCGAGCCCAGGATTTGAACCCCGCACATACTGATCCGCAGTCTAATATCTAACTTACACGTGTGGAAACCGTTTCATATGTTGCTTTTTAATGTTGCTTAAATGGTAGAATAGGCATATGGAATGAGTTACAGTGTTATAAAAATGAAGAGGGAAGTGAAGAAAATTGAGCATTGTGAGTTAGGCTAGGGAGCGGGGAAGCATATTTGCATGAGTCGTTATTCTGGGGGGATGGGGAAGGGGGTGGATTTTTGCAATTATACATATTAAGAATAATGGCTTATCTTAAGGATGGCTTATTTATACTTCATTTGCAAGTCGCTTTAAATTAGCGAGTTGCATAAAAGATTAGATTTAATTATTACATCGTGAATGACGTCCCTGACATTACCTTATGGCGAGGAACCGGACGTTAAATTCTTATTGATTGATTGATTGATTGAATGTTTTTGCTAACATTGCTTATGCAGCACGGGCAGTGAAACTAATAGAGAGTGTACTGGCAGTTCTAAGTCAGCGTCTCGTAGAAGTGCAGCATCTCGTCTGGGACTCTCTGACCGCAATCTTAGGGAAGGGTATTCCAGGATTCAGGGTCTGAAATCAATATTTATTGGACGTACAGAGTCGAGAACATCTTCGTCATCCGATGAACGCGCTGTTGAAACTTCATTATCATCTGTGTCTAATCAGCGCTTAGAGAATAAACAAAGAGCTATGTCTGTTGACTCAGAATCTAAAAAGATCTCCAAGACGTCGCAAAAGAATTCTGCATCTTCGTCTGGCGATGATGTTCCGAATGTGGAACCTGGAGGATCTCGTGAAGTTCAGCTGGACGTGATTGATTCTCAGCTGGAGACGCCTATTTCTGAGGTAATGGATCATTTCAATCTGCCGGAAAACGACTGTAGAGAGAAATTAAATCAACTCCCAACGGAATTGTTGGCGGAAATATTGACAACAACGGTGAAGAAATTTCAGTTAAGCGGGCTTGGAGAACATTTGATATCCGTTATTGATAGCTTTTCTAAGCAGGCTGGCACGCCAGTAATGATCGAGCAAATAAAATCGTCGTTGGAGTCAAAGTTGGGCAGAAATGAACAGAATGTAAACCGCGAAAGCTGCAGCGAAGGTGCAGACAGTGATGAAGCTGTAGCGAGTAAGAGAATTAAGCTGTCGCATTCAAAACAGACTACAGCAAAGGAAGCTCGCATCAAGAAGAACTGGAGAAGACTCGTTAATGAAGACGACTCTTCGGATAGCGACTGGGGTTCATCCATTTCCTCCAGATCCCGTTCCACAAATTCCTCTGCGAAGAGAGCTCATGCAAATAACAATTCTTCTTCTAAAGCCCAACACAGCGAGAATTTTGTTAGAACAAAAAATAAAAATTCGGCCTTCAAATCGACGGCATCAAAATCTAAAAGCCAGAAGGAATCTTCCAGACAAATGGCGGATGCTGTTAGACGTGAGAATGCTCTACAGTACCGAGCTGCTTCTCCTTGCAGTTCTACAGTTTCCGACTGTTCAGAATGGTCAACCTCTCGTCCGGTAATCAACTTGTACTGTCACCTCTGTACGTACCGCACAACGAGTCGAGTAGCGTATGCTCAGCATATGAAGAGAGAGTTTGATTTATCGGAGTCAGATAGAAGTGGCAATATGAAGAAAAAAGAAGATCAAGCATTGTCACCGCTGCGTCATCTCTGCGGATTTTGTTCTTATTCCACCTACCTCCAGGAAGAGTTTGATGATCATCTTCGTACTCACACGTTGGCCAAGCCATTTCGCTGCGGCTACTGTAACTATACTGGCTTTAAACCCTCCGTCGTTAAGCGCCACCAGCGTTCAGTACACAAAGATAAGCCAGAATTAATTGTTAAAAGTCAAAAGGATAGACTGACAGATGATTCAAAATCTAGATTGTCGTCTTCGGGAACTGGAAAAGTATCTCATAGCGGAATTGATCTTCAACCGCGGGTTGTACTTCGAAATGTGACCACGTTGAATCAACGGAACATTAAGATGCTACTCTTTAGACATGATTTAGACAAAATCAATATAACTTTCTAGCGTTATCTTTCTATTTAATTTAGTTGTAAGTGTTGACTGTGGAACGTGTCTCTGTTTATGTGGTAGATGAAATGTAACGATTTGCTTTCGTTATAAAAGTCTTAGACCGTTCTGTTGTTTTTCGTTGTCGGTTTTGAAAATTTTACTAACTATATCAACTTGTATGAACCACGCTACAATATCGACGCGAAACAGACCTTAAGGATGGAGGATATCAGGAAACTAGATTTGTTGATGTGGCTAAATGTGGATATGTAATAGAGAGTGGTTAAAGGGGGGGGGGGGATTTCGCCGGGAATTCAGCTCCTCTAGCCCTCATGTTTTCGCAGGTGCTTTCCCCAGCTAAGGGCCCATATTAGATAGTAGGTAGTAGGAGATCTGCAAAAACATTACAAGGGGCCCGAAAATTTCAGAGTATTTCCATAGCTCTCAATTCCCACTTTAACCACTGGGAGTAGAAGAAAAAGATAGTTAGACTCAAAAATTGTCAAAGAAGAAATCCTGAAGAGATTTGATACCGATAAACAGGATGTAAATATAGATTTATTTGATTTTGAGAGTTGAATAGAGTAACAAAAATCACACAAGGAAGAAGAGGCAGAATATGGCTCGAAACATTTCGATAAATTTAGTTAGCTCAGTTAAATCAACGATAGCTCTCTTCCTACCAGTGGCGTAGAAAATTATTATTTGTAGGGGGAGCTTCCACCCCATCTGTTCTATGCTTATATTGATGGAGTGGCAGCTTAAAAGATGCAGTTGATAATTGAAGCGCGAATCGACATCGCGAACCTTGAGCTAATAATTGAGTATAATTGAGATAACTTCATACTGAGAGTAGTCTGGAGTGTCGTGACATCATGGACGTGACATCATCATAACATTGACTAGACTTTAAACGTGTCTTAACTTAGTGACTTAAGAATTATGTCAACATCACAATCTGAAAATTAATTGAAGATAATAGAAACAGAATCCTATCCAATTAGGCCTACAATGTCTTTGCATGAAGCAGCGTCAAGGTTTTGTGCGCAATCAATCTGAAGAAGACTTTCCTTTATTTCTCCTTTGTAGCAGGGTTGAGCTTTTGCCAAGACAAAAAGTGCTTTTGTCAGGACGCTGGTAAAAACCGGTAAAAACCATCTAAAAAACTGTCAAGAACACACAGACTGTGTCAGAATGTCTTTATAGCATAGAGGTAACGCCATGAAGTTTCAAATAACAGATCCTGAGGTGAATTGAACCCTCATGGGTTCGAATCCTGCCACACAGATCTGAGAGTAATCAGGATGCAATTCTGAACAAAACCTGGTGTAGGCCCCTAACCACATCTTGAATTTTCAACAAAAATAGTTTGCACAATCCAACGACAGGAAAATACTAAATCTGTTGCCTACTTAGTCTATAGGCTATAGACGTGGATACCAATTGAAATTGAAGGTGTGAGTGAGGGAGAAAGAAACGTCATTGACTTTTTATAATTGTACTTCTGAAATGAAATCTGTCATTATATATGAACACTGAATGAACAATGATGAACTCTACATATAGGCCTAGACATTGATAGGAGGCACAACTCGGTGCACTGAGGTTTTAGAGTTTTGTCAATATACAGACGGAAACAAGTGGACAGACAGATCGCAAGAGAAAGAGAGACCGACTGAGAGACAGAGAAACATTTACGAAGGGGGGGGGGAGAGTAGCCTATAATAAAAAATCTAACTACAAGAGATATGGAGGCAGTCAGCACCATAATCATCGGTGTTCCATTGAATCCCAGTTTAACAAGGGTCGGGATACGATCATACGAATAGACCTTCACCATTCCTTCTGTTTCACACCATATCATCAGTCAATCTTCTACAGTATTTTTGATTTGTCTAGAAAATTTTGTAGCAATTTCTGGAAACTAGGCGCTCGCCAACCGAATGCCCTCTCTGACGATGTCTTGGATCGAAGTTCTTTTTCGCCTTACTTTTTGACACGTGCAGTCCACGGCTAGTCTGCTCTTCAACTGGCCTAACCCTATCACAACACGGATAAATTGGTTTTATGGGCCATATATTTGATATAAATTTAAATATGAATATAATTTGATTAACATTTCAGCGCTGCCTATATATAATATACACACACACACATATATATATATATATATATATATATATATATATATATATATATATATATATATATATATATAGAGAGAGAGAGAGAGAGAGAGAGAGAGAGAGAGAGAGAGAGCCATGTTTATTCCTACAAACAATGACAGATAGTCAGATATCAAAAAGATTAAATATGCTCACAAACAAACACCGTGTACAGAAGAATAAAAAAGGTGCAAAGAACCTTAAATTAATTAATTAGTTTTCCTGCATAAGGGCCAGCAGTCGGGACATTATCCTATCTTGCTGTTCACCGACATGCACAGTAACTCAGATTAAAGTTTAACTCGTACAAGCTTAAATTTCACTTGTTTCGATTAACTTATATAAATGCATGCAGTATTCCGCAAAATTACAAATCAATGATTCCATGTATCCAATAAATAGTTTTTTTTAATGAGCCTTTGAAACATATTGCTGTTGTGTAGGCCCATGGATCTCTTAAATCCCGGAATACTGTTCATGGTTTTGCAGATATTTAATGTTATTTAAAAGTTATATTTAAAAGTTATTTAATAAAAAATTTCTCGGTTGGACTGCAAGTAGGCCTACAGATAGTTAATACACAGGTGGTTAATTAGTGTAAATAGACTCTATAGGTTTTATAGTCACCATTTTCGTGATAGAAATGCATTCTCAAGTACAGGTACAATTACAGTTTCAATTCGTGACACGAGTATTGATTTAACAACCAACAAACCACGCTTCCTATACATTATACAACGACAAGTCAGACTTAAAGCGGACTAGCCTACTCAACAATGTGCAACTTAAAGTAAAATCTTCAAGAAAGAGAGGTCCGGCTGAATTCTAAAGAGACTGTCATAATTCCATGTGATTTCTTCTTCGCAATAATTCTTATTCACAACTTTAAAATTTTAGACAAAGGAAACTGAAAAAGAGACTCGCAAACTATGGTTAAGTGAAAGGTTGACTTTCTGTTTCTGTAATTGTTGGGACGAGATCTAAACTGCAATTCCTGATATTGATTTTAAATGAAGTAAATGTCCACGATCTTAGACCAATACGTAAACCTTCATGCCGCTAGTACCCTTCCTTGGACGGACTATACGGAGTTTTACTCGCACCGTCTATGGACGCTCAATGTTGTCAAGTACAACAGTAACACTCTAATCTTAAGCTTATTGTTGTTGTTGAGTTGTAAAATAATTATAATAAGCTTAAATAACATGCTGGAGCAGAAAGCACAGAATGCTTATTTAAGACAATATAATTTATTGTTTAAAAATTTTATTAATTATCAATTCCGCATGCAAAAGTTGGAGAGAAGCGAAATGTCTAATGCTTTGGATTGATTTCAAAATTTTGCTGATCGTTATCAAAGATTTCGTTTACGTTGTAGTGTGAGGCTCTGGTTGTTTGTTGATACTGTAGTCGCCTGTAGGCTTAAAGGTGTATTTTTCATTCGTATGTTCCAGAGATAATGGATATGAAGTTTGGTATGAAATGCATGTATTTACCACGGTCCTCTGGTTTAGAGCAATGGCTTGTCATGACACGCCAAGCGGCGTTTCGATTCCTTCTTGTCAACTATTTATGTAAGTTCCAATAATTTTTCTTGGTTACTTGTAATTGAATTGATTTTAATTAACTAATTTAGTAAATGCAAATTGGATAATTGTTACGTTTACGTTATTTAAATACATTTCACAAACATTTCATTTCAGTTCATTTAATGGTTTTATAAACTGAATAAACCTATAATATCTTCGTACTTTATTTGTCCCGCTAGTTGGAGGCCTAGATACTAGGAATTATGTTAAACGTTGCTGATTAAAGCGTAAAAATTGCTCTGAATAGGAGCATCCTACTTCCCACTGCCAGGCGCAAAAGGCAATGCAATTCCTTGCTATAAATCTTAATTCTCTTTGGATTTAAAAAGAACAAACCATTGTGTTAAGTCTGTTTCATATTCTGATAACTGAACGAGATATGCATAATAATCTAAGCCTAATGAATATGTATCTTGGATCTACCAATGATTTCCATCCGTTGAGAGCTACTAGCGTACGTGATATTGTATTCATAGAGAAAAAAGATTCACTAAAAGTCTTCACGGCATGAGTGGGCTTCAATATTCAGATAGACTAAAAGTTTTAGAAAGAGTCCTAGGAACAATGCCGATTAAAATTAGACTTATAAATATTACATGTATTACAAAATAATTTTCAACTTAGTTGATCTAAAATCAAATTAGATTTTCCTTTTCAAACAAAGTGTTACTAGGAATAGGCATAATGGTAAAACTATTTATTTAAATTCCTTTGGTGTCAAAGCTGAAAGATATTATTTAAAAAATCGATGTGTTGCGGCTTGGAATTCTTTGCCTTTTATATAACGTTGTTAATGTTAAATCCTGAAATGATTTTAAGAAGAGTCTAGTTTCTACTGATTTAAGAAAATTCGCAAGGATGCGAGTAGGATGGCAAAATTTTAACAATATTTTCATTAGTTTTGCACAATGGAGTTACTTGATAATGTAGTATACTATAAGTGCTTGTATTTTAGATTTAAAGTCTTTATGACTATCCTAAATCAATTGAGATGTCTATCTAATACTTTGTGCAGTTATGCCCATAAATACACTGTAACTTTTATTGTATTTTGTGTAGTTTAGTCGGAAAATATAGCCCAATTAAGTGTCATTGTTCTCCTTAATTTTTTTCTGTACACTCATAGACTTGATATTTTTGCACTCAAGAATTGAAATGTATCATTACATGTATGATGTGATAAATGAAATAAAAAAATAAATGAAAACTACTTTAAAAATTCAATTAATAAATTAAAGTCTATATGTTAAGTCCAAAATGCATTAGAAAATGAATACGGTTTTCCTTTAATCTATTTAACATTAATTTTAGTCAATATTAATTTTAAGGAAAAATTGTCATAGTTAATATTGTAATTAATTTCATTAATCGACGATTGTCAGAGAGATTATTTTGATTTGTATATAACTTAGTTTTATCGGGTGAAGCTGGAAAGGGATCATTTCAAATGATGCCAAAAGCAACCGGTAATCCAGACCAGTGCGCTGTTGATCCCCCGTCAGGATTCTATGAAAAAGTTACATCAGCGAGGCGCTGTGCTCTGTACTGTGTCATCCAGTCAGCCGAATACTGTTCTAACTTTAACTTCAACAGACTGACGGGCAACTGTGCAGTTTTCTATTTTCGGCCCAACTGCTACACTCCTCAAGAAGGATGCATTCATTATCAGGTAACCAATCAATCAATCATTCAATCAATCAACCATTCAATCAATCAATAAACCAATCAATCAACCGTTTATTCGATCAGTCAATCAATCAATCAGTAAATCAAAGTCATTCACTGAGCCTGAATATCAATTAGTCGGATTTTCAATCAAATAAATAAATAAGTATTCTCAATTTAAAATTGTTTGAATCAATGTAACAGCACATATTTATTCAATCCAAGTCGGTTTTCGAAGTTGAATAGTGGGAGCCAGCAAACCTCGTAGCAAAAATAATTCAATTTGAGCATTACTGTCATTACTACATCGAGTGAAGTTAGGCACCAGACAACTAAATCGCTGCTTTAGAAATAACAAATAACCGTTTAAGCTCCTTAACGGTTTAATATAAAAATTCACTCAACCAAACCAAGCACCATGAAACCAGTCTCAGGGACTTAATTTGGAGCCAATGCTGTGGTGTCATAGACAGAAAATTTGGAATTTTGGTGGATAATGGACTCTATGTTCATTGTAAAAATCATGAAGACTCTGCGTCGGTAACTACCCACGAAGACTGGTGGAATCCAATTGGTTCATTTTCTTCAAATTTCTCGGACAATGCAATATGCTGGATGGCCTAGTCATACATGTATATGTAATTCGTACCAATCTTTTTTGTTGTTGTTTTAGTGGACGAATCAGCTGCCTCCAACAGGTTTGTCACTGATGTTTGTCCTGATAATTTTTGTTTGAATTTCTAGATTGCGTGTGTTAGTCCTTCATATGCAATTTGACGATCCGTGAGTCTCTGAAGTTCTGCACCAATATTCTTGCCTTCCAATCCAACGATATATATATATATATACATATATATATACATACGGCTATATATATATATATATATATATATATATATATATATATATATATATATATATATATATATATATATATATAAATTATGTAAAAAAAATTAAATAACCGCTATATATATATATATATATATATATATATATATATATATTTATATATATTTATATATATATATATATATACGGCTGGAGCCAATGGCGAAGTCGGTAAGATACTCGACCGCGGATCAGTAGGTACGGGTTCAAATCCTGGGCTCGCCCGTCACTGACATCGCTTTCGAGTGAGGAAACTGACGTTAATCTTAGCTTTTAGCTTTAGCTTTTTTATATAGTCAGAAATAGAATAGATATTGCTCTTGAAACATAACGAAAAAGAATGTTAATCCCTTTATGAATATTTTACCTAACTAATTATATCTACGGGACAACATGATGTTACAAACTCCTCTGATGTCTTACCTTATTTCTCTCTATCTTTCTTACACTCTCTGTCCATCTTATTTTTTCTTTCTATCTCTCTCTCTCTCTTATGTCTCTCTCTCTCCCTCCCCCTATAGTAGGCCCTGTGTCTTTCTATCATTTTACTGCTACTTCACGGTGAGCCCATGGCATAGAACTCCTACAATTATCTCTATCACTTGTTTCATTGTTGTTTCTCTATCTCTCTCTCTTTCTCTCTCTCTCTCTCTCTCACCCATAGTAGTAAAGTAAGTAGTTAGCTCTTCAGTTTCTATATATCCTTTATATTTATTCATCCCTAGAATCCCATAGAACACCAATCATTTGCAAATTTGAATCAATCTACAGCCGTCAATCAATAGGCATACATGTCAGTTAATAAAAATTATACAGCCGATGTGAACGCTAGTTTCTTTTCTCAAAAGCGATATCAACGACGAGCGAGCCCAGGATTTGAACCCATACACACTGATCCGCGGTTGAATAACTTATATTCCGTCAGTGGCTATCGCAATTAACTCATCCCTTTTTGATTTTTAAAAATAACATTTCCTGTTTATTATTCTCGAAACACTACGCAGTATTGAACATCATTCAAGCATATCAATTACCATTGTTGAATAAATAGTAACAACTAGGCGTAGCAATTTCGCTATTAAATTTGGAATTATTAAATATTTAAAGTTAATGATGTTAGGCCTATAATAAAAACGATTGAGAAATCCTTGCTTGTATGCATCACGCTTGTATGCATGCTTGCATGTATCATCACGCCTGTATGCATCACGCTGGTATGCATCATGTTGGTATGCATCACGTTTCTATGCATCACGCTGGGTGGTAACTAAACAATCAGCGAATGTGGACTACACCCGCTTTCATTAGCTTTGAACCTATTAATAAGGACGAAATTTATTCAATTTATCGTTCTAATTTGTCTATTTCATTAGGACCGAACCTGGCTCTTAGAAGACCGGCGTTTCAAAGTTCCATCTACAGTGGACACGGATGGCCCAACATCGCCGAATATGCAGTAGATGGAAATAGAGATCCTCACAATAATAACTTATCATGCACCCAGACAAATGAAACCTGGCATCCTTGGTGGTACGTGGACCTGGGAAACATCACAAGAGTTTCTCACGTTAGAATAACCAACCGAGATGGATACTGTAAGTTAGTCTCGGTTTCTGTTGTTTATTCTTTAATGGAAGGATGTAATCAGCGTGCCTTATTACACTCCATGGTTCGAATAGTAGGTTCAAAATGTAGGAAAATATTGATAATAGCATAGATTTTTCTAGTATTTAGCAACTGCAGTAAAGAGTCGAAATATAATTATACCACTTGCTAGACGTATGTATTATTCATTATAGTAGGCCTAATTTAATCATTTGGGAAAACAGGATTGTTTTCTCAGGTAATGACGCCCCTGCCCAGTAAATGTTAGTCGAAGCTAAGGAAGGCATAGGGGCTCACCTCGTATTAAGCAGAATACCCCAAGAATAATCGTATATCAAAAGAAATGTTATAGGTGATTTAAAGATCCACAAATATGGGGACAGTTGCGGATCTAGGAGAGGCCCAGGGGGCCCAGCCCCCCCTTAGTCCACAAGTTAAAAATTGTAAACTATGTTATATATTTTCATTGTTTCCATGGCAATTTCTATATGCAAGTATGTTTGTAAGGGTAATGGTTAGGAGGGGGGGTTAGAGGGGAACTCAGTTCCACGAGCTCGATTTTTTCAAATATAGGACTAGGTGTCCATATTTGGTATACTAGAGCCCTGTATAATGGATGGGGGCCCGAAAATGTTGACCTTTTCACTAGCTGTCAATTTTCACTTTAACCACTCTATAAGTAGAAAAAAGGGTGTAAGTAAAAATGTGAACTCTGTCTCGGAGCAGTGAAGCAAACAGCCTTGTCTTGGAGAGGCTTAAGCCCCCTACCGCTAAAATTATGTCACTTTTGCAATTCGTTCATATCCGCTGAGTTTCTTTAGGGGTTAAAAATTAACCTACTTTTTTCAAAACAAATGTAGGATTTTAGGCAATTTAGGTGTTCCCCGTACTTTAGTACGGGTATGAGTGGAGGGGGGTAAGGAACGGGGATACACTCACTCTATGATCCGATCGCAGTAGTGAAAAATTGTTGAACCCCCACTCCTCCCCCGTAGCATTTTCCTGTTTGGTCACATGCCCCGACGAAGGTGGATAGTAAGAGAAAAATGTGTACACTCTTCAAAAAAATTTCGGCCCCCCTTAGAGAATTGCTGGATCCGCCCCTGTATGTGGACATGAAGATGAAAACGGAAGATAGAGATGAGTGGATGCGTTATAAATTATGGACCTGCCAGTAGGCAGTGTACTAAGAGAGAGAGAGAGAGAGAGAGAGAGAGAGAGAATTTAATAGTGTGCCGTAAGAAAAAATCAGCAACTCCTAAAGAGAAATAGTTTTGTAGACCATATCTTAGCCAAGGCTACTCTTAATTTGATATAATGCTGCTTCTTCTTTTGTACATTCATTTGAAATCTTTTTCTAATGTTGCTGTGTCGCTTTTGTTTCATTTCTGAACATTTTCAAATGATGGATTTCGATGTTGCTTATCATATATAAACGTCGTTGGATTTTGTAGGATGTTTTAGTTAATGGTTAAATAAAGTTGTACAACTTTTGAGCAATGTGTGACATTGTAATTGCAATGTGTGACATTGTTTTCCACATCTGCGACTATTATCTCCGGTCATACTGTGGCTGAATAAAACTTGTAGTAGGGTAAGCTAGAATAAATTAACTGTTTTGTGCCATCTTTAGCATGGAGGCTGTCACAGTTTGTTGTCGGTGTAACTAACAGCACTCTGTCAGGAACGGGCCCAACTAACACAACGTCACAATGTCTCTACTACCCGGGCGAAGTTCCTGCTTCTGCCACAATACTTACATATTGCCGTAATGACATAGAGCCGGGTCAATATCTCTATTTTACAATTCGCACTAAGGAGGTTTCTCTGACTCTTTGCGAAGTGGAAGTCTATGGGACAGTTCTCTGATTTCCAGTGGAGTATGGAATACCTGGTATACGCAACTGGGACTGTGAGCTGAAACTGAAACAGAGTCGTAATTGAGAACATTCATCAATGTAATGAATAAATGAAGAGTCGAGGACGAAGAGAAAACGCGGACACTTAATGTCATTTAATGATATAGGAAATGAGGAATGTCAGATTTCTCGCTACAGTACGAGAATGATGAGAATAATTAAATGACTCTTTCTCGAGTCGTCTGTAATTTAAAAATACTCCAATCCACACCTCTTCTCTACTTAAGAAACTGCACTGGCTACCCGTCTCCTAACGAATAATATTCAAGATAGTTTCATTGACCTTCAAATGTTTAAATTATGGTAAACCATCCTATCTATCTGATCTTTTATCAATCTATTAACCCTCTTGTAGTCTTCGTTCCTCTAGTAAAAACCTCACTTTGTCAAATCTTAAATCTGTCATGGGCAGACGCTCCTTCATGTTTTCTGCCCCGACAATGTGGAACTGTGTGCCATAAGATATTCGAGTTTGTAATTATATTGGTACATTCCTTGGCAAGCTAAAAACCCATCTTTTTCCGCAAATAGGTCTACATTTTGACACGCTTGCCTTGGATATTAGACATGCACTGTCTTGATCTAGCCTTCTATTGTGGTCTCTGTGTACTCATTCGTCATCGTGTGGTGCTTTGGCGCCTATTTGTGTAGAGTCTGCAAGAGACGTCCCTGATATTGCCTTGTGGCGAGGAACCGGACGTTAAATTCTTATAGATTGATTGATTGAATTAAAAACTTAAGCTTAATTCTTTCGTTGAATATAAGTTAAAAATAATATCTCTACAGCCGTGCAGGCACCTCTTAAAAAATATTAAAAACTTTATGTTAAGCTCACCCTGGTATATAACCCGAGAACTAGGAATCTTTAATTTAAAACTTCATGATGTTGCCCGACGTTCTACGGACTTAGCTATGTAAATATTCTGAAATATGTTTCGAATCGAATGCGTATGTCTTAATCTACTCGTTAGTTTACTCAAGGTAACCAGAACTGGAATAGATGGAAGGTCATTTTAGGGCACCAAATTCGACGAATGTTTAACATGGCGAATTTAGATCTAATCGCTTGTTGAACTAAATTTATAGCCATGTCCTCAGAATAATTACATAGTATTTCAAAAATAATACTATGGCATTTTTACGCAGCAAAGCATGCTATTTGTCTTTGTATTGCTTGCCGACGGCGAATTAATATGGGCCTATTAACACTCTCGAACTGAGGCGATAGCCTCTTTCAACCTGTCAATTGTCGGAGTGTTTGACTGCCCAGCAGGGTTGGATTTGTAGGGGTAAGCCGGGGATTTTCCCAGTCACTGATTACTGACTTCCCCTAACTCGTTTAAAACTACATTTTCCAAGGGGAATTCATAATCCATTAATTCTCACTTATTATTCATAGCTTTTGATAGCATTCTGAATTGAAAAGTTGGCATTCATGGATAATGAATTCCCCCTTTTCAGTTCAGTATGCCATTTAACGCTATGAATATGAAGATACTATTTATAAAAGTGCATTTTCGGCTTCCAAGGACTTCGTCCCACAGCCCCCCTACCTGTGCTCCATTCCTGAACCCCACATTTTGGTTTTATTGCAATATTGCTATTTAATTAGCTGGTCCATTAAACTTAATCCCACTGGTCTAAAGGGGGAAATCGTGAATTATGGACATCCGGATAAGACGGACAACGTACTACATTGATTGTCAAAAGTGATTTCTTTCACTTTATTCGATTTCTACGCTATTTCCATGACAACCGTTCATCAAACTGTGTCAAATATGTTTATTGGCTATCTCAAAAAATGGTGCCAGAAAATTTGTTAGCAAAAATAGCTAGATTGAATTAGGGGAATATCCTTATAATATTTCAGATTTAGCTCATTATGGATTGCACACTAACTACTGATAGGCCTACGTTCAGGTCTAAAATTTTATATGATGTAAGGTGATGTAATAGGTAGCCTATATTTAATTCCCATATTTGTTAGAAAATATATAGTGGAAATGTAAAATAATAATTTGAAAATAGACCTATTAACTATCTGCATTTATGGGCATCTATCATATCAAAGAGTGTTTTCATAACCTCTCTTTCAATATCGATATAATTTTTCTTAGTTGTTGTGATAATAGCAATTTAACAATTAGGCCTATAGGACAAGTGAAGTGTGTCTATTTTGGGCAGTGCAGTTAATGATCTTGCACCAATCTATGGAATTTATTCATATAATTGTTGAATTTAAATGCAATTTCTTAATTATATGCATATGTAATTTTAGAAAATCTGGATTCATTTATGAATTTGAAATGTTTTGAACACTATTAGATATATATGATGCTTGATGTTCCTCTCATTGATATTTCTCTAATGAAAATGAGTCAAGTTGTAGATTCTGATTTCCATCAATGGCTGATGTTAATAGCTGAATCTGCAATTCTAAATAGCCTGAATAAAGTTGCACAAGTTTGGGAACTATAGCTCTGTTATTTCATTACATTATTTCGTTTGTTGTTTCATTAGCTGACGTAGCCGAATTGCGATGGGTAATTGCTTCTTTTTATAAGGTTTCCGTTAGCTACCTAGTATTGCCTAATTCTTGAGTTTGCTCTGGGCTGCAACACAACACAATTTGATACAGTATGCACTTAAATATATCTACATATCTATGGAATACATGAATAAATATATATAGACAGTTAAATGAAATCAAATAAGCAAATCAAATTAACTGAAGACGGTTTAATTGGTGTCGGGAAACGAATAGATCTCCTTCATTCTTTATCCTATACCATATCATCGGCCAATTCCCTGTCAAATTCTCAAACCATTTTAGAAAATTATTTGTCAATTTCTGAGATTTACGCTCACCAACCGAACGCCCTTTCTGGCGTTGGTTTGGATCTTAGTACTTTGTCGCCTTTTCTGACACGTGTTGTCCACGGTTAGTCTATTCTTCAACAACCCCGACACAACACGGGTAGACCTAAACGGAATTTGTATTGTCCTTAGGTTGATTGATTTGAATATGAATAAAATGTGATTAGCATTTCAGTTATTCCATTTTCCAGCGGAGAGCATATAGCTTACACAATTCTTATTCATCATTTTAATGAAAGAACATTATTCAGTACAAATACAATTACTTAAACAATTCGTGACTCCATTATTGATTTCTAGCCAGCAATATAGGCCTACACTGTTCTATACATCGACAAGTCACGTTTGAAGCTGGCTACTCAACTAAATGTAAATTAAATCAAATGTTAAAGAATGAGAGGTCGGGTTGCTTTCAAAACAGTCTGTCGCAGACCACTGTAACATCTTCGACAACAAGTTCTATTCATAACTTTAGTTATGGGAGATTTTAAAAAAACTGAAAAAAGACTATCAGATCATTGTTACTGAATTTCTGTTTCTGTATTTGTTGAGACGAGATGTAGGCCTACTGTTACTGCTAATGATTTTAAATAGTTTATTCCTATTAAATGAAGTGAATTGCAAAACAACCTAACAATATCCTGGAAGAGAAGGCATAGAATGCCGGTTCAAGACAACAATCAATTGTTTTAGAATGTAATTAATTATCAATTCAGCGTCCAAAAGTGGGATTGAAAGGCAATGTTTAACGCTTAAGTTTGTAAGAATTTTAGCTGCATGATCATTTATTGTAGTACACCCAGTATACCTCGGTGGTCCAGCGATCATGAATCTGAAGTTTGGTATCAATTATCTATCACTGTCTTCTGGTTTAACAAAATGGATTGTCATAACACTCCAAGTGGCGCATCACTTACTTCTTGTTAACTATTTATGTAAGTTTCAATAGTGTTTCTAAATTAATTTTAATTGAGTTGGTTTTAGTTAGATAATCGTAACTTGTAATTAATATATACACATTTCACCGTAAACTGAATGAACTTATAATAACTTCATAATTTATTTATCCCACAAGTTGGAGGCCTAGATACATTAAATGTTAACCGTTGTTGAATAAAATGTAAACATTGCTCTTGGCTGGAGTCATGTGGCAACATCGGTAAGTTACTCGATTGCTTATCAGCATTCGCGGGGTTCAAATCCTGTGCTTGCACGTCGCTGACATCGCTTTCGAGTGAGGAAACGGACGTTAACATTAGATTTATCTGCTTTTCGTTTGAATGGCCTACTTCCTAGAATGAGGCTCAAAAGGCAAGACAAATCGTTGTTTTGAATCTTGATTCTCTTTTAAATAATAGGAAGCACCGGTAGTCGTAAAAGAGCAATTCTGAAAAGACTGTCTCGTATTCTGATAATTGAGCGAGATAGGGCCCATGCATATTATTGTACAGAGTTCGTACGTACCTTGGATCTATAGGCCTACATTGATTTCCATCAGTTGGGAGCTATTTAGGTAGCCTAGATGACTAGGCCTACATATATTTGCAGAAACGACCTGAATATATTCGCATAAAAAGTTATAATATCGATGTTAAGAGTTGAACAATCATTCTTTCTAAAATGAAGGTGTTTTACACAAATTTTATCATATTGAAATTAATAAACTTAAACATCGACATAGTAAATATTACAATGTACTCAATTAATCATCGATTGTCAGAGGAATTATTTTGGTTTGCTTGTAGTTTTGTCGGGTGAAGCTGGAAACGGATTATTTCTAAAGATGCCAAAAGAAACCGGAAGTCAAGACAAGTGCGCTGATGATCCTCCTTCCGGATTGTACAGAAACATTGCATCAGTGAAACGCTGTGCAGTGTATTGCGTTCTGGAGTCTGCCGAATACTGTTCTAACTTTAACTTTAATGAACTGACGGGTATCTGTGCAATTTTCTTTTTTCGGCCAAATTGCTACTCTGTTCAACAAGGGTGCATTCATTATCAGGTAATCAATCAATCAATTAGTCAATAAATCAATCAGTCAATCAATCAGCAATAAATCATTCAATCCAACAATCAAACGGTCATTCATTGAGCCTTATTATCAATTAGTCGATTTTAAAATCAGTCGTTATTAAAATTTAAAATTGTTTTAGTCGTTAATTAATATACATGCACTTCAAATATTTCGGCGATCACGTCAGTTTACGAAATTGACTATCGCAAGCTAACAAACCTCGCAGCAACGTCAAACCAACTTGACCATTACTGTCATCCATTACTACATCAAGTGCTATTCTGCTGTAACCAACTAAATCGTTGCAATGAAAATAAACTGTCCAGTAATCTATCACAGATATAAATAAACCAAACCAAGTACCATGAAACCAGTCCAATAGGCTTAACTAGGACTAAGTGCTGTGGTGCCATAGACAGATAAACTTTGGAATTGTTGCGGATATCTTGTTCATTGAAAAAATCTTGAAGCGTCTTTTACTTAATGCTGCGTCAGTAGCTATCTATGATAACTGGTGGAATTAAATTGGTCCGTATATTCTCCCAATTTCTCACGAAGGTGTATTCCGACAAAAATAATAAGTCTAATCTGCTAGGTGATCTAGTGATATAGACCTTTTATAAAAGGTGTTTACATTGAAAAATAAAATTTTTTCATTCGTTGGCGGCACCACCGTGCAATGATAAACTTTATTGTTTACGGAAGGCAACTGCAATGTAGTATATCAAAAAAATTAATATAATTATCCCCTCTAGATATTCTATCACAACATATATTAAATGCCAATTAAGACATATGTTTGTCGTCATTTTAAATGAAATTAAAATATATACTTTTTAATTTTTAAAATACCATTATTTTAATAAATGAAGAATAACAACTATGCGAATATACTGAGAATAGCCAGCCGTCAATATAAGCACACACCCCTCCCCACTCTCCCAGCACTAACCACTAGGCTTTGTTTATTATGTGAGCAGAGTTACCACTACATATTATAAGAGGTCTGTACGTATGTAGGCCTCTAATATTTAAACTAATTCAGTTTTCTTCAAAAGCCCGACAGTTTAAAACATATGCTGTTTAATTTAATTGTAGAAATATAATAAATATTATCTCAAAAAACAATTGCTGAATACATACTAAAAATTAACAAATAATTTCACTTGTTCAATATCAACTGGTTTTTTTTTCAGTGGACTGACCAGTTGCCTCCAACAGGTTAGTCGCTGATGTTTATCCTGTTAATGGTTATTTGAATTTATTGAATACTCGTGTTTGTCCTTTATACGAAATTTGTGGACCTGTTCGTCTCTGAACCGAAAGGCTTGCTTTCCAATCCTACGATAGTTAGAAAAGGAATTGATCCTGCACAATGTGATAGGAGATTATTCTTAACTCGGCGTTATCGTAAATGTGCACCGTCAATGAGCAACGATTATTGATTGATATGTTCGCAGAAGAAATTAATAAAATTGGCTACAAAAAATTGTCATAAATTAAACTGTGAAAGTGTGCAAACGTTAACGATTTAAGTTATATTCCATTTCTCAATAGATTTATAGAGATGCTAGGTTGCAATGATATTGATATGATAGATGCTCGACCCCGTATCGATCAGTATGTGCAGGATTCAAATCCTGGGCTCGCCCGTCACTGACATCGCTTCGAGTTATGAAACTGAGGTTAACATTAGCTTTTTTATCTTTTAAGTAAAGTAAACAATAAGCGAAATTGGATTAGTCCTACTTACGATATGGTCAAGATCCAATCAACCATGACGACATATAATCTATTTATCGTTCTAATTGATCTATTTCATAAGGACCGAACCTAGCTCTCAGAAGACCGGCGTTTCAAAGTTCTACCTACAGTGGACAAGGTTACGCCAACCTCGCCGAATACGCAGTAGATGGAAATAGGGATCCTTACAATTTCCATTTATCATGTGCCCAGACAGACGAAACATGGAATGCTTGGTGGTACGTGGACCTGGGCAACATCACAAGAGTTTCTCACGTTCGGATAACCAATCGGAATGATTTCTGTAAGTCTCTCTTTCTATAGTTTTACTCTTAATTTAATTAAAGGATGCAATCAGAGTGCATTACTGCCATCCACGGTTCGGATGCTAGACACAAATTGTAAGAGAATATCATTAAGTTATCGATTTCCATATTAATTGTCTGTTAGAGAAGACAGTCGTTAATAACTATAGGTATTATCGATCCAATATACAATACCGTAATTTAATTGATAATTATCTTAAAAAATATCAGTAACTCTTTATGGAAGAGTAATTTCAGTATAAAAACGATAAGCGAAGGCTACTCTTAAATGTCTAACATATTACTAATTTTTTCTTTAGCCTACCTTGATTCAAATCTTATTCTGATGACGCTATATTGCTTCTGTTTCGTAACGGACCATTTTCTAAATGTCAGAAACTAATTAAAAATTATGTAACCATTAGGCCTACGTTAAATTTATTGTTGTATACATTAAAAAATATGCAGTAAGTTAGCTTAAGCTATTACGCAGAAACCTAATATGTGTATGCCTCCTATGCAAAATGATATCTATTATCCATGTCACGCTCGTGATATATACAATTTCTATTTCCATATCGTAATAGTAATAGTGCAGCTAGATATTGTTAGTATTATGTTACTGCTACAATAGCGATATTGCGTTTTCGTTACTAGGTTCATGCAACTGAATCTCAAGGCCACCAATGCAGGCGTGGCTGCGGAAATCGTTGTTACAAGGAAGCTCTAAAAATATTGAAATATCGTAGAGGCAGAAGATAATTCCGGTGTCAATTAAAATATTGGGTCAGATAATCTGCCATGTCCGTGTTTAAAACATTGTACCCATAGTATTAAATATTTCTTTTTTTACCTCGGAAGATGTTCACCCAGGTATAGAAAGCAAGCTGCATATCAGAAAAGTGACGGAGACAAACGTACCGCCATTGACTGAGGCTTTATATAACTGCAAAAATCTTTATTCGGTGCTTTAGCAGTACTTTAATTGGAATTGCAAAATGGCGATTGAGTGGATCGCGTTTCGATATAGGCCTATTCTTCTATTGCAACTATTCTTAGAAACCTCTTTGCTTTTATGCTTCGCAAATAGCCTAGTATTGATTAAAATATAAAATAATACTAACAGCAAATTGGTACTATTACGCATGAAGTTTGGTATATAATCATAGCTAATTTAGCATTAAATTGTCAAGATGCTAATTCTTCATAACAATAATTGTTTTCCACATCTGCGACAATTCTATGCGGTCATGAAGTGTCTAAATTAAGCCTGCAGTAGAGTAAACTATAATAAATTATCTGTGTTTTGCTATCTCTAGATTGGAGGCTGACTCAATTCGTTGTGGGTGTAACTAACAGCACTCTGTCAGGAACGGGCCCTACTAACACAACTTCACAATGTCTCTACTATTACCCGGACACGGTTCCTTCTGCTGCCACAGTACTTACATATTGCCGTAATGATATAGAGCCGGGTCAATATCTCTATTTTACGTTTCCCAAAAAGTGGGATTCTCTGACTCTCTGCGAAGTGGAAGTCTATGGAACAGTTCTGTGATTTTCAGTGGACTTTCTTTCACCTGGAATACGCAACTGGAGTGTTGGGCCGAAACTGAAATAGAATCGTCACTGAGAACATTTTATCAATGTAATGCATAATCTGTAGAGCCGAGAACGAAGATGAGACGCGGAGGCTTAATGTCACTTGCTGATAAAAGTTGGTAAAGCTAAGGTTAACGTCAGTTTCCTCACTTGAAAGAGGCAACTGGCGAATGTGAGTGACGGACCATCCCAGGATTTAAATCTCACACATACTCGAATTGCGGCGATGTCGGTAAGATACTCGACCCTATATCTGGAGTTGACATCGCCAATGGCTGGAGCCAGTGGCGATGTCTAATTCAGATATAGGGAATGAAGAAAGTCTGAATACTCACAAAATTCTTACAGTACGAGAAAGATGGGAATATATAAAATTTTACGCTTAATTATGTAAGACTAAGTTAAGAATAATACATCTACAGTCTTGCAGTTAGTACTTGACAAATATTAAACATTTTCTGGTAAGCTTACCCTGGATTCTAACCCGAAAACTAGGAATCATTTATTTAAAGCTTCATGACGTTACATGACGCTCTTCGGACTTAGCTCTGTATAGACATTCGGAAATATATTTCAAGTCGAACACGTGTGCCTCGGTTATACCTTAGTCTCCTCTTTATTTTACTCAGGGTAGCTAGAACTGGATATAGATGGAAGGTCTCTTTGAAATCCAAATTTGACGATTGCTTAAAACGGCTAGTTTTATCGCTTGTTGCAATAAATTTATAGCTATATCCTCAGAATAATTATCTGACTTCCCTTAACTGGTTTTAAACTAACCCTTCCAGGGGAAATTCATTATCCATTAATTCCCACTTATACTGAACTGAAAAGTGGGCATTCATGGATAATGAATTCCCTCTTTTCAGTTCAGTATGCTATTTAACGCTAAGAATATGATGATACTGTTTACAAAAGTGCATATTCGGCTTCCAAGGACTTCGTCCTATAGACATCCTACCTGGTCTCCATCCCGGGACCCCCATATTTCGGTTTGATTGCAATTTAATTAGCTTATTTCTAGTCCATTAACTTCCTCCCACTGGTCTATATATATATATATATATATATATATATATATATATATACATAGACTGAAGAACAACAGGATCATAATAATGAACAACAATTAAGTGGCATATATATCATTATTCATATGTATGGTCTGTGTATATATATATATATATATATATATATATATATATATATATATATATATATATATATATATATATATATATTTATGGGCCTATATAGTATGTAAAGATCAAGAGAGGAGGTCAATTTAACTGAAGACGGTTTAACTGGTGTCGGGATACGAAGAGACCTTCATTCTTTGTCCCACGTCATATCGTCAGTCAATCACCTGTCAAATAAATTTACAATTCGTTTTAGAAAATTTTGTGGCACTTTCTGAAGTTCCGCGCTCACCAATCAAATGCTCTTTCTGACGTTGGTTTGGTTCTTAGCATCCTTTTTTGTAGCCTTTTGCGACACGTGGTGCAATCCACGGTTAGTAATTTCAATATAAATAAAATGTGATTAGCATTTCAGCTATTCCATTTTCCAGGGTAGGACCTCTAGCCTACACAATTCTTATTCATCATTTTCATGAATGAACATTATTCAGTACCGACACAATTATATTTCCAATTCGTGACACCATTATTTATTTCCAGCCAACAATATAGGCCTACACCGTTCTGCACAACGACAAGTCACGTTTTAAACTGACTTCTCAAGTAAATGCAAATTAAATCGAATACAACAGGCAATAATTTTTATTCATAACTTTAATATTAGTGATAAAGGAACCGAAAAGGAGACTCGCAAGTCATTGTTTTTGACTTTCTGTTTCTGTAATCGTTGGAACGAGATCTACTATTCCTGTTAATGATTCTAAATAATTTATTCATATTAAATAAAGTGAATTGTAAAATAATCCAACGGTATGCTGGGAGAGAAGGCACAATATAATTAATTGTCGATTTAGCGTGCTAACTGGGATTGCAAAGCAATGTTTAATGCATGAGATTGATTTTCAGAATATTCGCTGATACTGTTCGTGGATTTCATCTACGTTGTAGTTTAGGATTTGAACTCTTTGTTAATGTTGTAGTAGCCTACACCTTTACATGTATTCTAAAGTCCGCATGGTCCGGCGATCATGAATCTGAAGTTTGGTATCAACAATCTATCACTCTCTTCTGGTTTAGCAAAATGGATTGTCATGCTACGCCAAGTGGCGCATAATTTACTTCTTGTCAACTATTTATGTAAGTTTAAATAATTTTAAAAACTTAATTTTAATTGAATTGGTTTTAATTAGCTAATTGTCACTTGTACTTAATTTATATACGTTTCTCAATTAACTGAATGAACTTATAATAATTCATAATTTATTTATCCCACTCGTTGGAGCCCAAAATGCTATAAATTACCGTTGTTGAATGAAATGATAACATTGCTTTTGTCTTGAGCCTGTGGCGATGTAGGTAAGCTATTCCGGATCTGTATGTGCGGGGGGGTTCAAATCCTTGGCTCGCCCGTCATCGACATTGCTTTCGAGTGAGGAAACTGACGTTAACATTAGCTTTACCAGCTTTTAGTAGGAACAGCCTACTTCCTACTGTCAAGCTCAAAAGGTAACACAAATCTTCGTTTAAAATCTTAATTGCCTTTTGAATAATGGGAATCACCGGTAGTCGTAAAGGGCAATTGTGATAAGTCTAATTCGTATTTTGATACTTGAGCCAGATAGGGCCTATGCATAGTAATACACAGAGTGTATGTCATGGATTTATAGGCCTACATTGATTTACATCTCTTAGGAGCTATTTAGGTAGTCTAGATGACATCATATAGGCCTATTTACAGAACCGACCTGAATAAATTCGCAAAATAAATTCTAGTATCTACATGTACGTTAAGAGTTCAAAATGCATTCCAAAGTAAATGTGGTTTTACACAAATTTTATCATTTTGAATTTAATTAGTATAAACATCGACAGAGTCAATATTATAATTCATTCAATTAGTCGTCGATTGTCAGAGGAATTATTTTGATTTGCATGTAACATAGTTTTGTCGGGTGAAGCTGGAAGCGGGTTATTTCTAAAGATGCCAAAGTCAACCGGAAGTCAAGACAAGTGCGCTGATGATCCGCCTTCCGGATTGTACAGAAACATTACATCAGTGAAACGATGTGCACTGTATTGCGTCCTTCAATCAGCCGAATACTGTTCTAACTTTAACTTCAACAGACTGACGGGCAACTGTGCAATTTTCTATTTTCGACCCAATTGCTACACAGTTCAACAAGGCTGTATTCATTATCAAGTAATCAATCAATCAAGCAATTAATAAATCAATCAATCATAAAATCATCCAAACAGTTATTAAATCAATCAATCAGTAAAGCAAACTGTCATTCCCATAGCCGGTATATCAATAAGTAGATATTTCTATCATTAAAGTTTTTTATTTAAATGTTTTAGGCCTAATCTTTAATATACCACAGATATATTCAAACAGCGCGAGTTTTCGAAGTTGAACTGTGGAAGCTAGCAAACCTCGTCAAATCAATTTGAGCATTACTATCATCCATAACTACATCAAGTCCTATTCTGCTATAACCAACTAAATCGATGCAATAAAAATAAATAGTCCAGTATTGGATCAAATACACATATAAATAAACCAAACCAAGGACAAGAAACCAGTCCCATAGGCTTTACTTGGACAAGTGCTGTGGTGGCATAGAGAGATAAAGTTTGGAATTTTAGTGGATAGTGGACTCATGTTCATTTTAAAAATCATGAAGCTTCATTTAATTAATGTCTTCGTCAATAGCTTTCTACGATAACTGGTGGAATGAAATTGGTCCGTATTTTCAGCCAATTTCTAGGATTCGTGTAATTTGATAATTTTGATCTAGTGATGGATATATGTAATTTTAAATTATTTCAGTTTTATTCAAAAGCCGGGCTATTTGAAACATGTGTGATTTTATGCAAATGTAGAAATATTATCTCAAAGATTATATGTGATTGCTTAATATGGAATTAGAAAAATTAACAAATAATTTCACACTTGTTCAATCCTTATAAAACGGTTTTTGTTTTGATTTCAGTGGACTGACCAGCTGCCTCCAACAGGTTAGTCCCGTATGTTTATTCTGCTGGTTTTTATTTTTATTTCTAGGATGCGCGTGTTAGTCGTATGTATTCAATTTGGAGACATGTGCGTCTTTTGAAATTCAAATCAAAAGATAGTTAGAAAAGGAATTTTTTTAGTTTAGTATCGTTTATTTGTTCATCACAGCACAGATTTTACAAACGATAGGAACGTTCATGTAGTTAGATAAACAAATAACAATACGAAAAAGGCTACTATAAAAGAGCCAAAATATTTGATCCAGCACAGAGTGATAGGATATTATTTTTAACTGGGCGCTCGTAAATGTGCACCGTCAATGGGCAACGATTATTAATAGTTTTGTTCGCATGAGAAATTCATAAAATACAATAATTAGGCTATATATTAAGCAGTGAAAGACTGAAAACATTAACGAATTAAGTTATGTTCGATTTCTCTATAGATTTTTAGAATTGTTAGGTTGACTGTAGGGTACTAAACATTTGGCTCTAGGCTAACCTATGCTCTTTTGTAATCCATAAATAGTTCAATCAGAAATTTAGATGTTTGTTTTTGTTTTGAGAGTTTGAACGCGGCGAAATGATTTGTTCACCTTTTTCTATTTTAAAAATAATTTTTCTTTGAGATCTGTTTAACTGTTTTGATAGATATTTTAACATTTCTATGCTACTAATCAGCCTTATAAGTGTGTAAAAAATTCTAAGAAAAATTAAATAAAAGTAGAGTTTCAAATGAAATGAAAATGACGAATAACAATGTACATGAATATTTACATTGTAACTTTATCCTTTTGAACATATAAGGTAACTGATTAGATCCATGACACAAATTTCTATTCCTTATATTCTTCTCCTCTCCTTCAATCGATTCTATGCGTTTTCCCATCAAATAACATCCCCTGAATCTTTTAGGCCAATTGATTGCGCATTCAATTTAATATTCATCGCCAGACAGTCTGACCTACAGTGGTGCCATTAACTGCTGTGAAGCCGATGATAACATCAATTTTATCGCTCGAAAGCTATCTTGGTGACGGGCGAGCTCAGGGTTTGAACCCACACATGGGCTACTGATCCGCGGTCGGATATCTTACCGCAATCACGCATATGGCGATGTGCAATTAACTCAGCATTCCTAAATTTTTTAAGAAAGCGCACCTTTTTGCGATTGTTATTCTCGCCGATCTATGCAATAATTGATATATCATATTAACAAAGCGAACATTGTTGAAAAAACAACAACAAATATACCTAAGCGTAGCAGCGTCGCTATTAAAATATGAACTATTAAATATTTAAGGCGGGATTTAGCGGATTGCTTTAGTTGCTCGCCAATAATCGAAGTTAGGCTTCATCGGCCTCGGTTAGTACATTGTGGGTGACCACCTTGTACGACTGAGTGTTGACAGTTTTTAAGGAAAAAATCCTAGGGTGATGGAAGGTTATTCTTAAATCCGTGCCGGCTGCAATTGATGCAGCAACAACGATTACTAATAACCATGGAGAGGAAGGAGGAAATGGCCTTACACAAGCATATGCGCTTCCTAGCTGACCCAGTGTGCCGTTATGTTATCATTGTGTTATATTACAAGATCAGACCATTATTAGATACTAGAAATGAGTTAAAACCCTGTGATTATGTGTCATGCTAGGTGATGTATTCATGAATAATCATACACATATAATTAAACATAAATACACTCAACAATTAGCGAAAATGCATAACATACGATATGATTAGCCTCGATCCATTCACACAGCACGACATATAATCTATTTATCGTTCTAATTGATCTATTTCATAAGGACCGAACCTGGCTCTCAGAAGACCAGCGTTTCAAAGTTCTACCTACAGTGGACACGGATGGGCAAACCCCGCTCAGTACGCAGTAGATGGGAATAAAGATCCTTACAATGGAAACTTGTCATGTTCTCAGACAGATGAAACCTGGAATGCTTGGTGGTACGTGGATCTGGGTAACATCATAAGAGTGTCTCACGTTAGGATAACTAACCGAGATGGATACTGTAAGTTAGTCTCTGTTTGTGATGTTTTATTCTCTAATAAAAGGATGCAATCTGAGTGCTCTACTACTATCCACAGTTCGAATATAATAAATTGATAAGTTTATCAATTTTCAAATTATTTGTCAGTTAGAAAAGACAGTAGTTAATAACTATAGGTATTACTCATGCATTCATCATCATCATCATAATCTTCCCTTGAATCCGAGTTTAAGTAGGGTCGGGATACGAATAGACTGTTTCAAATACTCTCTGTCCTACGGCATATCATCCATCAGTCAATCCCCTATTTGAGACTTTCCCATTCGTTTAAATTATTTTAACAATTTCTGGAGCCTATGCGCTCACCAACAAAGGCCGTTTCTGACGTTGGTGCGGATCTTAGTGCTTTAGTCGCCTTCTACGACGCGTGCAGTCATCGGTTGACCAATCTTCAAACAACCTGGACACAACACGGGAAAATTTCGCAAGCATTATACATTAGAAATTTAATTGATTATCTTAAGAAAATCAATTACTCTTTATGGAAGAACTACTTCAGTACAAATACGACAAGCGAATGCTACTCTTAAATTGTAGACATCTTGCTAATTTTTCTGTAGCGTATACGTTCATTCAAATCTTATTCTGATGAGGCTATACCGCTTTTGTTTCGTATCAGACCAATATTTTGAGAAATTTTACTACCTTTTGTCGTACATTATTTCGCTTGAGTTGTTAATGTTTTAGCTAATTGATAAATAAAATTTTACGATAATTTTGAATTAATGAAAAATTATGCAACAATTAGGCCTACGATAAATTTATTTTGACGTAAATTTTTAATTTGATTTATGCAGTACGTTAACTTTAGCTGTAACGCAAGCACATAATTTTCATATGCTTCCTATGCAAAATGAGATGCATTATCTTTGTCAGGCTCGTGATATATCAACTTTCTCTTTAAATATAAAAGCAGTAATAGTGCAGCTTATTGATGGTATTGTTACGCGGTCGAGTGTCTTACCGACTTCGCCACTGGCTGGAGCCCGTGTCGAAGTCGGTAAGACACTCGACCGCGGATTAGTATGTGCGGGGTTCAAATCCTAGGCTCGCGCGTAACTGACATCCCTTTCGAACGAGGAAACTGACGTTAACCTTAGCTTTACCAGCTTTTCTAACGGTACTGCGTTTTCGATACTAAGTTTTAGAACCAGAATCTCAGGTCCATCGATGGAGATGCGGATGCTGCTTAATTTATGCTCAGTATATTTGCTTTTCTGGCTTTTGTTGCATTGTTGTTTGTGAAAGATTCATGGATGGGTTATTACGCCTGAAATAAAGCAATAAATAAAATAAAAAGTAAATAAATAAATAAATGTCGTAGCATAACCTATTTCTGCGGGTGTGGCATTGTTTCCCACATCTGCGATTATTAAATTAACTGTTTTTTTCTATCTCCAGATTGGAGGCTGACTAAATTCGTTGTGGGTGTAACTAACAGCTCCCTGTCAGGAACGGGCCCAACTAACACAACTTCACAATGTCTCTACTACTTCCCGGGCACGGTTCCTTCTGCTGCTACAGTACTTACATATTGCCGTAATGATATAGAGCCGGGTCAATATCTCTATTTTACATTTCCCACTAAGTGGGATTCTCTGACTCTCTGCGAAGTGGAAGTCTATGGAACAGTTCTCTGATTTCCAGTGAACCATGGAACACATGGAATACGTAACTGGAATTGAGAACTGAGACTGTCAACAGAAAAGAAACTTTGAAGAGTCATCAATGTATGACTTCATATTTGGAGAAGGGGAGTGAGATTGAATTCTTAGTGGCACTTTCTGATAGACAAAGAGAGGAATTTAAAGTCAAAGTTTCATTACCGTACGAAAATGATTAGAATATTAGTAAAACTAAAGTTTATTTCTTTAGTTGATTGTACGTTAAGAATAATGTCTTTACAGCCCTGCAGTTAGTGTTAGCCAAATAAATATTAGACATTGAATTTTTAAAATTCCCACATTCTGGTGGCTCAACATCAAACTCCTTTGTTAATTGTAGTTTCAATTAGAAAAGGATTAAGTAAAAGCACGTTACACAGTAATGAATGATCATTTGTGATGATATGGTCATTATAACCTGATATGATTGTTCATCCCATTACGCAGTTTTAGTCAATTTGAATGGTTGGCTTTAACTTGATTTTATGAAAGGCAAGCACGAAGGTAAGAAAGAAGGCTCTTTACTTCAGCCAGTTATCACTATGATTCATCATTATCTCCCGGCATCTAAGAATAACCCCTTCTATTCCTGCAACTAATATGATTAATCCCAACTTATTCAGGGTAAAGTTGTAATCGTATTTTCTTGCATTTTAGGCTATATTATTCTGTGGGTTAGGCATAGACTTTTGTGAGGGCTTAAAATGTTGTTCGATGTAATTTTCTTTACGAAGCTTGAAAATTGATTATGAGTTGGAATATGTTCATTCGAAGTGCCAATTGCCAGAATATTAAAGAGAGAGAGAGAGAGAGAGAGAGAGGGAGCGAGGAAGAGAGACAGAGAGAGAAAGAGTACGCTTTTCTCTTTGATCTACCCTATTCACGCAGTGCACAGGAACTGAGACCAACACGTAAGAGTGTGAAAAACTATAATAGGTCTATGACGACGTAACTTGAGTCTATCACAAAATGGAGGGGAGATGCACAAAGGTACGGAGTTGTACTTCATACCAACGGAACATAAAAATGCTACATTTTAGATTTGATTTAGAAAAATTAATATAACTTTCTAGTATTACCTTTTAAATTACTAGTTATAAATGTTGACTGTAGATTGTGTCCGGGTTTATGTGGTAACTGGTCGACGAAATGTAACAGTTTCGTTAGGTTACAAAAGCGTCAGACCGTTCTACTGCTTTTCTTTGTTGATTTTAACATTTTTATTAAGTAGGCCTATATCAATTTCCCGGTATAGACCACGCTACTGCATGTATATTGATGCGAAACAGACCTTAAGTAAGAAGGATATCAAGACTCTGAATTCGTTGGAAATGTGAATATGGGACGAAAAATAATGATTTGCTGGACTCAAAAGACTTGTCGTTGAAGGAATCCTGGAGAGAACTTGGTACAGAAGAACTTTGTAAAATGTATTTATCTATTTTGGCTATTTAAAAACCTGAGTGTAATCGCATGTTGCACTGAACGACAGTAAATTTATAACCATGTCCTCAGAATAATATTATATGATATTTCTTACCCAGCTTAGAAAGCCAATTGTCTTTGAATTGCACTTTGTTTATTGCCTTGCCAACTGCCAGTCGATATATTTCTCCTAATTAAAGCGATGGCCTCTTTCAATACGTCAAATGCCGGAGGATTTTATTCCCAATAAACGTCCTTACCCACTCCCATCACTGATTTGTCTCAGCTGCTAAAAAGATCCTAGAAGCACCCACCTAAGGATTCACGAAGAGTCCATTTTAATAAATTGAAAAATTCTTCGTTTTATTTTAGAAGGGACAAGTTAAAATCACGAAGAACTATTAATGTATAGGCTGAATATGTTAAAGCAATCTAATTTTTTTATATAGTGTTCTCATCCTAATGAGTATACCTAATATTTTTATACCTTTCCTCAATGGATCCAGCACATATTTCCTAAAAGGAGCTATTGCTCGAAAAATGTAGTTAAATTTAGTTTGCTATGTTAAATCAATCATAGACTCTCTTCCTACCAATGGCGTAACTTATTTGATGTTTTCATTGGTAGAATCAGCTACATATGATGGGGTGGCAGCTTAAATTGTTGGGATGGTAGCCAGAAATGTAGGGTGGAAGTTATGAAGTTATGAACTTGAAATTATGAAGAAGCGCCAAGGTTTTTTGTGCATTTTCAATCTGCAGAAAGCCGAAATTGAAACATGTACGTTAGCCTTTTACTGCTTACATGCCGTTAACCGTTAAACTTTATCAATGTGCAGACAGAGACCAGTAGACAGACCGACAGAGACAGAGAGAGAGAGAGATGGAGGGAGGGAGGGAGAGGGAGAGAGAGAGAGGGAGAGAGAGGGAGAGAGAGAGGGAGAGAGAGAGGGAGAGAGAGAGGGAGAGAGAGAGACCGACAGAGAGAGAGAGAGAACGGGAGACCGACAGACTGAAAGACAGAAAAACATCTATTGGACTGAAAGTAGAGAAAATAAGAATCTAAATTTAAAAGAGGTGAAGGCCTGTAAAGATTATTTATAGGCTTTATATTGATTTTAGTATATATAAAATTTTATTAGCATTTCATCTGTGCTATTTTCCAGCGTATTATATACAATCTTTTTTTATCATTTTCGTTCTAAGAAAACATATAGATACAATTACATTTACAGCTCGTGATACTAATATTAATTTAAAGCCAACAATAGCCCACACTGTTTTACACAATGACAAGTTATGTTTAAAACTACTGCTCTTGAGAAAAGGTAGTCTAGCTGAATTTAAAAAGAAACACCTGTCATAACACCCAGTAATTTTATTTCCGGCATTAAGTTTTGTTCATAACTTTAAAATTTCAGACAAAAGAAACCGAACACAGACTCGGAAATCATTGTTACACTGACTGTCTGTTTCGTCTATTATTTAGACGAGATCGCTGGTTCCTGTTATTGATTTTAACTGAAGTCAATTGTTAAATACTCTAGGAATCTAATTAATTGTAAAAGTAGCGTGTTAAAGTGGAAAAGAAAGTGCAATGTCTACAGAGTGAATTTCAGAATTTTTAATGATATTGTTTAAGGATTACATTAGCGCACTCTGCGAATTTTCCGTAAATGTTGGGGGATTAACCCCCCAACAGTGAAAAGCTTGAGTCCTTCACTGCGATAGATGTATAGACAACCTCAGTGTCGTTTTTAATCCTCTGTGCAACAGAGAGAAAGCTGACCCCCACTGATGCAAGCAATGTTTCGTCATGGGGTCACTCTATCTGGTACAAATTTTACGTAGCAATCCAGCAATTATTAGCTTCATTCTGGAGCAGTCTGATGTCAAACCATAGAAATCTGAAAGACAGGGAAACATTTATTGGACTGAAGGAGAAAATAAGATTCTAAAATTAAAAGAGGTGGAGCAGTCTGAAACCAAACCATAGAAATCTTGCAAAATGTTCAGTGGCAACACTCTCCTTCATTCATCCTGAATTTCAGGATGTTGCGACATTGCTATGCAATTGGTAAATAAAGTAAAAGAATTTCATTGTGTAGCTTCTCAACTATAATTCGCAGTCGTTGATCCTGTTAACATATACTATTTTTTTAATAGTGGTTCACATTTTTGTGTTTTCATTGACTTCATTTACAAAGTTTGTGGCATGACTCCTAAAATTCTAAGAGAGTAATAAGCAATTGCGTATAAGGAATTCATTGAGCTCTGTATGGCTAGGAAAGTTTTTGATACCCGGAAGGGATTTTCATTCCATCTGCTTGATAATTACGACTCTCTTTCACGATTTTCCGGCTCTGTAGGTCTATAATCATTTACGAATTTTACGTTATCAAGACCAACTGTGACTTTCATGAAAAGGAAACAAATATAGGCCATCAGGAACTAGTAATATACTTTAAACATAGCATCTGTTGGTTTAAGTTGCGATGTTGGAAGAGTCTTTGCTTGACTGCAGCTATCATTAAATTTTCTCCGTGACGGCGCAAGCATACTCAGAAACAATTGCATATTGAAACAGCCCTTTAGAAATTTGTTTCAATAAGGCAAAATGGACTGAAATTTTCTAAATTTTTAACTTAATATTATTTCGATGAGAAATTGCATCAGATGTTTAGGGAATTGTATCTGTAATTATACCAATTGTTGTTAAGGGTATCTCCTATATTTAAGAGATGATAATTTTATAGGACCCTTTAATATCATGTTGCTCTGCGATATTCCAGCTCAGCTATTTTGACAAATTCATTGATCTTCATCATCCTCACCTTCCCTTGAATTCCGGTTTAGCTAGGGTCGCAATACGAATAGACTTTTACCATGCCTCTCTGTCTCATACAATATCATCAGTCATTCTCCTAGTTTTAGATGTCTAATTCAATTTAAATGTGGAAAACTAGTCGAACGCTGAAATCTAACTTAACTTTTATGGCCACAATGCTCTAGTAGGCCATACGGGGTTGAAGGGGACTGAAAAAGGGGTCGAACATAGATTTAAACACTACGGTGAACACCTTGTCTGAATATACGGGTCTGAAGGTGTTATACTCAGTAGTGTGAAGTAATTTTTTAGTAACTTGATTGCTTTGCATTAAAATTACACATTTTCAGACGTAGGCCTTGGCCTAACTTAACATACTTTTAAATTTCAACATACAGTACAGTATTATAATGTTTGAATAAACTGTTTAAGCATTGCCAAATCTTCAGCATCTCACGTAATAATACTTAGGTTTTGACGGATAAGAACACACCACTAAAAGTCCGAAACCCCCATCGTTTAAGTATCCCCTTCCTCTATTGGTAAAATTTCCCTAAATTTTCCCTTACTGCAAAATGTTAAAATCACACTCTGCGTTCGTGTTGTAGATAGTTTAAGGATTTAAGCAGTTTGTCAGTATAGTAGTACACCAAAACGTTTATTTAAAAACCGTATTACATAGAGATAATGAGTATGAAGTTTGGTATCAAACACCCACTACGGTCTTCTGGTTTAGCGCACTGGATTGTCCTGATACGCCGAGCGACGTATCATTTACTGCTTGTCAACTATTTACGTAAGTTTCAATAATTTTTCATTGTTACTTTTAATTGAATTGGTTTACTTAGTTAGATAACTAAAAATCAATTAGTGGATAGTTACTTGCACTTTAATTTACTTCTCGCCCTGAACTGTATGATGTTATAATTAGCTAACGGCAGGGTTTAGCGCACTTGGTTTAGTTGCGCGTCAATAATCGATATACCGGTTAGTAGCCTACATGGTTTAGTGACCATCTTGGAAGACCGAGTGTTGACAGATTTGAATGAAAGAATCCCAGGATGTTGGAAGGTTGTTTTTAAATCGGCGCCGGCTGCGATTGATGCGCCATCAAAAAGGTAACGCTTACTAATAAGTTTATAATAACCATGGAGAGGAAGGAGGAAATAGGCCTTAAACAAGCAGCTGTGCTTCCTGACCCAGTGTGCTGTTATGTATAATGATTCCATAGTTAATTTAATCCTCTCGTAATAATGTGGATAGGGCCTACTATAGGCCAAAATTAAATGTCAAACATTGGAATGAAATTTAACACTTGTGTTTAGTAAGAACATATATTTCCTTGTTCCTACAGTCACAGTCAAAGTCAGTGCAAATCTCTTTTAAAAAATCTTTGCTAGAAATCCTTAGAATAATAGACAACACCCGTAGGTGTAAATGAACAAGACATTGCGATAAGACTGCATGGCTCGCAAATGTTTCTCATGGCTCGCACTATTTCAAATATTTCAATGTATTCACAACGATCAGAATAAAGTCATGTGATAAATTATAATCTACATGTAGGCCCTATATGCTATATCAACATGGTTAATCATTTCAATATACATGTACATGTAGTGCTAGTTATTACTATTGATATTGCTATTATAAATCCACAACCCATCCTAAACGCAACAGGTTTTTCTTTTACAAACATTTTATCATTTTAAATTTGAAGAAAAGAAACTTAACATTGACATATTTATTATAATTTATGTAATTTGTCGTCGATTTTTTGAGGAATTATTTTGTTTTGCATGCAACATAGTTATGTCGGGTGAAGCTGGAAATGGGTTATTTCTAAAGAAGCCAAAAGCAATCGGAAGTCCAGACAAATGCGCTGATGATTCGCCTTCCGGATTGTACAGAAACATTGCATCAGTGAAACGCTGCGCTTTGTATTGCGTTCTGCAGTCTGCCGAATACTGTTCTAACTTTAACTTCAATAGACTGACGGGTATCTGTGCAATATTCTATTTTCGGCCAAACTGCTACACTGTTCAACTAGGGTGCATTCATTATCAGGTAATCATTCAATTAATCAACCAGTCATTCAGTTAATCAATCTGTCAATTAGTCTATAAACGGTCATTCTCTGAGCCATTGTATCAACAAGTAAATTTTTAAATCAATCAAATGCTTCAATTTAAAACGTTTTAATAATTAATATATCAAAGATATAATCAAACGTAGTCAGTTTTTGAATTTGAATAGCGCAAGCTAGCAACAAACCAATTTGAACATTACTGTTATCCATTCCTACATCTGTTGTTATTGAGATATAGCCATTTAAGTCGATGCAATGAACATAAAAAGTGCACTAAAAGGTTTAATATATAATTCTTTAAACCAAATCAATGACCAGTTTCATAGGCTTAACTTGGACCAGATGCTGCGGAATCCTAGGCAGAAAAAGTGTTTAATTGTAGCAGCCTCCAGAAACATTATACAAAAATCCTGAAGCATTTTTATTGTCTCTCTCTCTCTGTAACTTCCTGGAATAACTGGAGGATTTAAATTGGTTCATTTTGTTACAATTTCTCGGACTAGCTTAAGATGTTAGCTGGCCAGTGATTTCCAATATTTAAATTATCCTAGTGTCATGCAGCTGCCCGACAATTAGGTATTTATTTGTCTGGTTTCATTCGAGCGTAGAGTTATAATAAATACTACATGGAAGGAATATGTGCTTAACAACCAACTATAAAATTAAATAATTAAACACATTAAATCTGTACCAATCCGTTTTTGTTGTTGTTGCAGTGGACGGACCAGCTGCCCCCTACAGGTTAGTCGCTGATGTTTGTTCTGTTGAATTTTAATTTTATTTCTACAGTACTACTAATAATAATAATGGTTTAACGTTCGCTTCCTCATACAAAGATGATGTCAGGGACGTCTCCCCATCACATGTCACTACAAATCGATTCACCCCAAACGATCTGAAAGAAAGTGCGCTAAAGAGAACGAAAAAGATCCTAAACGGTGCCGGTCCGGTGATAGAAATACAGTCAGGCAAGATGAAAAAAGTCTATGGCTGGAAGCGATGTGTATTCAATCTAAAGCGGAAAGTGGAAGTAGAACACGAGCGAAGATCAGAAGGCAGAGAGTTCCAAACAGCAGGAGCGGAGAAAAAATCAACGTCTACCTAACGAAATGAGAATATTCAGAATTCTGAGCAGGTTGGCATCGGAAAAACGAAGTAAGAAGGTTTACCAAAGAGAAGTGTTTTAAAAGTGCGCGTGTTAATCCTTTAGGCTTATATTCCATTTGTAGATCAGTACGTCTCTGTATACGACTACATGTCGGTATTATGTAGTTATTTTTTAGCATTTCAAGATAATCATAATCAGATGATACTTCAAAAGAGTTGAAAAAACCAATTTTGCAATAAACTTTTGTAATAAACTAGGTAATGCATAGGCCTATTCAAAAATAAAAACACAAATCTACTAACTGTCAGTGAAAGTCTTTTGCACCCGGTTTGAATAGATACAGTCAATCAGGACGACATGTAATTTATTTATCGTTCTATTTGATATATTTCATGAGGACCCAACCTGGCTCTCCGAAGACCGGCTTTTCAAAGTTCTACCTACGCGGGACACGGAGCGGCTCTCCTCGCCAAATATGCAGTAGATGGGAATAGAGATCCTAGCACTTTACGGTTGTCATGTTCTCAGACAGAGCAAACCTGGAATGCTTGGTGGTACGTGGATCTGGGCAACATCACAAGAGTGTCTCACGTTGGAATAACCAACCGAGATGCATACCGTAAGTTAGTTTCTGTTTCTATTATTCGATTCTTTAACGTAGATGATGCAATAAGCGTGCATTAGCATTTTCCACGGTCCGATTAGTAGGTTAAAATTGCAAAACTTTTAATACGCCTATCCATTTTTATATTATTTATTGTATTGCCTATATGTAAATACTTTTAGATTATTTTATTTATTATCTTAAGCAAATCAATAGCGCTGTAGAAGAATTTTTTTGTTAACATCATTTGCTGTCATCTCTCTGATTTTTATATACTTTTTTCCTTTTTTTTCAACTCTTATTCTTAAATAAATATCGCTTCTGATTCGTATCTGAATATATTTATGAAAATTAAGGGAATTTTGCTATTACTTATCAAACACGTGTATCAAAGCCACACTGGATTTGGTAGCATATTTAGTTGTAGTATGCTTGTTAAACTAAGCTTTGAAATAAGTTTTTAAATAAAAAGTATGTAACAATTTGGTTCCATTAATTGTTACCTTAATTTTCAAATTAATTATGCATTTAGCTGGAATGCTGTTTTGTGATCATCCAAGAGCTGATTCCCAAAATATTTCTCTTTGTTTTTCCACCATGAGACTCCATATTCTTCACCATTTCCTTGCTATTCTTTTTTATCCCTTCTATTCTCTTATAAATGCTAATTCCAGCAACCATTAAGTCTTATTCGAGACTCTTTCCATCTTCTTTTAGGTTTTTCCAATGTTATTTTGCCATCTGCTTAGTAGTCAAATAACTTTCGAGGTTTCTATTCTTACGCAGCACATGCCCAACCCATTTCACTATACTTTGTATGATGATTTAATTTTTATTTTTTTATTTTTTCTTATTCAAACGTTCACATTTGATAATAAATAAGATAAATTGATAAGTTTCTCTTTGTAACTATTTCTTAGTATTCTCTATAGCCGTTTGATCACGGTGGTAAGCAATTTCTTTTCCATTGTCTTTGCTAATATCCACGATTCACATTCGTAGATTAGGACTAGTATCACACAGGTGTTGAGAATTGTCTGTTCAGATATCGTGTTGGACAAATTTCTAGCGACTTTGACTAATTTTGCACCTACTCCATATTTCTCATAGACTTCCAGCGCGCCATTTCTCCAAACTGAATCATAAAACCTGGCAAAACAATAAAGCATCTTAGAGTTTTTCATTTGGGCTCCAGGTTCTTTTCCATGATTTGTCTGAACGCAAATAACTGGAATAAACACACTTGGCCTTTACTGAAACCGATTGAAAAATTGATTTTCTCTCAAGACCTTCATCCACCCTTTCTGAAATTATGGCTAGTGTGAACACTTTGCCAGACACATTTAATAGATTTATTTCCCTTGAATTACTGCACTCCTAACTAACCCTAAGGCAGATGATTTTCCCAGTTGCAATCTAAATTATGGGTCAGATGATCTACCATGTCCACCTTTAAAAGCAATGTCGCCACTCAATTAGTCATTCCTTTTCTTACCTAGGAACACGTTCAATATGAGTATAGAAAGCTAACCGCATATTAGATAATTGAGGAGATAAACTTAACGAATCATCTTTGACTGAGACTCTATCATTGCAAAGATTCAACCTTAAGTGCTTTCGCTTTACGTTAATTTAAGTGATAAAACAGCGAATAACTGAATTTAAGTGGTAAAACAGCGAATAACTGAATTTAAGTGGTAAAACAGCGAATTCAACACATTCTTGTGTTGGTGTGGTTTTTTAGCAAACTAGTGTCTTCTATGCAAAACACTGCCTCAAAATTAGTATAAATTTATAATTGTAATTTGATAATAAATAATATTTAGAATATGCCTACTAATCCTATATTACCGTTTTTATTCAGTGAATTCTAAACGCTCAGCCGGTGGGCCCCTAATACAGATAAAAATAATAATTGTAGTAAGAACTTCTTAGTCTTAGTATATATTTCTTTGCGGGTGTAACATTGCTTTTTATAACTGCGATTATTTTGTCCCAGCATGAAGTAGCTGATTAAAGCATGCAATAGAATAAACATATAATCAATTAACTACTTTTTGCAATTTTTAGCCTATAGGCTGAGTCAATTCGTTGTGGGTATAACTAACAGCACTCTGTCAGGAACGGGCCCAACTAACACAACTTCACAGTGTCTCTACTACTCACCATGCGAGGTTCCAGCTGTTGTCACAACACTTACATATTGTCGTAATGACATAGAGCCGGGTCAATATCTATATTTTAAATTTCCCACTAAGTGGGAGTATCTGACTCTCTGCGAAGTGGAAGTCTATGGAACAGTTCTCTGATATCGAATGGACTATGGAACACCTGGAATACGCAACTGGAATTGAGAACTGAAACTGTTAACAGAACCAAAACTGTGAAGAGTTTTCAATGTATTGCTTCATCTTTGGAGACGGGGAGTGATAATGAGGCTTAGTTGCACTTTCTGATAGACGAAAAAAGGAAAGGGAAGTCAGGATTAGCCCTACATTACAAGATTGAAGATAATAAGATAACAATAAATGTCATAGCCAAATTTTTTAATTTGTTAGGCTATAGAAATCAATGTGTAGATAAGCTGTCGCTTGTTTTGAAGATTTAACGTATTGATCGGTGGCTTTCAATTAATGAAGCTTAAAAATTGATTATCAGTAGGAATATTACCTTGGAAGTTCTTAATACCAGAACATTATAGAGAGAGAGAGAGAGAGAGAGAGTGAGAGAGAGAGAGAGTGAGAGAGAGAACGATAAAGATGACTATATATTCTGGCACATCCCTTCGTAGTTTCTGGCTGCGACAGAATGGACTAACGGTAATCTAACAGAAGTCGTAAGAGGCCACTGAACTTAAGCTGAGGGCGCCAATGGGAAATAATCTCAGATGTTAGTCCATGCATAAGGCCACGTTAAGGTTTACATAGTTTTTGTAAGTGTCTCTGTGATGAGATCAACTTATTGGTCAAATGATTGCTCTTACTGACAGTAATTTCAGACTAATATTAGAAATCTATTTACTTTGGATCTGCCACTTGTCAAAATTCTAATAAGAGATTCAGCCATATTATAGTTTGTAAGGATTTCGCGCTATAACTGCCTTCAGATATTAAATCTTGAGTCCTTTTTAAGTTTAAAAAATTAAATTCTATAAATTTTTTTCTATTCTCGCTCTCTCTCACTCTCTCTCTATCTTCAGTGCACTACCCAGTGGCAGGTTCAAGATACATATTCACACTCAAAGTCTACTTTCTCGCTCCATAAGAGCACTCCTTAGATCAATAAGTTAATCCCTTCACAAAGTCTATGCCTTATCCATATCTTATATAGCCTATAGCTTGGGAAAAGTATGACTTCTGAGGTGGTTTCCCGTTGCCTTCCTCCGTTAGATGGATTAATTACCATTTAATCATGGGGAAAATATTTCATGATGAGGTGGTCCCCTCCTGCCATTCTCAGCTCCTACCTTTAGTCGCTTATTACGTACACGCAGTAGATTGTTTGCGATTGCCCTTTATACACGAGTCTCCTGGTTAACTTACTCAAAGTAGCCTTAACTAAAGAAGGTTTCTCTAGTGCAGAAAATTCGACAAATTTAACATAAAAGAGGAATTTTATCGAATTTTGAACTAAATGGCAGAAACCATGTCCTCAGAATAATTATATGATACTTCTTACCCAGTTAAGAAGGCCAATTGTCTTTGTATTGTATTTAGTTTACTGCCTTGCCAACTGCGAGTCGATATATTTCTTCCGCATTGAGACGATAGTTTCTTCAGCATGTTCACGGGCGGAGGTTAACATTTTAACTTGCTAACATGTTAACAGGTTAACACAACGGGCGGAGGTTAACATGTTAACGTGTTAACATGTTAACGTGTTAACATGTTAACATGTTCACGGGCGGAGGTTTGACTCCCAGGCAGGGTTGGATTTGTAGGAAGAAGCCTGGGATTAACACGGCCTTGATGTGTGCCTTCCCCCCAACTGATATGAAATTAGCCTCCCCAATGTGGGGGAATTCATTATCTATCACCCTTACTTTTTCAGTTCAGTACGCTAGCAAGCGCCATAAATTTAAAGGTATCATGTACCCAAGTTATTCAAAATCTGGGTCCCATACCTACTACCCATACTCCACTCTTGGACCCCTTGTTTAGGCTGGCGCGCGGTTTAGGTGTTTTCAAAACTTAAGGGATAGCAGCTTAAATTGATGGTGTAGCAGTTTAAATTGATGGTGTAGCAGTTTAAATTGATGGTGTGGCAGTTTAAATTGATGGTGTAGCAGTTTAAATTGATGGTGTGACAGTTTAAATTGATGGTGTGGCAGTTTAAATTGATGGTGTAGCGGCTTAAATTGATGGTGTGGCAGTTAAAATTGATGGGAAAGCAGCTTAAATTTATGTGGTCGCAATCGTTGAAAGCCATATGGCGCATCGGCATTTCAAAGCCGTTCCCAAGATAAATGAACAATTGAGCCGCTGAACCAAATACTGAAAGTAGTCATGAATGGCATGACATTATTAAAGTGACAGCAATCATCATCATCTCATATCATTCACAAGTCTTAACGTGTCTTAACTTAGTAATGGAAGAACAAAGTAAGCGTTAAAATCCGAGAAATAGTAGAAAATAGAAATAGAAAAATATCCATTGATTATCAAATCTTCGCAGGAGTGAATAGCGTCGTGGTATTGTGCACTTTCAAACTGCAGAAAGCTCACCTTTTCTCCTTTGTAGTAGGATCAGGGTTGGGATTTTGTCGTGGCATGGAAAAAGGGGGTTTCCAAGGACACTGGCAAAAATCTGAAAAAATTATGTCACAAATCGGAGACACTGTTGATAGACTTTCACGGAGGCTGAAATTAAACATTTTAAACAAGAATTTTATCGTTTAAAACACAATAATAAGTTCTATTTATTTCTAGAAGTGTTAGCAAGCTATATAAAATATTGTCACTCAACAAAACATTACAGACAGGCTGATTCCTTAAGATTTATTCATCAATAGTCAAAATTCCAACTAAACTAGGGGCCTACATGTAGCTTCTCACCCCAAAATTACTGCATATCATAGAACAACTTAAACTCTTAATAGATTTAGTAATTTACAGTTCTATGCCTTCCTTGAGTCTTTTAATTACTGCCATTGAGTGCAGTTTCATAATTGCGTCTGTTTTAATCGTTATCAATTTCGCTGCCGTCCTCTTCATTGCGTGTCTTGCTTGTTAAACCTCTCTTGAATGCGTCGTTGTTTCCGTATTCATTCAAGAAATGTTCTCAAGCGTTATCGTGATGATAACACTTGAGAACAACAAGTCGATCATTAATATGGCTGTGTGTTGGTCTGTTACAACAAAAATCAACTTGGCAACATTTTAATGTACAAAACCATTTCGAAGTTTGCTCAAAGAAACTTGATAGCCACGTGTGCTACCTAGTAATGGGACTGAGGCTCTTTTCTGTCGACTATATTCATGTTTGTGAAGTGGAAAATTTCGACTTAGCACGACCTGAAGTACGCTGAACCTGAGCTGGGTTGTGTAGTGATTGAACTGGGCTTTGAATCCAGGCTGCTTGCATTCTAGGTGATCAGTCTACCCGTACAGCCGTATCGACCCTTCCTCTTGCACTTCTAAGTTATTAATCATTTTAATCTTTAAATTATCTTATGCGATAGCCACAGTGTGCTATAGGAAATCGCTTATCACAGTGATTTGTTTTTCTACTAATGAATTCGTGTCGGATACTGTGCATCTAGAAATTTTAATTTTTGTAGTCTAAACTTTCAAGTTAATATTGTTCTTAAAACTGAAAATTAGAAAGAGAAATTAATTAGTAATATATATATATATATATATATATATATATATATATATATAGAGAGAGAGAGAGAGAGAGAGAGAGATAGAGAGAGAAATTAATTAGTAATATATATAGTAATATATATATATATATATATATATATATATATATATTACTAAGAAATTAACGAGAGAGAAATTAATTAGTAATATATATATATATATATATATATATATATATATTACTAATAATATATATATATATATATATATATATATATATATATATTACTAATTAATTTCTCTTTCTAATTTTCACTTTTAAGAACAATATGAACTTGAAAGTTTAGACATATATATATATATATATATATATATATATATATATATATATATATATATATATATATATAAGTCTAAAACCGTTAACCATGTTTATATCAATATTTTAATGAAAGATTGTAGTAGGTTTAGGCAAGCTTGAGATTTTAAAAAACTGCATATCATGAAAAAGTTATATATTGACCTGGGGGAAAAAAATTTAAAATTTTCATCAAGGAGTAAGGACGAGAAGTTATAAGAAATGTAATAAGTCATAGGAATCACATGCAGAAATATAAAAAAGTTTAATTAATGAAAAATAATTATGCATAACTAGTGAAATAAGGGATATTGAAAACCCGAATTTGTAAAGAGATCTGAAACAGAAATGATATGAGGGTGGGCTTGAACCAGAAGCCTTCCTATTCAACGACATGTCTTGTTAAGCTGACTTCTCAAAAGAAACAGAAGTTTTGTTTAATTCTAAAACGACTTCCTTTATTTCCTGTAATTGCATCTCCGGCAATAATTAGTCTTTGTTAATAACATTAAAGTTAGAGACAAAAGAAAAAGACACTCGGAAATCATTTTAAACTGATTTTTTATTTCAGGAATTCCTGGGACGAGATCGCCTGTTCCTGTTATTGATTTTAAATAAATTCACGTGTAAATTACTCGGCAAATCTATTTAATTATCCATTCGGCGTGCTAAAGTGGAAAAGAAAGCGTAATATCTTAGTGCTTTGGGTTGGTTTTCCGAAATTTAACAGGTCACGTTCAAGGATTTCATTGAAGCTGTAGTTTGAGGCTTGGAGCAGTTTGTTACTCTTGTAGTTCATCTATATATCTAGTGTAAACTACGTATATTACAGAGATCATGAATATTAAGTTTGGTATCAACGATTTACCACTGCCTTCTGGCTTAGCACACTGGAATATCATGATACGCCAAGCGGCCTATCATTTACTTCTTGTCAACTGTTTATGTAAGTTTCAAAAATTTCTCATAGTTGCTTGTAATTGAATTGGTTTAAATTACCCAACTGACTAAAAGTCAATTATCTATTTGTTACTTGTACTTCATTTTCATTTCACTATAAACTATATGAACTTACATAATTAATTTAACCCACTAGTTGGGGGTAGAGATGCAATAAATTAAGTACTAAATGTTCGTATGAAATTTAAACATTGATTTTAAGGAACAGCATACACCAAACTGCCAGGCTCAAAAGGAAACGCAAATCGATGTTTTAAATTTTAATTCTCTTTAGATTTTTTACTCTTCTTCTTCTCTAAGTGCCGTGCCTGTTCCAAACCTGGGCGGTCATGGTCATATTCCTCCATATGTCTCTGTTCATTGTTGCTCTGATCATTTCTGTTTCAATTAACTGCATCCACTTGCTAAGACTCTTAATAAACGTCATTCGTTGTCGACCCTTGCATCTACGGTATTTTCAACTATTTTGTTCCGCATAATGTGTCCGAAAAACGTCATCTGTTGTCGTCGTAATTTTTTACTAATAATCTGGAAATGTAAAAGGGAAATCGATTGTGATAAGACTGGCTCGTATTCTGATAATTGAGCGAGATATAGGCCACATATTAATATAGAGGATGTGAATCATGGATCTATCCAATGACTTTATTATGTTATAAGTCTTCAATGCTTGCTAAAGTGAATTTTTAACATAAATTGTATCTTTTAAAATCTATGTAACTTAAACATCGACATAGTAAATATTATAATTTCTTTAGTTAATCGTCGATTGTCAGAGGAATTATTTTGATTTGCATGTAACTTAGTTTTGTCGGGTGAAGCTGGAAAGGGTTTATTTCTAAAGATGCCAAAGGCAACCGGAAGTCCAGACAAGTGCGCTGATGATCCGCCTTCCGGATTGTACAGAAACATTACATCAGTGAAACGCTGTGCACTGTACTGCGTTCTTCAGTCAGCCGAATACTGTTCTAACTTTAACTTCAATTTATTGACATGTACCTGTGCAGTTTTCTATTTTCGGCCAAACTGCTACACTGTTCAACCAGGGTGCATTCACTATCAGGTATCAATCAATCAAACAATCAATTAATCAATTAATCAATCAACCGTTCACTCAATCAATTAAAGTATAATTCTCTGAGCCGGTATATAAATTAGGCAATTTTTAAATTAGTTTTTAAAATAGTCATTTTTAAATTTAAAAGTCTTTGAATCAACCTTGCACAAATTTAGTTAAAATGTCAGTTTTCAAAGTTGAATAGTGAAAGCTCGCAAACCTCGCAACAATGTCAAACCAATTTAAGTATTACTGTTATCTATAGCTTCATCGAATGCTAATGTGCTGTAGCCAATTAAATCGATTCAATAAAACGAAAAGTCCATTTAGTGATTTAATATAATAATTCTATAAACCAAACCAAGGACTTGAAATCGGTCTTATAGACTTACATGTACGTATAACTAGCACTATTTCTGTCTATGACTTACAAGTAAGTGTAACTAGAACTTTTTCTGTCTATGACGCTACAGCACTACGTGCTGTAGCGTCATAGACAGAAAAGGTTCAATTGTAGCGGCCTATGTTCATTGTCAAAAATCATGAAGCCTCCTGAATATCTGCGTTAGTAACTTCCTTTGATCACTGGTGGATTTCATTTGGTCCATTTTCGTAACATTTCTCAGATAAGTGTAAAAATGCTGGCTGGTCTAGTGTTAAATGTAATATTTAAATTATCTCAGTTATATTCAACTCCTAACAATTAGCTACATGTGCGGTTTAATTCAAATGTAGAAATATACTAAATATTATCTCGAAGACTAATGATTCATTATCCCACTACAAAACTGAACACTTATTTAAAACGTATTCAATTCGCATCAATCCGCTTTTGTTGTTGTTTCAGTGGACGGACCAGCTGCCTCCAACAGGTTAGTCGCTGATGTTTGTTCTTTTAATTCTTTTTTTATTTCTAGATTGCGCGTGTTAGTCCTTAATCAATTTGAAGATCCTTGAGTCTTCGAACCATAAGTCTTGGCTTCCAATCCAACGATAGTCTGAAAAGCAATAGATCATACATAATACACAAGGTGATACGAGATTATTCTTAACTCGGCGCTGTCGTAAATGTGAAATTTCAATCGGCAAGGAATAATCTCATGTGATGGTCTCATTCTAAGACAAAATCTTACAAAATACGAAAAATAGCAAAAATAAGCAGTAAAATTTTGCAATATTAACGAATTAAGGTGTACTCCAATCTCTTAGATTTTTGGAATTACTAGGGTTAATTATAGGGTGCTAAACATTTGCCTAATCTTTGCTGTTCTACTTTGACTAATCCACAATTAGTTCACGCAGAAATTTAGTTGTTAGTTTTCGCTTTGAAAGTTTGAATGCTTCGCTTGCTATGTTTGCATTTTGCTCTTTTTAGAATTTTAATTTTTGAGAAAGGCCAATATAACAGACCCGTTATAAATTTTAATTTTCTATACTGATGTAATTATTTTCATAAATGTATAAAAATAAAAAAGAAGAAAAACAAAAATACGTTCAAATGAAATGAAAATGACGAAAAACAACGTTAATCACTTTATAAACATTTTGGATAACTAATCAGGCTAAATCAATGGCACAAATTAGTGTTTTAAATACATCTGATGCTTTACATTATTTCTCTCTCTCACTTTCTCTCCCCATTTTATTTCTCTTTCTCTCTCTCTCACACATCTCTCACTTTCTTGCTATGTTTTTTTTATCATTTTACTGCTATCCGTGGTCAGTACATGGCATACAGGATAACTCCTCAAATTATTTCACTTAATTTATTCTTCGAATCCAAATTTCTATTGTTTATATTCTTCACCTCTCCTTCAATCGATTTTATGCGTTTTCACAATATTAAGCATATCTAGAATATTTTCACAATATTAAGCATATCTAGAATATTTTCACAATATTAAGCATATCTAGAATATTTTCGAACATCAATCAACTCAACATTGAATTTAATCTACAACAGTCAGATAATACAGATCCGCTAATAAAAGCTCTAAAGCCGACGCCAACGTCAGTTTCATCTCTCGAAAGCGACATCAGTGACGTTCGAGCCCAGGATTTGAGCCCATACATACTAATCCACGGTCGGATATCTTACCGATATAGCTCCTGTAGCGATGCTCTAGTGACTCATCGTTCTTAGATTTTTCAATAATGAGATCAATTTGTGGTTATTTTTCACGATAAATGACAAAATATTGAATACCATACAATCATAGCAACCATTGTTGAATAACTAAAAAACAAGCTTAGCCGCTACGCTACTCAAACATAAATTATTAAACATTTATAATTAATCAAGAGTGATGTTATACAAAATAGAATTGACAAATTCCAATTTGTATGCATCAGCTGAATGATGTGTTCGTAAATGCAAAAGTAATAAAACTAAGCAATCAGTGAAATTGAATTACATCCGAACTGAAAAGACTAGATCCAATCAACCAGGACGACATATAATCTGTTTATCGTTCTAATTTGTCTATTTCATAAGGACCGAACCTGGCTCTCAGAAGACCAGCGTTTCAAAGTACTACCTATTTTGGACACGGATACTTCAACTACCCCCAGCACGCAGTAGATGGAAATAAAGATCCATACAATGGAAACTTGTCATGTTCTCAGACAGATACAAGCTGGAATGCTTGGTGGTACGTGGATCTTGGCAACATCACAAGAGTGTCTCACGTTAGAATAACCAACCGAGATGATTACTGTAAGTTAGTCTCTGTTTCTGCTGTTTTATTCTTTAGTGAAAGGATGAAATCTGAGTGCCTTATATTCGAACGATGAAGAGTAATCCACTGTTCAAATATTAGGCACCAATTGCAAGAAATGTTGCTCGATTTCTATATGATTTATCAGTTAGAGAAGACACGTTAATATGTATATAGGTATTACCTATGCATTATAGATTAGAGATTTAATTGACTATCGTAAGCAAATCAGAAACGCTTTATGGAAAAATTAGTTTGACGCACAATCGAAATGCGATCGCAGCTCTTAATGTAATGACATTCTGCATTTATTTTTCTATAGCCCACGTTCATGCAATTATTAATCTGATGACGCTATATTGCTTATGTTTCGTATCGCTGAAATCACTGGAAAATATAAGTTCTTAAAATTAAGAAATAATACAAAGGTATAAGGTTATTCCGGTGGCAATTTAAATATTGGGTCAGACGATCTACCATATCCGTCTTTTGAATCATTTTGTGCCCACTGTATTAATTATTTCTTTTTATTTCGTAAGAGATTTTTAATTAGTACAGCAAACTAACCGCCTATCAGAAAAGTGATGGCGACAAGCTAATCGTCTTTGACATAGCTTTATTCAATGCAAAGAATCTTCATTTTTGAACGCTTTCGCTGTACGTTTTAATATGAATTGTAAAACGGCGAATGACTGGCTCGTGATTCATCGCATACCTCTGTGGGTATGGTTCTCAACGAACTCAGGGCTTCTACGCTTCACAAATAATACTAATAAAAATGTTAAATAATATTAACAATAACGTAGTACTTTTACGCATGAGGTTTGGTTTTTAATTGTTACTTGCTATTAATTAAGAAATCTTTGTGACAGTAATTCTCTACTATCATATTTCACTCACTGGTTTCTAAAACCCTCAGTCATTAGTGTAGTTACAAAAAATGAAGTGTTGTACAACTTCTTAACATAAATTACCAGCGGGTGTAAGATTGCTTTTCCACATCTGCGATTACACTATCCGGGCTTGTAGTGGCTGAATAATGAACGTAATAGAATCACAATGTAATCAATTAACTGTTTGGTTTCTATCTCTAGCATGGAGGCTATCACAGTTTGTTGTGGGTGTAACTAACAGCTCTCTGTCAGGAACGGGCCCAACTAACTCAACCTCGCAATGCCTCAACTACCCGTGCGAGGTTCCTTCTGCTGCCACAATACTCACATATTGCAGAAACGACATTGAGCCCGGTCAATATCTTTATTTTACATTTCCCACCAAGTTTGATTCTCTGGCCCTTTGCGAAGTGGAAATTTATGGCACAGTTCTCTGATTTCCAGTGGACTAGGGAACACCTGGAAAAAGCAACTTGAATTTATAACTGAATCTGTGAAGTGAACCGCAACTGAGAAGCGTCATAAATGTTTTGCGTCAGCTTTGGAGACGAGGAGTGAGTTTGTTTGTTTACTGATGCTTTCTGATTGAGGACATGAGAAATTTAAAGCCTGGATTTTATCTACAATAAAGGAATTACGCGTACAATATAAAAACCATTAGTTTATTTCTTTTGTAGCATGTAATCTAAGAATAACGGCTTTACAGCCTTGCTTTAGTGTTTGGCAAATGTATGAGTGTGAAACATTGAATTTTGACTATTTTCCGTTTAAGCATCATATACGGCCTATTTTATATCATTACTATGACGTAATTATATACGTTTATTGCGTTAGGCAATTTATAGTCAATTTAATGTTATCAAATTTGTAGGTTTTTTACTTCAGCGTGATATTAGTAGCAATTCATCATTATCTCCCTGCATCAAGTAATAATCTCTTTTATTCCTGCTGCTAAACTCATCTCAACTCATTCAGTATTAAGTTATAGTCATATTTGTTAAGTTCTTAGGCTATAATAATGTGTGGCTAAGGCATAGCCTTTATGAAGGTTCAGCTCGTTGTTCTGTGGCTTTCTCCTTATGAAGCGAAAAACGATTATGAGTAGGAAAAGGTACTAATTGTCAGAACATTAAACACCCACACACACACACACACACACACACAGAGGGTGAGAGAGAGAGAGAGAGAGAGAGTGAAAGATTACAACATTACCCTAGATTACTTTGAAAGATCTATGACTTGATTGCTTTACCCACATACCACACGTGTGAGTTTTATCTGGACCAGGATGAATATGAAACCTTAATACATTTATTTAACATATTTAAAATGGAAATACGCTTATGGTAATAGCGTTATATTAGATGGAATTTAGTAAAGAAACAATATGGCGGTTGTTTTGGACCAAATACCTATCGAAAAGCTGGTCGGTGCATTACGCCATCGCTGTTCGAGTGGCTAAAGAATAACGGTCATTCGGCACTGTAAGCAGAGTGCAAGGAGAGCGAACGCATTGTATCGCCAAGTTTACGAGTGTCAAAGAGATGCACTGAAACATTCTGTAGTTGAACAATGAATTTAGTTTAATTTCAAATTAGATCTTTGCAACCAAAATTTCAATACTTTGCCTGATAATTATTTCTAAGCATTGAAATTTTGCCCGCTGCTTTCTTTCATGCATTCCTTTCAACCAAATTCCTATCTCCTGATGCGTGCAGGTTAGTTATCATTTTCAATATTTTTTATTGAGCACTGTCTAACGGTAGGTCCATGACATATAACTCTTCCAACCAATTCTATCTTCAGCCTTCACTTTTATCTCTATATATGAATTTGTTATCAGATCATTCAGCATCTAGTTTCTATATCTTCTTCTAACTCCTCTTCCTTTGCATTCTTCCTTCTATTACATCCATTAGTAAACCATCCCCCTTAAAATGTGTCTTATCCAGCTTTTTCTTCCATTTCTTATCACATTTATTTCAATGTATATATCTAAGACTAGGAAGTAAAAAGCTTCGTAACGTTGAAGATCTCTTTTTTAAAAGCGCATCAATGACAATACTGTACCTTGATGAAAAATTAATATTTCAATAGAGAAAAATAAATAAACCTAGTTTATACATTGTATTCTCTTAACATTTTAATTTTCGTCACTATGTATAAGTACTACTGTTTTTAAAGTCTCAATTAAATACATATATCTTGGATGATCAGTTCTATTAATCAATAAATCAATCAATCGTATTTACAAAGCGCCAACCTGTGCGGAACTTCACAGGTATACTAGCGGATAATTTCAAAGTAGATTATATTTGTTTTATTGAAAAATTCAAGAACCAATGTAGATAATGTACAACTACATTGTAAATACATCTCTATCTTTCTTAGTGCACTGGCCACTGGCAGGTCCATGGTATATAACGCTTCCACTCTTCTGGGTGTTCCACTTTTCTCTTCATGTCAAAATATAAATGGATCACCTAACATGAAATCCAAAAGGCTTAACGCTTGAATGAATTTTATGGTCATTGAAAAATTCTGACGAGGCAGAGCATCAGAAGGGAAGATGTTGCTGCCGCCTGAGTGTAGAATGGTTGCTGAATTTTCCCGTTAGCTCCATTGCATAGATTTGTTGAGCACATATACAAGCATACTTCAGAACAGTCCTGTGACACGCATTGTTGGTTTTTATAGACGGAAGAACCGCATCCCCGGGCTACTTCCTGCGTCCCTAAAATACAGCACAACTATGTAAGGTACCGTATCATCCTCATCATCATTATCTTCCCTTAAATCCCAGTTTAACCAGGGTCGGGATACGAATAGACTTTCTCCAATCCTCCCTGTCCCCCACCATATCATCAGTCAATCCCCTATTTTTCATGTCCTTCTTAATTACCGCATCCCAAGTCAATTGTGGTCTACCTCTCTATAGCTTAACATCCAGTTCTTCCCTCCAAACTCCCTTTACTACACCCTCATCTGCCTTTCTCACAATATGCCCATACCACCTCAATGTAAGGTAAGGTATAGTATAACTTTTAAAATTTTAACATATTTTTAACAGCAGAGATGCTTGACTTTAGGACCCAAGTTCTTTTGCTTTCGTTTATTTCCTCATTTCCTCTCCGATGGTGTTACTAATCCTTGCCTCTTGATAGCATAAATTGCGACCGGAGCGGATTTTAAGAATAACCTTTCAATACGCCGAGTATTTTATTTTTATTCAAAGTCTTCGAAACTCGGTCACTCTCAAAGTGGTCACTTTCCAAAGTACTAACCGCGGTGGTGGTATCCGTAAATCCTATTACCATATATTTAAACCGTTGGCAATTTAGACTATTTTCCGTATAACCAGTCCAGTGAATGTCCGAGATTTTACTCTCAGATCAGCGCGGCTGGGATTACAACCGACGAGGGTTCTATTCACCTTAGGATCTGTCAATTAAAACTTCATGATGTTACCCCTAAGCCATTAAGACATTCATTTATGTCTTACTTATTAAGAGATCAAGATAAGTAAATAAGCGGAATAGGTTAATTTGCTAACCTTGATATGTTATCACTTCCGTTAGACAGAAACCTGAACTGCAACTCAGCGTCAGCACATCGGGATTGTCGGGATTAAATGTGCTGACACCGCAAGCGCTGGTGGCTTGGGTTGCCAAGTTTGCATTTGAAACGCAACTGTAACAACTTACACTACTGCCACCGCCATTCGTATATGGACTTGTAAAGATAGTGTTGTAGTAGTTTTGATTGCAGTAGTTTCCAGTGCACTCATATACACAAGTTTGAACGGAATCTATAACGGAGCATTGTTCGGTATTCACATATCCATTCATGTTGCATCCGCGCACAACCGTTACTTCTCCTATACAGAACAAGGCATGTCTTTAATGTGATTATATCTATGCAGTTCTTGTGTACAGGAGTGGGTAATAAATAAACGTACAAATTTTATACGCTTCGATATAAAGGAAATAATCCTTTGAAGGCAATATCCAATTAACTTTTGATTATCAAAAAATAGGGATAACTCTCTATATACACTTTTCATTCCTACTATCTCTTCCTATATCTCTTCTTGCAACACTATTCATTCGTTTACATGCTTCTATTCATTGTATCTTCTTCTATAAATTCCAATGTTATCAACCATTTGTGAGGCCTTAAAAGTCGATTTAAAGCCTGACACCCAGGGTGTATGGCTCTGTTTTAGAGGTTCGCTAGTAAGGTCAAGGTCTTAGTCGCGATTGCTGTTAGCTACTGACTAAATGCTGTGAACCACGCCCCAGTGTTGCTGTAGACCATAAGTTAGTACATAAAAGGCATGTATGTTGTATAACTGGCATAGGTGTGATAAAATCTTCCTAAACATTCTTTGCGCACTTGACATTGTATCAAATACTCGTAAATTATATTTTTGCTGCAAGTTATTCGAACTTATTAAATAATGCAGAATCCTAGTGAGTGCACAATTTTGATCCCACTTTCTCTTGTCGTCTTTGTATACTCAGTCGTCATCGTGTGGTACGTTGACGTCTGTTGTCTGATTTAATTTACACGTGTTGTGCTCGAGTGTGGTTGGACAACTGCAGAATAGGGCAACCGCGAACAATCTGCTGCTTGTACGTAAGATGCGACTACGGCAGGAGCTAAGGATGGCAAGAGGGAACCCATCTCACCATGAAATATTTTCCCCCAGAATTAAATGGCAATTAATCCATCTAACTCAGTAAGGCAACGAGAAACCATCTCAGAAGTCATACTTTTCTCAAGCTATAGGCTATATAAGATATGGATAAGGCATAGACTTTGTGAAGGGATTAATTTGTTGATCTAAGGAGTGCTTTTATGGAGCAAGAAAGCACACTTTAAGTGTGTATATGTACCTCGAACTTGCGACTTGGCAGTGCACTGTAGAGGGATACTGTATATGTATATATTTACATTAATGCATAGTTTCAATGATATAATATCATAGTATTAAACGATAATGCTACGTATCGAGTTGGTCGGTAATCTGTATATAGAGCGAATGTGGATAAAACTTAAAACTTTAAAGGTACCTCGATTGATTTAATAACAAGGCTTGAATTCCAACATCCCATAGTACAATACCCGTCTAAAGCTTAATAAAAATATAAAAGGTTAGTTTTGGATGTAATTATATATCCAATTTACTTAGTGAGTATAATCAGAGATTTCAGAAGCTACAGAGGCTAAGAAGAATGTGACACTGTCTAATTTCTTTGCTAAAAACCAACAAATCATACAGAATTGTATTTTTGTTGCTGTAAACTTATCAGCGGTTTCTGAGGAAGAAATGTAGTCTGCTGCTGGTCTTGAGTTTTAATTATTCATTTAAATCAAGTTTTAAATTAAACGGCAGTGAATTCCAGCTGTTGATCTCCTGAATTTCATTCAGGAGATCAACAGTAACCTAAGACTGGGAAATAAACTCGTACAAAAATTATCAAGTAAAGAGTTTACTTCTGTCTCTAGAATTGTATAGACACAGACTGCATCTTACTACAAAAGCGGTTAAAGTTAATTTTAACGTCAGTTTCCTCACTCGAAGGCGATGTCAGTGACGGGCGAGCCCAGTATTTGAACCCGCACATACTGATCCGCGGCCGAATATCTTACCGACAACGCCACTCGCTGCAGCTGTTAGTATACTATCTCATAAACACAGTACCGCAGTATTTCTCACTGTACCCATGATACGTGTTTCTAAATTGTGGTGACTCAATACCACTTACAGTAATAATAATAGAAATAACAACAATTAGAGTGCTTCAGTCATCAATGACAACATCGAACACTATTCAGATATAATAAAGCCGGCGAGCAAAAAGAAGGTCCAAAAGCGGTGCAAACTCTTAAATCCAGAGAATCAGTCCAAAGTAAAGGGAATTAAAGAAAGCGTGGTTTAGGCTCTGCTCGCAACTCATGGACATTGGATGGAAAAGAGAGATGGAAAGTAAACCCCGATGTGATTCAAAGTACACACATTATCTCGCACACTATCTCGCAATGAGCACAAGGTAACTCCCACAGTATGTACTACAGTATCTCTAACTATACACATACTAAGTACACTCAACCGGTAACAGTACCGGTACACACAGTACCTCAAACTCTATCACAGCATCCCGTAGGTACACATTGCGTCCTATACATGAATCCCATCCATACATTAGTACGAGTAGTATAACCGACAGTGACTTAAGAGGTAGCAGTATTAATCATTTGCAAATTCCTTAGTAAAATTGACATACCTGAGTTCAGGTAGATAGGCTAGATGAAACAAAAGCAGTTGCAGCTGATAATGACTAATCTAACTAGTTATGCACTATTTATACGTGTATGCGTTCACTCTTCCATGCAAGCACTTATACGACACTCGCATAGGCATATCGCGGTTGCCTTAGTGAATAGGCCTATCAATTACATATAGTTAAATATAGACTTCCTTTAGAACAAACTCAATAACACTGTAACTGATAACAAATTTTAAGTCTCTAAAGTATTCCGGCTGACAATTTGAGAGAGATAAAACGTTTGTTGAAGATTTATGCAATCCAAACTGAGAGCAGTTTAATGCACTAAAAGCGTCTTCAAGAGATTCATGATTACTTTTGTCAGAAAATAATACAACATTGACCATTTACACTTCCTATAGAGAGTTGTTGAGCACAAGTAAAGAGCACAGCGCTGGAAACTCGTGTTTAAAATTATCCAGATTTATATGTGTGGTATTATGCGAAACGCATCTAAACAAAAAATATCAATATTTTCTAGCTTAAACACATTGCAGTCAGTAACTAAATCCACACTCTGTGTAGTCATCATTGGCAGCATTTCGAGATATATGGGATAACTAATAATTCAAATTCTAAATGCCCATTTTATCAAATAGTCATCAATAAATATCCTACTATCTAAAGTGTTCTGAAAAGTGGCAAGTCTAAGGCACATATCCCTACTCACATGCTTTTTTCAAACTCTACAATGAGCACTCCATCGATCAACGAATTTTGTCTCTTATCCATACCTTAATGTAGCCTATAGCTTTTGAATAATATGGTTTCCGAGGCGGTTTCCCGTTGCTTTCTTCAAGTATCCTTCTTTGGTATCTTTCTTTCGCACTCAAATAGGCCTACATATCTAATACACTCATAACTTTAGAAGTATACTTGAAATTCACTATAGGTGAGATTGGAAATATTCTTGAGTGCCTTTAAGAGATCTATCTATCATTACTTACTACTTAGGCCACTATATTTTCTATTTATTCCAATTTGCTATATACCCAGATATGGATGTAAAGATTAACACTCGGGGCTAAAATGTAAATTTAACGTTTGTTTCGTATTATAAGGGGTACATTGAGATATGGTCTGGCTGAGATTTGAACCGATAGTTTCCATCTTATCAGACAAACTTTCCATCCATTCGACGAACGCTCAGAAAAAATCGTGTTAATACTCCCTTTAGCGAAAACGAGTCAAGTACGTGGTATATTTCTTCATATAGGCATACTAAAATTAAATGTAATTTTTTTAGTATCTCATATTAATGACTAAAACTAAAGTCTAATTCTGGTTTAATGTCCATATCTTTTTGAAAGCATCTCGGTGACGGGTTGGTACAGTTAAAATCTTGAACCTGTGATTCCGCAGCCTTTCACCTCGTCAAAACTAAGTAAAACTAAAGTATAATTCTGGTTTAATGTCTACATGTATATCTTTTTGAAACCATCTCAGTGACGGGTTGGTACAGTTAGAATCCTGAACCTGTGATTCCGCAGCCTTTAACCTCGTCGTTCGTGCCCATAGAGCAGTTGGTCAACCGTCTAAATTCTAAATATTGGCTTATTTTTGTTTTGGATTGCTCTAACCGTTACAACTTAACTGAAGACATCAATTAACCCCCAAGTAATTGTCAAATTCATATTTTTGGGTAAAATTAATGCATATATGTAGGCCTAATTAACTGTGTAACCTTAACATCTTTTTTATATTGAAAATTGGATGAATATCTTGCATTATTTTGACTCGTTTTTGCACTTGTTTTCTTCGTAATACTAGTTAATCTTTGTTATTAATGGACACCGAGAATTTATCTTGATATTGCTCTGTATTACTTTGTGCAATGTGCTATTTAGAGTGATTTTTACAGGGTTACAATATTTGTTTGTGGTGCCTAATAACTAATAAATAATTAAGAAATAAATTTATGAAGAATGTCATGAGTTCGACGTGGCTTAAGTAAATCTACATTTTAAGCATTTGATTATTTTCAACGAGTTGTAAAATCAATTAATGAAAGTACAATCAATTAAAGAAAGTATCTTTGAATGATTTCGCATGGCTAAGCCGGCGACTAAGTAGATGAACCATGTAGCCTACAGACTACATCATTGTTTTCAGTACAGTGAAGGCAAGCGTTGCAATGACGACTGAAAAACTGTAGACGAATGATCCGGCTTTGTTACAGAGCGAAGTGCCACATCTGTAGAGACACATCTCGGTCGAAGAAACCGTCTCGCAGTCTTTGGCTGGTGTTGCCGCATCACCACAAGTACGGGCAGTAAATGACTTACCTGAAAGCATATTTAAAAATTGGAAATTTTATTGGACTTGGAACATTCAAAATGTAATGAGAAATTTAAAATGTTTTTACGTTAGTACAGAATATGGTATAGATTTTCCGAGTGTCCTTTTGGTGTTCTTATAAAATTGAATTAAAGATTTAATCATTTTCGCGTGAGCGACTCTTTCTACTTTCAATTAAGCTCAAATGAGGAATGAGCTTCAGTAGCTTAATAAACCAGGCCCTATATTCTATTGTTTTCATTCCAACAAGGACACAACCTGTTGTCTTAATCCCTATTTTTAACGTCATTTATGTAGCACTTTTTTCCAAAATAATTATGACTAGATATTTTTTCTAATAACAATAACCATACAGATCACATTGATGTACAATGAACATATTAATTTGAATTGCAGTTGGACTCGCAAAAACCTACATCAGAAGAAAAAGTCATTCAAATTTCCTTAGTTTGTGGCATCGGAAGGCTCAATGTCGAGCTCATGAATTAAATCTAAAAAACTGAAGTTATTCTATAAACATGCTTAAAAATGCATTAGGCCCATATACTCATGTAGGCCTGCAGGTGTATGCATATATATTCTGTATACTTATAGGCCTATATTATAAATACAGTATAGATATTTACAAACATGTATATATATATATATATATATATATATATATATATATATATATACATGTTTGAGCATATATCCCGTGGTGAGTCTGGGACACTGGAGAATAGTTGTGGGAATAGAACGGAACAAAAACCGAACCCTGGAATCTAATATTTTGGCCGAACCGAACCCGAACCCTGCCATAGAGCGAAACGTACCGAACCCGAACCCTGCTTCTGGCCAAACAAGAAACCGAACAGAACTCTCCTTCGCCAGCCTTAGAAGAAGTAGAATCGAGCCTCATATTTCAAAGTACATTTTACTCCATATTTTCATTTCAACTATTTTTCTAAGCCTATAATTAAAATATTAAGGAAACTGTCTGGCGTTATATAAAAGTAGTAGAGACAATACAATTACAATTACCATTAATTGCATTACAGTTAATATATCAGTCTCTGCATACACTGTGTTGTACAGTATCTAACTGTACAATAGTGTATATTCCGTAGAGCTCCTTCAGATATCAATTTAAAAACTAACAGATAACATCACAAAAAGTGCAGGTCCTTCAGATAGGCCTAGCGGTATGACTAAATTTGTTACTTTAAAACGTACCATAAAAAACACTTTTAATTTTATTGTGTATTTATTAGTTTAATTCAAGCAGAACAGTTTAACCCACTATCCTATATCCCATACACAGTGGTTCAAGTTTGTACATAGATCCTTTATGTAATATGATTTTTAATTAATTGTAGGTGAGTTTTATATAGTGGTGGCTAGATCTGCATAACGTAGTAGGATTGTTGGCAACTTGGCATGATTGTGATCAATATCTATTGCTATTACTGTGGATGAAGAAGGCTTGTTATAGTAACATTTACGAATAGGTTAGGAAGAAAAACAAATTAAGTGAAATGTTAGGCAGAATATTGTATGAAGTATATAGATTTTTGTCATTACTAAAGCGATGCATTCCTTGCAACGTCCTCAGTACTTTGTTATATACAACATATAAGGTTTGCAGGATGTTCCAGGAGGCGTGTTAATACACTTAAATTCGGTAAATATTGCGAGAGTGGATTTTTGCGATAGACTATATAAATTTCTATCACATTGTATGGCGTATAATGTCTCTACCATTAAATAATAAACAGTCTGCACTTTTAATTGCTTAAATAATTGTATCAACATGGTTTTTAAGTGTCAAAAGAGTTATAGGAGCTGGACGAACACTAAAATATATAACCTCTTCTACGAAGCGCTTATAGTTTTTGAATGAGCTTTTTGCAAGCTGAACAACACGAAACGAGATATCAATAATATTGAATTTTGTGTATTTTTTGTTACCTCCTGTCTTCCCAACAGTCTTCAAACAAGCTCCACTTGAACAATGCACTTTTGACACGGAAGAAGAATTTGGGTTGAACGCGCTCTCGTCGCACCCCGGGCTACCTGATTCACATTGGTAGCACTGTATCGTGTCAGCCTTGCAGAAACATATGCAGCATGCGAGAGCCACCAGGCAGACGTATTGAACATACTGAAGGCTCATGCTTCCTGGAAATACGTAGACAAAATAACAAAACTGTGTAACTATAACTTAACTATATATAGAAATAATTATAACCATAACAATAACTTTAACTATTTAGCTGTAACTTCAATATCCATTTAATTTAATTTAAAATAAAAATAATTTGTCAAAGGAAGTGAAAGGCATCGTGAAAACACATCAGAAGCCATGTTTTCCCCAATCTATAGGCTACATAATGTATGGATAAGACTTAGCCTTTTTAGAAAGGATTAGGTCACTGGTCTACGGAATATTCTTTGTGAAAGGTGAAAAAAATTGTGAAAATTATTATGTACCTTGGCCATGCCACTTTGAAGAACACTGGAGAGGGATAGGCCTACTGCAATTAAGCAATCTCGTCTTCTGACTCTCCTAATTGTCTAAGTTTATATATATATATATATATATATATATATATACTGTATATATATATATATATATATATATATATAGGGCTTATATATATATATACTGTATATATATATATATATATATATATATATATATATATAAATTAATTTGGATAAATGTAAATTTGGATTGAATCAAGAAGGTTTTTGTAGTTGAATCGATTGCTCTTTAATATATATATATATATATATATATATATATATATATATATATATATTTATATATATTCATTGAGTGTTCCCGCTTGTTAATTAAAGAGCAATCGATTCAACTACAAAAACCTTCTTGATCCAATCCAAATTTACGTGCCTTTACTATACCACAATTCAGCACTTAAATTCAATGAACTTAGCTTCACATATTGTTTAAACGTTATCTTCCTTATATTCTCCTTATTCATTTCTTGTGGAACGAAGGAAATGAATATAACACAAATGTTTAGAGAAAGCAAAGAAACAGAATGTGATCGTCCTAGTTCAAGTCAAGGTTTCTCTATGATGTATATTTACTTATTTATTTCTATAATTATTAATTTATTACTTTTATTTATTTAATAGAAACAACAAAAAGGGTCATAAAACCCTGTACAGTTCATAAACAACACAGACAATCTAGCACATACAACCAGTAAAATACAAACTAAATGTGAACTATGGTGAACTTAAATTTTATAATTTAGGTTAAAATAAGCATTAATAATAAAAGGCATATTCATGCAATCAAATAATTACGGCTATACCTTAATATGAAAGTTAACAAGTAAAACTGTCGCAGAACGGAAATTCAAATATAAATTCACCGCGACATAAAATTAAATCTTCCAGATATAATTCTTCATGCACGTGAAGTGTAATACGGTTAAACTTTAAGGTTTGAACTATTGAAATTATTGGCTATCTGTGAATAAATGAATTTTTTATTTAAATGATATCATAATGTAATGTCATCAAGAAAATAAAATTTGATTACTAAGACCGTATGAAATTCTACTATACACGACTGAAAAGCATAAAGTTATATGACTCATTGCAATTGTGCCCGTAATTAGTGACTTATGAAGCCAGGTTAGAATATACTGAAACCATCAATAAACTGAATAAAAGGACTTCATGATCATTATAAAATATACAAGCGACAGATAATTGTTTTTGGAATATCCATACTGACAGACAATATTCTATTATTTACTACATTGCGATTGAATTACATTTAACTTAACTGAACTGAGAAGTCTATATCCTCACTAAATTCCTGCTGTTGTCGGCTGGAGTGAAAGCTTTGAGGATGACGATGGATATCAACAAATCAGCATATGCCAATTAAACCTTTACTTAAGAATTATAAACGCAATTGAATTCTATGCACCCGAATACAAACGTACATTAGAATTTTATCATATTAGTTAATTAATTAACTTATTTATTTATTAATGTAGAATTATACCAAATATTTGAGACATGACAATGATTAAAAGTTCAGTGACTTCGCTCTTAACGGATGATTTTGTATTGCAACGGATAGCGCCAGAAATGATCGCTAGAAGAATTGATAAGACGATCTCTAGCTTATCTGAATAGTATGCTTAATTAATGAACTCTCTCTCTCTTAGTGCACTGCCTACTGGCAGATCCATAGTATATAACGCCTCCACTCTTCTCTGTCTTCCGCCTTCCTCTTCATTTCCACATATGAGTGGGTCTTTAAATCATCTAACATACCTAATCTCGGCCTGCCTCTGCCTCTTTTTCCTTCCATTCTACGTTCTATGACCTCTATTAATAGACCTTCCCCCTTAGAATATGTCCTATCCATCTCTTCTTCCTATTTCTTAATACATTTATTAACTGTCTCTCTGTGCCAACTCTCTCCAGAACCTCCTCATTTGTAACCTTTTGAGTCAAGCTAATCCTCTCCATTCTTCTACAACTCCACATTTCCAACGCCTCCAGTTTCCTAATATCTTCCTTCTTTAAGGTCCATGTTTCGCAACCATACAATATCGTGGTCCAAACTAAAGTTCTAATTAATGAACATAATTAGATAAATCAGGATTGTTTTCTTTGGACATGGCGCCCCTTCCCAGTAACTGATAGTCGAAGCTGAGGAAGGCCTAGGGGGCCCACCTCGTTTGTGACCGCCTGCAATTTGAAAGGATTATATGACTCTGCAAATTATGTTTGTAATCTAGTTAGTCAATGGTGCAAATGCAATAAGTTAACTATTAACAGCTCTAAATCAGTCTGTATTTTATTTTTTTCCAGCAAGAAGGATGAGGAATTTATTGAACTCGCAATATGTACCCTTACTTTTTCTATTGATGTGCATGCTTACTAATGTTTGCTCGGATGTTTGCTTTCATTTGATTTTTGTATGATTTCTTTTGCTAGTAGCTAACAATTTTTACACGTATGTTGTTTGTCAGTGATTTGGTGTTGATGCTGAAAATAAACGTATATCTCACTCTCGTTGAAAGTATAATCACCAAAGAGAAATAGTATATCAAAAGAAATTAAAAATACGATTTAAATATCTACCCATTTGTGGACATGAAGACGAAAGCGGAAGGTAATGATGAGTGGAGGCGTTATTTACCATGGACCTGCCAGTAGGAAGTACACTAAGAGAGAGAGAGAGAGAGAGAAAGAGAGAGATTGAATTAGATAAAGTTAGTCGCATACCAGATAGAAGTTGGGATATAAATATTTTACAAGTAGAACACTTGGAACTGCAGCTCCAGGGGTTAGATTCAATGAAACTACTAGTGCGGAACATGCAATTATTTTCTTTATATTGGCTTGTTGGAATACGGATGCAAGTGATAAACCGGAGCTAAATCGTAAAACATGATACCGAATGGCTGATGCTAAATCAATTGTCTGTTGTTATTGTAATTATTACACAAACTCTATGAACAACCACGCAGGAAGAAACAGATATTTACCACGTCGAGAGAGAGAGAGAGAGAGAGAGAGAAAGACAGAGAGGAAAAAATAGAGAGAGAGAGAGAAATAGAGAGAAAACGAGAGAGAAAGTGAGAGAGAAGAAAAAATACAGAGAGAGAAATATATATATATATATATATATATATATATATAGCATCTGACCAGGAAGTTTTCATTATATATATATATATATATATATATATATATATATATATATATAGAGAGAGAGAGAGAGAGAGAGAGAGAGAGAGAGAGAGAGAGAAAAGAGAAATAGAGAGAGAGAGAGAGAGAGATAGAAAGATATTTGCAAAAACACGCATTATAGTGAAATGATCAATTATTTTGATATCTAGCATTTTTTAATACCACCTGTTTAAACCGATAGGCAATTTATTCCATATTCCGTGTAACCAGTCCCGTGAATGTCCGAGATTTTACTTAATATATTGTATATTTATATTTGTATTTTTATATATTTTTTATATATTGTAGCTATCCTACATGTAGTTATGGAAATTTCAGACTTTGAAATGTAGCAATAGATTTTCAAATTCTTTCATCCGGGAGCATCTGACCAGGAAGTTTTCATTAGTACCTGTACGAGTATTGATGACTGAAGCACTCTAATTGATGTTATTGTTGCGGCCGTCTCCGGCAACTGAGGCCGCCGCGTTTCGGGGCGGGGGCGTTGCCTCCCCCGGGAAGGGCGAGATCGATCGATCCGCCGGTCTAACCGCCAGATGGACTCGCGCGCCTCGATTATTGCGTTTATCCCGATGGGTTCGGTCCACTCCGTAGTCGTGGCTGACTCGGTTATCCCGGTTGTCTCGGTTATCCCGGTTATCTCGGTTGTCTCGGTTGTCTCGGTTATCTCGGTTATCTCGGTTATCTCGGTTGTCTCGATTATCTCGGTTATCTCGGTTGTCTCGGTTATCTCGGTTAGCTCGGTTATCTCGGTTATCTCGGTTGTCTCGGTTATCTCGGTAATCTCGGTTGTCTCGGTAATCTCGGTCATCTCGGTTGTCTCGGTAATCTCGGTTGTCTCGGTTGTCTCGGTTTCTCGTCTCGGTTTCTCGACTCGAAACGATTGTTAGCTCCTCCAATCGACTCTGACAGCTATCAAGGTTTTGGTGATTTCTGAAACCTAGGATATTGTCACCCCGTACGGCATCATAGTCGTAAAACGTGATCCTATCTTGATTTGCCCGATCTAGGGTATGGCTTGTCTTATCTGAAAGGGCCGGTCTGACTGTCGTATGAACATTATCTTGTGTATCTGTGCTTGGGGGTCTCCCTGGAGAGATGTTGGAACTTGAACCTAGGCGAATCGAGTCATCTCTAGGGAGGGTCAAGGTGAACTCTGATGAGTAGATCTCATTAGCGCCTATATCCATTTCTGCATCTAGAAGTAAACTATTCATGCTCTAGGCGGTTCTAATACTGAGTACGTAGGGTATCTGTGGAACTACTCTATATGTTATGTTTGCCAAATTTAAGTTGACAGTCCAATCTTATCTAAGGATTAAGAGTTATACGTACTCGTCTTCACCTACCTGGTGTCTGCTGAACGGATGGAATGTCTAAGCAGGGTAATCCCTTAATTAACGTGGAATAATCTAATATTTCTACGACCATCGATTATCTCAATATAAAGATATATAGCATTTAAATATTTTTATTGTTTTACGACAACAAAAGCAGGTATTACATTCCTTTAAACTTTTATTATGCGAACTAAAATTCCAACGATCACGCGCATCGAACGTACATGTAGATTATATTGACTGAAACAATATTTCTTACCATTAGAATTCAAGAAATTCAACGACTTCTGTCAATCGGTTCTTCCGATTTCTATTACAAACACAACTTAATTTCTATAGACTTATCCAGTATCGTTACGCATGTAATTAATTAATTGTCGCTTAATGTTACAACCTATTCTAGATTAGAATTGTTCTTGATCACACGTTGTCATTTTTACAAACATACTCCGCCATCTTCTTTTTCTTCTTCTTCCTCTTGACCAATCCTGCCACAATCTTCTTTCACACGAAGTTATACTGGCGAAGACCGCCACACACTTCCCACCCCAAAAGAGGCGGCCACGCCGAACAAACATTACACAGGCGGACTTCGCTATTAAAAGTTAAATCATGGTTACCAAACATATAATCAAATAATAATTAATCGGACTTGAAGCTCAGTCCATAAGGGAATTGTACCCCGAGTGCTAGAAATTATTTAAAGTTACCGAACTTAAATCAATCAATATACCAATATTACTCGATACAGCTAGGCTTGATGTCTCCCTCATCGTCTGTCAGATCACGAAGATCGACTGAGTCGCTTGAATCCGAACTAACGTAAACAACAGTCACTCTGCTACCCTCATTCGGAGCATCCATTCACCAACACAACTCATAAAAAATAATTACGTAGGCATAATCTCTACTTACAACACTAATTAAATCGTATTAACTAAGACTAATCATAAGGTAAACTTCAACCTACCACATATTTTGTACAACAAATTAAAGAACATCAAAACGACAAATGTACTTAGTCCTTTTACGTACGACCGATCGGTCTTTCTCACTAATCATCACGCACGACAACATGAACCTTTATTATAAGCATTACTACACTGTCCTAAATAAAGTCATGACGGTAGATCATCGATCTCCTTCCACCGAACAGCGTCCTCCCCCGAGACTCTCACTTGCCAGACAAATCGGAACCACCTCCAGATGACTGATTCAAAGAACGGGGGCCGGAAGACGACGAGATCCCGTCCGCGAAGGTCCTAGCGATGCTGACGGACACCTGACGTGCGCTCTCCGTCATGAACTCACAACGGATCCTCCTCCAATCTTCCACCACCTCAGCAACTAGATCAGGGTCAGCCCGAGGGAAAACAGCCAGGATGACGGTCCGCGCGCGCGCTGGATCCCACAGTCTAGAAAATGACCTGAATTCCCTGTCGACGATCTGTCTCATGTCTCTCATCTGTCCGATGGTCTCGCGCACCCTAGTACCCACATCTACACGCCTGTCCTCCTCCTCCTGAACTATCAAATCCACCTCACGAGGACCGATCTGAAACTGGTGTAGCCGAAAAAGGGCACGAGCCCGATCTACGCTAAGCGGGCTGGAGCAATGGGTAACAATTCCCCGATACCAAGCTCCAGCCGCCATCAAATCTTCCAGCGGGACCGGTTCAGATTCTCTATTAGCTCCCGACTCAGAAGTGCCATACTCCTCACTAGATGCCGTCATAACACCACGATTACCGGCTACCGTAGTTTCGGTAGACACGTCAGCCGTCCCAACGTCAGCACCCAGACGGGCATCGGATACCGAAAACCCTCCGCTAGTACTAGCTTCAGGACGACTCAGATCCGCAGCAGTAGCAACGACGCCATTCGACGTATTCTGTTCTGTCAGCCTGTCTCCTTCACTTCCGGAGCTGGTCTTCGTCGCAGAGGTCGGGTGCTCTCTATACCGTGTCGCCTTCGCCGCGACATCGGATGCCTTACTCACTTTAGCTAAAACGGTGCTGGACGGGACGACCAGACCTCGCGCCGCCGCATCTTGAGAGCAGGAATGAAAAGCACGCGTAGCGACGACTCTTCTAACAGCAGGAACAGACTCAGGGGCGATAATACCGACGCCAGCCCTGAGAACCACAGCTGGCGTGTCTATTCTCTCAGTGGACTCAACACCCTTAGCCAATTCGGACACCACGGTGTCAGTTGCGACAGACGGGTCCGGTTCGCCGTGGATAACTCTTACAGAGGAGCGCTCAGCTGCAACCGTGGCCTTATCGATCTCCGCTGGCCCCTTACCACTGTTAGCCCTACTGAACGGACTAGGCTTCGTACGAGAGACCCCATCTCCGCGTATCGATTTCGCTATCGGGATACTTTTGGTTACACGAACCCCGGTCGAGGCAGCGCTCGGAGAATTACTCCGCTCCGACTTCTTTCCACTTCCGCCGCTCTCAGTAACCGACGAGTCGACTGGGGTCCCACTACCCTCCCCGGCCTTCCCTTCTCCTGAATAAATTTTCGTCGACCCAACCTCATAGTCTGGGTTGGTCTTCCTCATGGGGGTAACTCCCGAATGTCTTCTTCCGGCCGCAGCTGAATTCGGGGGACGACTTGATTCCATTTCCTTTTTCCCTCCGCTGTTCTCAAATCCTCCATTCTTACTCGAATCCACAATGACCGAGCAGACCTTCTTCGATCGGACTTCATCGTCCCGAATGACATTCTTGCTGTAAAAATCGTCTTCTCGATCCACCCCAATCCCAGCAAAATCCGTAGAACGTCTCACCTCAGCTCCTTGCTCCGCCCCACCGACTTCTCCATCCGGGACATCGCCCCGGGGACCGATATCCTTAACTGCAGATACCTCTTCCTCCGAGTACGTCGACAACCCGAAAACGTCCAGGCCTCCAACCTGCTCCTGGACGAATTCGTACTCGTCAGTAGCTAACAGGGCTTCGAAAGAGCTAGAAACCACAGGTGGGGCTTCTGGACTCCTCTCCCTTCGACGGTCAATACCACCCAAGCTACTGGGTTGCTGACGCTGGGCACCTTCCTGCCCCCGCCCGCGTTTCCCACGAAGGCTGGTACTATTTGAACCCTCACGACGGCACGATAGATCGCCATGAGATGAGGGAGAGCGTGAACGACGATGACGCTTCCTCGTTACGACATCCCTCCTGTCGCCGCCGCTTCCCGACTCCACCAGCGGTCGAAGATGCATGGGGGAATGGAGAACTCGGCGAGGTGTCAGTCCCGATCGCTCTCCCCTGGAGGACATAGAAAGGGTCGTAGGAGCCCGAGATACGGAAGCTCTCTCATCCCCACTGCCGGACCGACGATCCTCGTGACTCCAGTCTTTCCTGAAACCAGAGCACATACGGGCTCTTCCAAGAGTTGCAGCCAGACTTTTGGCCCGTTGTCGCAACTTCAAACCAACCTGATGTGCAGACAGGAGATGAGTGACCATCACAGAACCCTTGGAATATATACGTCGACAGTATCGACACAGATAAACCCAGCCCTCCTGCCCTTCGGCCACATCCACGTGATCAGCAGCCTCCCTAAGATCCTCTCCAACCACATCGGAGCGCCCCGACGTCATCACGCTAACTCAGAAACAGTGCGAGTTTAAAATATACAAAACACATTATTTACATCCTACACATCAATAGACATCGCGCCACGAGAGTGTAAGGCCTCTCGAAAGCACCGCGACCGCGAACGCCCGAGCGGTTAGTCATCCGCGAACCGAATCGGCCGGCGAAGTCTAACTCGAGGTCTGAGTCCTCGCGCCAGACTCGATCCACTCGCAAGATCGTTCTTCATAGGCGGTACGACGTTTCCCCCTTCCAGCGGGACTTCACTCTCCACTGCTTCTCTCAGGGGCATGCTCAGTGAGACCCACCGCTCATCTGCTGAGAGCGCCGTATCCTGGGGTACGGGCTTCAGTTTGTCGACATGTACGACGAAGGAACGCCTGTTTGGAGTGGCCCGTATAGCATAATTAAGTGGGCCAATACGCTTCATAATCCGGTACGGTCCAGTATAGATGGCCTGCCACTTGGCAGATATTTTCCTGAACCTCCGCGGGCAGTAGTAGTAGACCCACTGTCCTTCCGAAAAGGTCTTTTCCCGAACCGAAGCGTCGTAGGCCTTCTTGGCTCGCTTGGCCGCTCGACGTAGATTTTCACGCACCAATCGGTAGGCTTCTTCCATCCGATTGAGTCTTTCTTCGCTGTATTCACCGTAAGTTCGGGTGCCTGTCGCCTCAGGTGGGCGACCATATGCTATCTCCAGGGCGCCGTTACACTCTCTCCCGAACATGAGGTAGAAAGGCGTGTGCCCCGTCGTCTCGTGTTCGGTAGCGTTATAGGCGAGTGTCACAAATGGCAACCATTCGTCCCAGTCCGTTTGCTGGGCCGAAATTACTTTCGCCAACATTGAGTTGAGCGTCCGGTGCCACCGCTCGATGCACCCGTTGGTGCGTGGCTGGTACGGCGTTGTCCGAAGTTTCCTAATTCCTAGAGCCTCGCAAAATTCCTTCATGAACTGGCTCTCAAACTCCCTACCCTGGTCGGACAAAATCTCGTCCGGTGCGCCCAGGACACTACAAACCTTATCTACGAGCACCGCCACAACACTCGCCGCATCGTGCCTAGCCAGGGGATACGCAAACGTAAACTTTGTAAACGTATCGACACCGGTCAGTATATACCGATATCCGTTTCGTGATGGCGGGTGCGGCCCCGTTATGTCAATCGCTATTCTTGACCACGGTGTCGTGGCTGACGTATGCTGCAACAATCCCTGCTTCGGCGGTTTTCCTCTTCGATACTGGCTACACTTCGCACACTGCTCTCTTCTCGCGGCAACGTCCCGCTTCATACCGGGCCAATAGCAGATCTTCTTGATTCGGGCCAGGGTCCTCCGGTCGCCAAAGTGACCTCCGCCCCACGCCTGATGAGCGTTATCTACAATCTTTGCCCGCTCTGAAATCGGCGGAACTCTCTGCAACCGGGACGCACTAGACGTTTCTCCTAAATTCCGATACAACTCCTCCTCTTTGACTAACAAACTCTCTTTCTGCCTCCATAACGCTTGGAACTCAGAGGACCCGGTTACTAGCTTGGCCAGATTCGGTTCTTTACCCGAGTTCAGCGCTTCTACTACGATTTCCACGGCACTCGACGTACTCTGCGCCACGTCCGTCGCCGACCCCTTCCTTTGAATTCTGATGGGTTCCTCTTTCTTCGACTGCTCTGTTTCTGTGACGCGAACCGGGTCTTCCCACACATGGGGGCACTGTCGACAGGGTCTCCTTGACAATGCGTCAGCATTCCCATGTAACCGTCCCGGTCTATGCTGCACAGAGAAGTCGAAGCCTTCTAAAGTCTCAAGCCAGCGTGCTTGTTGTCCGATTGGTTCAGGCGTTCTCCTCAGCCACTGCAAAGCAGTGTGATCGGTGCGTACTGGAAACGCCTTGCCCAGCAGGTAGTGCTTGAAATACTTAACGTAGTGCACAACCGCCAGCAGTTCCCGTCTCGTAACACAGTAGTTACGCTCTGGCTTTGACAGAGTCCTAGACGCGTAAGCTATCACCCGCTCTGTCCCGTTCTGTATCTGTGACAGAACCGCACCGATGCCGTATAGGCTAGCATCCGTGTCCAATACAAACGGCTCTTTAAGATCTGGCATCGCCAGTACAGGAGCCGACGTCAGGGCAGCTTTCAGCGCGTCAAACGACGCCTGACACTCAGACGACCAGAGGAATTTGACCCTGAGACCGGTCAGCGCGTGCAACGGAGTCGCCATCGTAGCGAATTCTGCAATGAATTTTCTATAATAGCTACACAAGCCAAGGAAACTGCGAACTTCGCCGACATCCTTGGGTGTAGGCCAAGATCGTATCGATTCGATCTTAGCAGGATCGGTCGCAACTCCCTCTCCCGACACGACATGACCTAGAAAACTCACGCGTTGTTGCATCAAGGTACACTTGGACGGCTTCAGCTTCAAGTTTACAGCTCGAAGCCGCTCAAAGACTAAACGGAGGCGTTCCAAATGCGCCTGACTATCACCACTGAACACTATGATATCGTCTAGATACACTAGACACACGTTATAATCCAACCCGGCCATCGTCACAGCCATTAACCTTTGAAAGGTGGAGCCAGCATTACATAACCCGAAGGGCATCTTTGTGAACCGGAACAGCCCAGAACGCGTCACGAACGCTGTCTTGTCCTTGTGCTCAAGCTTCATGGGCACCTGGTGGTATCCGGAGCGCAGGTCGAAAGTGGAAAACCACTTGGCCCCCGCAAGAGCGTCCAGGCAAGCATCAATGCGAGGCAGAGGGAACGAGTCCTTCACGGTCTTCTCATTAAGAGCTCTGAAATCGACACAGAAACGGGCTGAACCATCTTTCTTTGGGACGAACACTACATTGGAAGCCCACGGGCTAGCGCATGGCTCGATCACGCCAGCTTGCAAGATCTCTTGCAGCATTTCGTCGATGATCTTCTGTCTCGCCGCGGGGTGTCTCCTCAGTTGTTGGCGAATCGGTCTACATTCTCCAGTGTCGATAGCATGTTCCGTACCTTCAGCTCGACCCAGGTCTAATGGCCCAGTGGAAAATATATCTTGATATTCTACGATCAACGCGCGAAGTCTCTCCGCCGTAACGTCATCCACTTGTTCCGCAACCGGACTAATCAAGCGCTTCAGATAATCGGGCATCTCGGGCTCGCCCCAGCACCATCTCTCTCGGCATCCGCCACCGCATTGATCATAGCAGCCGAGGCGTCGACCTCTTCGACCCGAGCGATCGCCACGACAGGTGCTAACACCTTCCCTTTGACAATGGTGACAGGCCCCAGATTGAGATTCATTAACCGCACGTATATCTTGCCGGGATCGCTGCTTATGAGTGTACGAGCGATCAGCAACCCAGGCTCCGGCTGAGCACACTCCACCATGAATTGGGAATAATCCCATTCTCGGGGACGACACCCTCTCAACTGAGATTTCACCACGCGCTCGCAGCAAGGTGCGATCTGCAGCGTCTTCTCAGCGACCACCCTAGCCACCTTACGAACTCCACCGGCGCGTAGATTTACAATATTACCCCCGATTACAACTGACTCTTCGGCCATGTTCCACATAGAAACGTACTGTCGGATCCAATTCTGACCTAGAAGAGCTTCGTCCACTGACTGTGAGACGATAGCTACCCCTTTTGTCTTGATCCCCTCGACCTCTATCACGAAATCTACTTCGCCGCAGACTCCGATCCTCGTTTTGTTGGCCGCAATCAACCTCTCTGAACATTGGCGAAGCCGCATGCCTTTACATATCTTTGTAGGAAACAGACAATAATCTGCCCCCGTGTCCAGGAGGAAATTGTGCTCTTTATCGTTGAATCTACCCTTGACGAATCGTTTCATCCTCGATTCCTTCGACGTCGACACAGCCTGTTTCATCTCTCCAATACTTTGGTCAAATCGCTCAATCGACGATGGAAATACAGCGTCGCTTCTGTGTAGATTGGGCTGGGAAGGGCATACGCGCGCATAATGCCCTATTCCCCCGCAGTTCCTACACTTGGACCGATCTCGGTCTCTGATTTGAGGCAGTAGCCTCGTTCGCTTGGGTTCGGGGCAATCACGACGAAAATGGCCATACCTATCACAATTAAAGCACAGCATATCCTCTCTCCTCTGAACCGGAGGAGTTTCCACCGGCGGCAGGGCTTCGGCAACCCTCATCTTGCCTTCGAACCGGTTATAATCGCCCATTCTTCTTTCTCCAGTGCCGTACACAGATTGGTGGTTGGCCTCGTATTCGACGGCCAAGTCGAAGGCGGCCGTTAAACACCTCGGGCCAGCGTCCTTTATTTTAACCTGAATAGCGGGGTTATTTAATGCATTCACGAAAGCGTCTATCGCTATGGATTGGGCTATTTCGGACTCGGAGTCGGTGTACGCCAACGGCATCAGTCGGCTTACTTCCAGAAACACTTCTCGAATAGATTGTTTCTCTCTGCGACGTAAGTTCTTCAGCTCAGAACGGTGCGTCGCCATTTGACCACGAGGCCCGAATCTCACCTCCAGTCGGTGCTTAATCTCCTCATAGGACTCGATCTTGACACTACCCGCCAGAACGAAAGCGGCAGGCCCGGTTAATGCCATACAGACCTGTACCAGCCTTTCGCCCTCCGACCACTTGTTATATCTGGCACAAATGTCTACCTGTTGTAAGAAGACATTTAGCGGGTATGATCCGTCGTAGTTATTCAGCTTGACACGGTACTGCGCTCGGCCGGTAGGCGGCGACCGGTCCCCTCGATCAACTATTCGATGCTGCTCACCGTCGCGGACCGCATATCTTCTTTCAGATGGGTTAAATATCCCCTCCTCGCGCTCTCTAACGGCGGCCCACGACGTACCATAACCACCGACGCCCGCTACTGCGTTATGTTGAGCATGCATAGACCCGGAATTATCCATTGCTCCGCCTTCCTCTGGAGTTTCGATCTCATCCTGGGGATAAGAGTTCCAATTGGGTTGGTCGAAATACCTCCGGTCCCTGCGGGTCCCTTGCCAGCGGTCGTCAAACTCGGGATCGCCCGACCTCCCTTCCCTGACCCCACTTCTGGTACCATTGCTGCGGCCGTCTCCGGCAACTGAGGCCGCCGCGTTTCGGGGCGGGGGCGTTGCCTCCCCCGGGAAGGGCGAGATCGATCGATCCGCCGGTCTAACCGCCAGATGGACTCGCGCGCCTCGATTATTACGTTTATCCCGATGGGTTCGGTCCACTCCGTAGTCGTGGCTGACTCGGTTATCTCGGTTGTCTCGGTTATCTCGGTTGTCTCGGTTATCTCGGTTGTCTCGGCTATCTCGGTCATCTCGGTTGTCTCGGTTATCTCGGTTGTCTCGGTTATCTCGGTTGTCTCGGTTATCTCGGTTAGCTCGGTTATCCCGGTTGTCTCGGTAATCTCGGTTGTCTCGGTAATCTCGGTCATCTCGGTTGTCTCGGTCATCTCGGTTGTCTCGGTTATCTCGGTTGTCTCGGTTATCTCGGTTGTCTCGGTTGTCTCGGTTATCTCGGTTGTCTCGGTTATCTCGTCTGTCTCGGTTTCTCCCACTCGAAACGATTGTTAGCTCCTCCAATCGACTCTGACAGCTATCAAGGTTTTGGTGATTTCTGAGACCTAGGATATCGTCACCCCGTACGGCATCATAGTCATAAAACGTGATCCTATCTTGATTTGCCCGATCTAGGGTATGGCTTGTCTTATCTGAAAGGGCCGGTCTGACTGTCGTATGAACATTATCTTGTGTATCTGTGCTTGGGGGTTTCCGTGGAGAGATGTTGGTACTTGAACCTAGGCGAATCGAGTCATCTCTAGGGAGTGTCAAGGTGAACTCTGATGAGTAGATCTCATTAGCGCCTATATCCATTTCTGCATCTAGAAGTAAACTATTCATGCTCTAGGCGGTTCTAATACTGAGTACGTAGGGTATCTGTGGAAATACTCTATATGTTATGTTTGCCAAATTTAAGTTGACAGTCCAATCTTATCTAAGGATTAAGAGTTATACGTACTCGTCTTCACCTACCTGGTGTCTGCTGAACGGATGGAATGTCTTAGCTGGGTAATCCCTTAATTACTGTGGAATAATCTAATATTTCTACGACCATCGATTATCTCAATATAAAGATATATAGCATTTAAATATTTTTATTGTTTTACGACAACAAAAGCAGGCATTACACTCCTTTAAACTTTTATTATGCGAACTAAAATTTCAACGATCACGCGCATCGAACGTACATGTAGATTATATTGACTGAAACAATATTTCTTACCACTAGAATTCAAGAAATTCAACGACTTCTATCAATCGGTTCTTCCGATTTCTATTACAAACACAACTTAATTTCTATAGACTTATCCAGTATCGTTACACATGTAATTAATTAATTGTCGCTTAATGTTACAACCTATTCTAGATTAGAATTGTTCTTGATCACACGTTGTCGTTTTTACAAAAAAAAACTCCGCCATCTTCTTTTTCTTCTTCCCCTTCTTGACCAATCCTGCCACAATCTTCTTTTACACGAAGTTATACTGGCGAAGACCGCCACAATATTTCAATATAAGTGAATGTTTCAATAGCGCATCGGCTAGAGGTACCGCCTAGGCAATGTCATGAAGGTAAATTCGAATGACAGGTCCAGAAGGTTTAAATGACAGCTCAATATCTTGAGCTGAATTAATTTAACTCTCGTGGTTTCAGTCTTCGACCGCACTGGTGTACACGTGGGGGTAAACTCTTAGACATCCAACGTTCTTTTAACTGCACGGTTACACGGAAAATGGACTTTCCAGTTCACATTATGCTCATGTATAGCCTACATGTGATTTATTGTGCAAAATAAAATCATTAAATAAATAAAATTACCATGGCGATCCTTAACAGTTTAACCTGAACGCGGTATTTTTAAAGGTGATACCTTTCAACATGTATGGTTGTCATTGGTGCATCATATTCAATTTCACTATAAAGCGTATTATCATTATCAATATTAATTTTTTACTTTGGACTGATTTTCTGGATTTTGGAATTTGCACCGTTTTTGGACCTTCTTTTGCTTACCGGTTTGATTTAATCTCAATAGTACTCGATGTTGTCATTGATGACTGTAGCACTCTAATTCTTGTTGTTGTTATTAGTACTATTCATTATTAGTACTAGTTAATTAATTAGTTAATGAATTCTTTCATTCATGAAGAGCTTTAAAGAAGAATGAGTCAACTGACCTAGAAAATCATTTGTTTATATTTACACTTTACTTAGCAACCAAATATTAAAAGCTCATTCTAACTTAACTAAAGTAACTTTTCGTAATCTAAGGCATATCCTATCAACGTAAAGCAAGTAATAACGCTTTAGCTAAACTTTAATTAAATATTAATGTAATTATTGATTTTAAATTTGGATCTGTTCTTTTATAAAATGCATATTTTTATTGGAAGCAAATTATAATTAGGGAGTGGTTACGAGAACTTGTAGATAGATTAAAAGTAAACACGCAATATAGTGAAATGATCAACCATGTTGATATCTATCACTTTTAATACCGAATGTTTAAGCCGTTAGGCAATTTATTCCTATGTCAATATAACCAGTTCTATTAATGTCCGAGATTTTACTCTCAGAGCAGCGCGGCTGGAATTATAACCCATCAGAGTTCAATTAACCTCAGGATCTGTCATTTAAAACATCCTGACGTTACCCCTACGCCATTAAGACATTCTATAAAGAAGCACATGTGACATTGCCATATCATAAAAGCTCAAATATGTTAATAATGTAAAAATTATGATTTGATCAAATTAAAATAATTAGAGATGTGTTTTGGGCTCCATAGTGTCAAACGTTTTTACATATTTTTGATCTAATCGATATTGATGACAATGTGTGATTATAAATTTACATGTAGCATATATGTATGATATATCATTACTTAAAATCTTTTGCGGAATGGTGAACAATTTAAACACTGGAATTTGAAAATGTATTGTCTGCAATTGTCAGATTTTGGGAGATTAGTTTATTGATGGTAAATACTAGTCAGGGGTTGGCTAAAATAAACTTATTTTATTATCTAAACTCTAAAACTTTTATTATATGTTAAATGCAAGAGTGGAATAAGTTCATGGGATGTGTTTAAGAGCAATGAATTAATACGATGCCATAATATGTAGCTGTTATTTAAAATTGAAATATACATATTTATGCTGAGTTAATTTTTTTACGCATGCATAAGAAATGATTATCTGTGGAAATTTTTTTAGATTGTCAGCCTATTTCGTATCTTAAAATGTAAAAAGGACATAAAAATTAAATATATAATTATGTAATATATAATAACAATTATCTTTGTTTTCCTTTTGAATCAGAATTTGTACCATACTAAATTTTTGGATGTGAAACATAGATCTGAAGGAAGATATCCGGAAACTAGAGGCATTAGAAATGTGGATTTGAAGAAGAATGGAGAGAATTAGCTTAGCTTGACTTAAAAGGTTACAAATGGGGAAGATCTGGAGAGAGTTGGCACAGATAGACAGTTGATAAATGTATTAAGAAATAGGAAGAAGAGTTAGATAGGACACATCCGAAGGTGAAAAAGTCTATTAAAAGAGGTCATAGAAGGTAGAGTGGAAGGAAAAAGAGGCAGGGGCAGGCCGCGATTAGGTATGTTAGATGATTTAAAGACCCACTCACATGTGGACATGAAGAGGAAAGCGGAAGACAGAGAAGAGTGGAGGCGTTATGTACCATGGACTTCCAGTAGGCAGTGTACTAAGAGAGAGACTAAATTTTAGCAAATTATTTAATTTTTTAATATAATTTTTATCTTTGCCAGACCTAAGTTGAATGATGGGATGAAAACAATTTTCGTTTCTTAGATTGTGTACATGTTAAGCTTAAAATATTTGTAATTTTAAATAATTTTCATATTCTTATTCTTATTTACTTCTTATTTTTTCAGGAGATGACGGATGCGGAAGATGCCATTGCTAAGGCCGGTCTCTACTTTGATGAGTTGAACAAGATCAGAGTTCTTGAACCCGAGGTGGCCGCTCAAACGAATGAACTGAAGGATGAGTGCACAGAGTTTCTTGATAGTAAGTGGCAACACTGCTTAATATGTGAGTAAGTGGCAACACTGCTTAATATGCGAGTAAGTGGCAACACTGCTTAATATGCTATATTTCTCAGATAAAACTATTGATTTTGTAAGTTTTGACCCAAGAATGAACATGGCTTTCAGTTTCTAATTAAATTAATTCCATGTATGATTAATCCCCTGTTATTTCACTAGCTAGTACATCTTTATTGCCTTGATATAGGCTTTCAGATACCAGACGACTTCAATAGTTTTAAATTACGAGTCCAAAGGGGTGCTTTGGGATACCAACACTTTGTCTTTAAATATAATTTACTAATTAATGGTAATTATAAAGTATTCTAAATATGTTATCTAGTCAAACAAATAAAACTGAGATATGTTAACTCATACTAATCTGAAAATTCTTATAAGTTGTTTAAAAGAAGAAGTCAGGTTCTTATTAGCAGGGTGTTTCTCCGTCAGGATTCAAATATGGAATCTTATGTGTTATATATCCTTTCCCGGATTCCTTCAACTTTTATACTGGAAATTTTGAGAAAATGAAAATTTAAATTGCTAATTAAAATTGAGTTTGACTTAAGAACATTTATAAAAATTCCAGTATGCTTATAAATATCTATAACTGTTCATTGATATTTTTCTGAAATTATGTGCAGCAAAATATATCCAGTTTGAGTCATTTATTTTAGTGAAGTTTGTATAGTACAAACTGGTGGTCAAGGCTGTAACATGCTTTCCTATTGGCAGAGGCTGCGGGTTTGAGACCTCCTTAGTCTCTCCATGACTGTACACTTGGGTTATGGAAGGGGACATTGAACTTCTTAGAGTTCTGCATTGTAAATATAAAAGGGATCAGTGGCTTGGAGAAAAGAGATTAGCTGGGTAGTTCAGAAATACTCCAAAAATGTTTATTTATTTACTTTTTGTTTACGGTTAGGCACCTGATATAATACATGTACCACTTGGTTTTCTTGCATTGTTTGGGTTTTTGTAGTTTATGTGTTAATTATTTTCTTCTTCTGCATGGACATAATTAATCGCTGCTTCTCATAACAAATCGATTGCAACAAACATGCATTAAAGAAATTCTTTCCATGCGGGATATATTTTATACAAAGCTTCCAGCACTCTGTCTTTCAAGGTTGTCGACCATCATAGTAATAACTCAGCCTGAAGTTGCTTAACTTCGGTTATTTAAGCGCTGCTAAATCAAGTGCTCTAAATACCTCCCCTAAATATATGTTTATGCGATGAAAATCAGTTTACTAAAACCATTCGGTCTTAACTTGGCAGCTTAGTTTTAAAATTCTGTAAACGTTGCCTGCAATGAATTTGTTTGCTTCCAAAATTTTAGTTTAGTTTAGGAATTAGTAATAATGTATTTCCTGTAAAATTATGCTACTTCTCTGTTATCTATAACTGAGGAAGGAAACTGCAAACCACCTCAGAAGCCATACTTTTTCCAAAGCTAAAGGATACATAAGGTATGGATAAGGCATAGACTATGTGAGGGATTAACTTGTTGATCTAAGGAGTGCTCTTATGGAGCGAGAAGACAGACTTTGAGTATGAATATGTACCTTGAACCTGCCACTTGGCAGTGCACTGAAGAAGAGACTCTATTATATTGTTTATTAATGTAGGCCTATCATCATAATGTGATACTATAGTCAATTTTTTTTATTCTTTTTCGTTCAATTCTCATTTTGATTGAAAGTTTATTAATATGTTAACGTTGACTATATATGTTAATTTGACTGAAGTCATTTTATCTCTCTGACTGATTGTTGGCTCTATTAATAACCAATGTTAATTAATGAAGGTTTATTATTTGGTGATAAATAATAATTGACCATAAATTAGTTAAACAGTCCTCTCTCTCTCTCTCTCTCTCTCTCTCTCTCTCTCTCTCTCTCTCTCTCACACACACACACACTCTTGTACTTATTGATCTTTCTGTGTCTATTCAACTATTGTTGCTTAGTTTTTAATTTTTTTCTATCTATAATTTCCATAAGTTTTAGTTCCATTATGGTCTCACCTTGAAAATCTTGCCTATCATAAATTAGACTATATTTTGATTGTACTGTAGATTACATAGAACTTTCCTGTATATTTTGCTAGAAATGTCACAGTTCCGAAAGATTGTGAACAGTTTTATTGAAATGGTTGACTCCGTCGCTGTTGAAGTGGAAAAAGAAAAACTCAAGGTAGGATAAGTGATAATCTGTCCTGCTTAGTTACATGTTTGAGGCCAACAAAAATTAGCCAATAAGTAAAAACTAAATGATGACTAAGGAAAATATGTATGAGAAAATTATTAAGGAAAATATGTATGAGAAATGCTACCGTTATAATACTGCAAAATTTTAAAGCTAAATGATGATTAAGGAAAATATGTATGAGAAATGCTACTGTTATAATACTGTAAAACTAAATGATAATTAAGAAAAATATGTATGAGAAAATGGCTAACGAAAATATGTATGAGAAATACTACTGCTGTCCAGTCATTTTGGTCACTCTTGTTATTTTTAATGATAATCTATGTATTACACTCTCTCTACACTGCTAATGACCGTTCAACTATTGTTTTAGTATATAGTATAGCCAGGCCTCTACAGGATTCAAGTTACAGCTTTTAATTTTATAGATAGTGTAATGTGGAATTTAATTAGCTGAACATTTGCCTATTGAAGAGTTGTCTTGGAATCTATTCATCACATGTAAAGTCTTTAAATAGAACATACTTGTCAAAAAGCTTGGAAACAAATTTCAATATATAGGCTATAATTATGTACTACACAATGTAGCAACGAAATATTTGTTGCACCAATCAACTGTTTTGTTGGATTTTCCTAGCTCAAATATAAAAAACATTTCAATTTGCATGTAACAAATAAATAAGTAAGATGAATGTGGTTGGCGAAACTATTATTATTATTATTATTATTTCTATTTGTTTAATTTTCTATATATTAAAAATACCCCGGGTGTAAAGAACTCTAGGTTTGATAAAAACGATTCGAGCAATACGTGCTGAATCATTATAAATGAATTATTATTATTATTATTATTATTATTATTATTATTATTATTATTAAAACCAGTCATTTCACCGAATAAATGGTCTTTTCTGACTATTCCTATGAAGTAATAATAATGATAATAATAATTATTATTATTACTATTATTGTTATTATTATTGTTATTAACTGAGTCTGTGAGGTAATAACAGTATCTATCAAAAGTAAACTAAGCTGAATTACTAAATTTCCTCTTACCGAATAGAATAAATTAAGAATTGCTACTACAAAACAACAGTTCAACATCAATTTCTCGCTCAGTAACTAATAACTGTTTGTTATTTAATGACTTAATGTTTTAAATTTAAAAACTTAATGTTGGTTATTTATTGACAGGCGATAGGATCTCGCAATCTGCTCAAGTCCATGGCTAAGCAGAGAGAGACCCAAGAAGAGCAGCTGTTCGCTGTAATTGTGGAGAAAAGAGTCGAGCTGGAAAGGTTTGAATAGCAGTCCTAATTAACAAAAAATAGTGAAACTGTAGGGATTTTAAAGTTTCTGTTTAATAGCAATGAGCGGAACTGGACAGCTTGGCATGCCTATTCTATTGAAAAGAATCGTAATAGAGAGATTTGATTAACAATGCTATTTAATTGACTGACTGACTGACTGATTGGCTGACTGACTGGCTGGCTGGCTGGCTGGCTGGCTGGCTGGCTGGGCTGGCTGGCTGGCTGGCTGGCTGGCTGGCTGGCTGGCTGGCTGGCTGGCTGGCTGGCTGGCTGGCTGGCTGGCTGGCTGGCTGGCTGCTGGCTGGCTTGGTGGCTGGCTGGCTGGCTGGCTGGCTGGCTGCTGCTGGCTGGCTGGCTGGCTGGCTGGCTGGCTGGCTGGTGGCTGCTGGCTGGCTGGCTGGATGGCTGGCTGGCTGGCTGGCTGGCTGCTGGCTGGCTGGCTGGCTGGCTGGCTGGCTGGCTGGCTGACTGACTGACTGGGTGACTGACTGGGTGACCGACTAATTGACTGACTGACTGATTTTTTGTTTACTGTATTGCATAGTTTCTCAGCGTATTGAAGAATTAATCTTTTTGGTTTTTGCATCACTAAGCGCTAAGATCTAGCATATAAAACGCATTGGAATTTCTTGCCAATGTTAAATTCTCTGTATCTCTCGGGGTACTGTTTAACGGCAGGTCCATGGCTTTTAATTCTTCCAACCAATTCTCTCCTCAGCTTTCCTTTTCATCTCTATGCACGAATGTGTTTTTCAATCATCCAAATCTCTTGTCTCCGTCTGCCTCCAGAGGTTTTCCGTTGCATTCCTTTTATTATATACATCATTACCGAAGATACTTTATATCATAGTAATTCTTTAGTCTATGAGTATTAATATTAAACTATTTTATTGCAGATTGCGAGCGCAACACGAGTCTCTGCTGAAAGAAGAAAAGGAACAGAGTGATTTCATAGAGCAGCTTATACTTCAGAAATAGTCATGATCCACATTGATTAGTCGTTTCTTCAACCCAGTCCTCCATATCTTACTAAATGAAATAATTCCAATGTCTAAACTCTCGGCTCCTCACCTTATAATCTTATGTTAAATTAGACAGAAATTCTCTAGATCTGATGTAACAGATTCTTTGATGAGTTCTTGATCTAGAATGGAGATCGAAATAGCAGTAGAGATAAATATGGCAATTTTATGCTTATACCATATGATCATCATTGGCACTTCATATTCAAAATTTTTGTCCAATCGTATTCATTTTCTGAAGATACCAGATTTTTCTGTCTAAAGTCATCATCCCCTGGCTTCTTATTCCTAGTTCTTATTGTTCTTATTTTATTTTAGTTTCCGATAACAAATTTTGTAAGGTTATTTATTGTTAGAAACGGTAATCTAATATGTTAAGTGAAAAATAGCTCCCCGGTGTTTAAATTCTAAGAAGCGTTGAGTCGCTATGGCGGTTCTTAAGTCCTGTACGTATCTATCCTATGGGGCAAATCTGTCTGTGATGTTCCTAATAGCGCCACACAATCCCATACAATATGTACTTGACTTGCTCTTTATAGATGAGCCATGGATAATACTTATTCTAAGGAGAGTTAGTTTACTAAAGGAGGACATAGGAGGTGGAATGGAAGGAAAGAGAAGCAGATGCAGACCAAGATTAGGAATGTTAGATTAATTATTTAAAGATCCATTTGTATGTGGACATGAAGGGGAAACCAGAAGACAGAGAAGAGGGAGGCGCTGTATGCCATTTTCTCCACGTTAGGAAGATGTAGAGTCTAAAGTGTATACAGCCGCGTGGGATGATGAAATGGATTTCGTTTCAATTGGATATCATTTTTCTATGTAAGCAGTTGCGCTTCTTTGTGTGAAAAATATTTATATTGCTCTAAGAGACTAATTGATATATATATAAAGACTTATCACATACATTGGTATTAAACTAGATACAGTATATGCATTTATGGTATAAATTTTTTAGAATTAGTTTCTGGTATTTGTTTTTACATAATTACTGTTGATTAGGACTATGTTTCTTGAAAGGTAGTCATATAGCATATATTCTGGATTTGCAATATATCGTATAAGATATTCTTGACTTAGATTTTCCCCTGACGGGTATGAGCGGGGGGGGGGGTAAGGTACGGGGATACACTCACTCTATGAGCCGAACGCAGGAGTGAACAAATAGTAGTGTACATGTACATGTACATGCATGTAGACCTACTCTAGGCTTTCTTCTAATATTGGACGATATCCGCCTAATATATTGTAGTGAATTGAATTTGACGTTAGTTAAGATGACGTTAGATTAATTCATGATATTATAATTGGTTTGTGGAGCCATAGTCCTTGATGATAAGTAACTAAAACTATCAAACGAAAGACACATCGATTAGAAGGTTAATCAAAAGTCAACCAAAGATCTCTCAAGGGCATCAACAAATTTTTAATTTTATCATAATCCATGGTTCAGCAGATGATCATAATAATTAATTTGAGTCGAATCGATGATCAGTCAATCAATAAAATTTATCGTCCGGTTCCTCGCCATAAGGCAATGTCAGGGACGTCATGGTGAATAATGTATAATGTATGATGTACATTTTACATGTAGTGTGTATATATATATTTATATGATATATATTTAGGCCCCTATATATATATATATATATATATATATATATATATATATAGGGGCCTAAATATATATATATATATATATACATTATATATATATATATATATATATATATATATATATATATATATATATATATATATATATTTACACGATTGCATATTTAATATTATGGATATAATACATATATATATATATATATATATATATATATATATATATATAAAACACACACACACACATATATATATATATATATATATATATATATATATATATATATACATGTATATAACATACAAAATATTATATACATGTATATATACTGGGTAACTATAAAAAATTACACCTAAAAGTTTGAATATCTCAGGCTATTGTTAATATTTTCCAATAAAACTTTTACCAATTACTGAATGACTAATTTTTGATGGGGTGGCCAATTTGCATCCATTTTGGTACATAGATTGGCCAGTTATGCAAGTTTCAGCAGAGCAACCCTCCATGTACTGTAAATATGAATTATATATAATTTTACTTTTATTTTGGCCCTGAAAAGGGCCGTTGTAGTGGTTCAGAAAGAACCAATTGTATCTGCTAGCATTGCTGACTATTCGATATGCTTTCCTCCCGCTTCTACGCAGGATTGCAGTTGCTTTCGGAACGCTAGGACAGCCTTGTTGATTCCAGCTTGGGGCACTCTCGCCCAGATTGATTGTAGCACTTCCTGCAGTTCTGTCTTGGTTTTAGGCTTCGGCTGGTGTTTCTGATAGAGATGCAGCATGGTTCCCCAGACATAGTAATCCATAGGATTTTGATCGGGAGAGTTTGGAGGCCATTCATTCTTCTTAATGAAATCCGGGTTTCTCTCGCTGATGCATTCCTGTGCATGACGAGATGCATGAGCTGGAGCACCATCCTGCTGAAAGATGAAACTGTAACGTTGCTCTAACGCGTACAACGTTAATAAATCGCATATGACATCAAGTCCAAAACACAACACTCGAAGTATGCTGTACACAAACAATTAGACTTTAATGAAATAACATAAATAATCTATAGTCACATCTTTAGTTCGCAATATATAGTCACTCAGGCCAGAGATTTAGATTAGATTTCTGATTAGATTTAGCCTACTCTAAATCTAATCAGAGAGCCAAGATCATTTATTTGTAACTGAATCAAAATGTATACGAAGCGCATACAACGAGACAGTACACAACTAAAACGGCCTTCAGAAAGAGCATAATTGAGCTCTATCTAGCTGACTACCGGAAGCATGAAAACATAGTAATATAGCAGCAAAGGATCGTAGAAAATTGGAGATGATAAACATTATTGAAAATTGGAGATGAAAAACACAGATTTATAATAACATAATGAAAACAGCATTAATCTGTAATGGGCAGAACATTGCGGACTAAGTATTGCAAAAACTAGAGATTTGTAGAGCTAAAAATGCATTAAAATTAAAACCGGATTCAACCAATAGCACATACAGGACTAATATTAAACAACCCCTGAGCAAGCAGAGGTTCAACTGAATTAAAAACATTGTACAACGGTAAACATAGACAAAGATAATCATTTCCATGCATCAATTAAATACTGTTTGTACATTTTGTTAAAAACTGATTCATTGGAACAGGTCCTGATTTCACTGGGGATATCATTCCATATTGTACAGCAAGAGTTCACAAAAGAATTGAAAGAAAGCACGATTAGATTGTTTATAAAGATAATTGGTAATCAACATCAACTAAGGCACGTATATGCAACAGCATAGTCTATAGCAAGTATGAAGTAGAGAGTGCACACGATTGTGTTGGGTTATGCTCTTATATACTTCTTAATATTATTATTTAGGGTGAAAATGAAGGGCCGGCTTTAAAACATAACCTTCCACCCTCACCATAATCCCTAACTCTCTATATATAGATTATATATCTCTCTTCAGTGCACTGCCAAGTGGCAAGTTCAAGGTACATATTCATACTCAAAGTCTGCTTTCTCGCTTCATAAGTGCACTCCTTAGATGAACAAGTTAATCCCTTCACAAAGTCTATGCCTAATCCATACCTTATGTAGCCTATAGCTTGGGAAAAATATGGCTTCTGAGGTGGTTTCCCGTTGCCTTCCTCAGTTAGGTGGATTAATTACCATTAAATCCCGGGGGAAAATATTTCATGGTGAGGTGAGTCCCCTCATGCCATCCACAGCTCCTGCCTTTAGTCGCCTCTTACGTACACGCGGCAGATTGTTTGCGGTTGCCCTTTTCTGCAGTGGTCCAATCACACCCGAGCACAACACGGGGATACTAAATATATATACTAAAGATTCTTATATACTAAAGATTGTCAAATGAACGGTCCAATAAATGTATCATGTTACCGGTAGTGCTTTGAACGTGACTAATATTTATTAGTGGCTATCCTGTGACTGCTGTGGTAAAGATATCTAGTGGCGGCTTCATGTAATAAAACTATTACATGATATCTGACATCGTCACAGAAACCATTTGGTAGCAGAGCATTGCAATCTTCAAACAGCTCGGGAAGCAAAGTATTGACGTAATACTGAGCATTCACCTTTTCCCTCTCGCCAATGAAATGCAATTTGCCCTTACCGTTGAAGCAAACTCCATTTTTAGGTACAAAAATTGGAGGTTGCTCTGCTGAAACTTGAATAACTGGCCAATCTATAGATTAAAATGGATTAAAATTGGCCACTCTATCAAAAATAATTCCTTAAATAATTGGTAAAAGTTTGATTTTAAAATATTAACAATAGCCTGAGATAATCAAACTTTTTGCAGGTGTTATCACTTTTTTTGCTCACCCTGTATATAGAATATAAAATATGCAATCTCATGACATCTCGCTGGAGGTCAAGGATAGGGACTCACTCTCTCTCTCTCTCTCTCTCTCTCTCCTTATATATATATATATATATATATATATATATATATATATATATATATATGTGTGTGTGTGTGTGTGTGTGTGTGTGTGTGTGTGTGTGTGTGTGTCTGTGTGTGTGTGTGTGTGTGTGTGTGTGTCATAAGCAGAATCCCCCAAGAATAATGCTATATCAAAGGGAATGTTATAGATGATTTAAAGATCCACTCATATGTGGACATGAAGAGGAAAACAAAAGATAGAGACGAGTGGAGGCATTATATACCAAAGACCTGCCAGTAGGCAATGCACTTGCTAAGATATAAGTGCATTATATATACTGTATATATATATATATATTCATGTCTATATATATATATATATATATATATATATATATATATACACATGTATATATATCCCTCTTTGTGCTATGTTCATTGGCAGGTCTATAGTATATTGCGCCTCCATTCATCTCTATCTTCCGTTTTTCTCTACATGTCCGCATACAAGTGGATCTTTAAATCATCTAATAAGATATTCTATTATTCTTGGGGGATTCTGCTTATGAAGAGCTGGGTCCCCTTTACGTTTCTCAGCTTTGACTATATTTTACTGGGCTGAGTCGTCATTCCCGGAGAAAACAATCCTGTTTACCCACACACACACACACACACACACACACACACACACACACACACACACACACACACATATATATATATATATATATATATATATATATATATATAAATTAATTATAATAGACAACTCCGTTGGTCTCTGTTAATTGTATTTTTTATTAACAAGAAGTGCAAACACAGCGAGTAAGCAATCGTATATTCCGAGTATCAGGATATTATATATATATATATATATATAAATATATATATATATATAATAGACTTACATCTGAAAACACAAACATATCATATACATTGTAGAATTTGAAATTATATACATCTATAACTAGACAATTGCCTTATTACAAAGTAGGCAAATATGTGACATAATAGGCCATATTAGGCTTATACGTGAAATAGACATAATAGATTAAGCCTTTAGGCCCACATACATGATTTCAACTAGTCATGCTTAGCGTGCGTTGTATAGAAGCAGAGTTTGATTTAAGTCAAACTCATAAATCCAAAATACTCCTAAAATAAGCAAAATTCACAAAAAGAAACGGAGCGAATGAATTCAATAAAAATTAAAAACATCAATTATTCGAAAACAACAAAAACGTGAAAAATTCACAGTAAAAATATTTTCAATTACAAATTCAACTGGTATCAAAGAAAATTATAAGAGTTCGCTGCTATACGATTTGCTGCTATATTTTAATAGCAGCAAATCGTTTCCATATCCTCTATATACAAGCATATTACAATCGTCTGTTTCTGAAGACTAATCACAGGCACCATGATCATCATCCTAATCGTCACCACTATCATAGTCATAGTCCGTATCTCCTTCACACGCAGCCGGCAGTGGTGTACGACCAATGGCGTAGTATTTATCTTCAAGCACCATTCTCAACCTCTGCGGTAAATGCTGCGTTCCATATTCATAGGCTTCTCTGCTTTTATCAAATCCTCCTAGGACTATTTCGCAGTCTCGCCTTGTCTCGTCGTTTCTAACCGCATCCAACAGAAGTGCGACTGAGTTCCTGCTGATCCTCGGACATCCGTAGAGGTCCACCTTTCTAAGATTTGGACACGCCTTTATCAGACCTACTAGCCCGTGCTTTCCTATGAAGGTAAACTGAGCTGTGAAATTCAGAAGATTAGTGCATTGATGAAATGCAGCGAAACAATTATCCGTGATGTTTTCGCATCCACTTATGTCTAGATCTTTCAGGTTTGGACAGCCGTTAGCTACGCCTCTTAATCCTACGTCAGTGACTCGTCTGCGGGTGTAGTAATCGTTGATTGGAGTTATGCTGAGAGCTTCCAGTCCACGACAACCTCGAGCAACCGAAAGCAGAACTTCATCGTGCAGGATGTTGCTAAACTTAAACGTCACACTTTTGAGTCTCGAGAATTTTGATATCAAGCACGCAGTTTGACGTGCTTCAGTCTCGTCTCTAAATCTTCCACTCATAACCAGAACTTCCAGGAATTTGCTAAATGAAGCGTTTGTAACGGAACGCACTGCCTCTGACGAGAGCTTAGGGCAATCGTCGATGACCAACTCTTTTAGATTAGAGCAATTCGATGACAGGTGAGCAATACTTTCGTCATTCAGATTGATGAGATTGATCAGCTTCACTGTTGTCATTCCTGCGCCGAATGCTTCCATCCATGAACGTTCCTTTAATGCTCCGGTTAGACTCGATTTTAAGGTGTGTCAGCTTTGGGCAACCTTCTAAAATTTTTTTGAACCCTTCGTCAGATATTTGATGTCCATCTACTGAGAGAACCCGAAGATGCTGAAGTGTTGACACACAGTGGAACCCGCGATCTAACACTCGTGGGACGCTCAGTTCCAGTTGTCGCAGATCAGGATTGCGTTCAATTATCAGCTGCAGCGTTCTCTCCTTGACGAAGTGAGAAAGCATTCCAGCGAGTCTCAGAGACTTGAGGTTGACGCATCCCTTCTTAGTAACGTCACGAACATAAGAACTGCTCACACACCCTCCCGTCCACATCTCATCGAGGTCGAATGCCTGAGTCAACTTCCACTGAAATCTAGCAACGTCTCTCCAGGTTTTGCAAACTCTTTCCACTCTGGCGAGATCTGGAGCTGGCAGGAGGTCGAAGATGCGGTGCATTATGTCAGAGTTGAGGCGAAATATAGTAGCGTCCTGAACGAACTGAAGTGATTGCGCACAGATCGTAGAATCGATGTCATTGCTTTCAGCGCTGACTCTGTCAACTATTGGTGCCATTATGTAGTTTTATTTCGATGAAGCTGAACTGAAATTAAAACCAAGTTATATTAAAATAAATCATCTATTATTTTATTTGTTATTTATAATCTGCCTCCGTGTTGTGCTCGGGTGTGGTTGGACCAATGCAGAATAGGGCAACCGCAAACAATCTGCTGCGTGTACGTAAGAGGCGATTAAGGCAGGAGCTGAGGATAGCAAGAGAGGACCCACCTCATCATGAAATATTTTCCCCCAGGATTATATGGTAATTAATCCATCTAATTGAGGAAGGCAACAGGAAACTACGTCAGAAGCCATACTTTTCCCAAGCTAGAGGCTACATAAGTATAAATAAGGCATAGACTTTGTGAAGGGATTAACTTGTTGATCTGAGGAGTGCTCTTATGGAGCGAAAAAGCAGACTTGGAATATTAATATGTACCCTGAACCTGCCATTTGGCAGTGCACTGAAGAGAAAGAGAGAGAGAGAGAAAATCATACTCTCTTAAACATCAGAATTGCAAAGTTCATGAGTTAAAATAACGATGAAATTCTTAAGTTATGTTTTAGAAAACTTGAAAAAATTCAACAAAACGTACCTAGTCGGGGTAATGTGGAATCAAAATGGACGCAGAACTTGTAGATATATGCTGTAATGAAGAGGTGTCGAATTTCTGCCGTCTGTCGTTTCTATCTGCTGTATATGCAGTTGAATAACTAATCTTCAGTTATTCATGGGGGAAGATTGGTAACCAATGAGGGTTATGTTTCAAGATTTAAACCAATCATATTTGAATGCTGTATAGAGCTTTCAACCAATCATATCTCTTCATTGTCTTCATTGTCTTCCATTGTCGGTTTAAATGAAGCGCTGTGATCTTAAGATCACAGCGCTTCATTTAAACCGACAATGGAAACCAATTAATAGCCACTAATGCCACTGACACTTAAGGAATTGGCAGTAGCTAAGGGCCACTGACACTTCAACCGATCTCGTTTTAGGCCATCTATTTACTGACTACCATTGTTAGCCAATTACTGCAGCAGCTATATCAACAAAAACGAGACACTAGGATTCTTTCTCTCTCTCTCTCTCTCTCTCTCTCTCTCTCTCTCTTTCTCTCTATCTATCTATCTATCTATCTATCTATCTATCTATCTCTCTCCTCGCTCTCTAATGTGTATATATATGTGTATATATATATATATATATATATATATATATATATATATATATATATATATATATATTATAACTATAATTTCTTTTACTTGTATTGCATTTTTATTTCGCTTGCCTAGTTATTTTTCAATTTGTATGATGGAGGAGTGATCAAACAGATTGGGTACTTGTGCGACTTTGACGGCCTTGTCTTTGTGTATGTCACTGTATATTTTGAGTGTATCGAAATAAAAATAGTTCTCTCTCTCTATCTCTCTCTCTCTCTCTCTCTCTCTCTCTCTCTCTCTCTATATATATATATATATATATATATACATATATATATATATATATATATATATATATGTTTATATATATATATATATATATATACAGTATATATATATATATATATATATATATATTTATACAGTATATATATATATATATATATATATATATAATCTCTGACACTTAATATATATATAATCTCTAACACTTTCTCCGTGTTGTGCTCGGGTGTGGTTTCCCCGTGTTGTGCTCGGGTGTGGTTGGACCACTGCAGAATTGGGCAACCGCAAACAATCCGCCGCGTGTACGTAAGAGGCGACCAAAGGCAGGAGCTGAGGATGGCAAGAGGGGACCAACCTCATCATGAAATATTTTCCCCCAGGATTAAATGGTAATTAATACACCTAACTGAGGAAGGCAACGGGAAACCAACTCAGAAGACTTTTTTCCCAAGCTATAGGCTACATAGGGTATGGATAAGGCATAGACTTTGTGAAGGGATTGTTGATCTAAAGAGTGCTCTTATGGAGCGAGAAAACAGACTTTGAGTATGAATATGTACCTTGAACCTGCCACTTGGCAGTGCACTAAAGAGAGATATATAATCTATATATAGAGTTAGGGATTATGGTGAGGGTGGAAGGGTATGTTTTAAAGCCCGCCCTTCATTCTCACCCTAAATTATAATATTAATATAATCTTTAGTATTCACCAATTTCTTGGTAGACAAACATACAGAGATGCAATTACATTACAACTCGTTACACAACAACATACATACATATGTAAAATGTGCACATACAAAATCTCGGACATTCACTGGACTGGACTAGTAATTATACAGAAAATTATCTAACGGTTTAAACATGAGGTATCATAAAGTGATAGATATCAACATAGTTCAAGATCATTTCATTATTATGCAGGTTTACTTTAACAGTCTAAAAAGTTAACATGCTGTGCATTGACTAAAATAGAGCATTTTAACAAGGGCGGATATACGAATTTTTTAAGGGGGCCGGAATTTTTTTGAGAGTGTGTGACGTTAGTAATATGAGACCCTGTAATATAAACTCTTGAGTCATAACGTCTAAGATATAATATAATCTGTTGAGTGGTAAATGCTAAGATATAATATGATCTGTTGAGTCGTAAATAGTAAGTTGTAATACGATCTTTTTAGTAATAGGTTACCATTAACATAATCGTAAACTGGCAATGCCTAGAACAGATATATAAGCTCGCATATTGAACAGCAGCAGGTGCCAATTTGACTTGACAGTAACCTACTGTTACCTTAATCTTTGTGACGGTAGCTCGAGTGTGTCGAGTCGTCTTAAAGAGAAGCCTTGTGTCTCTGAACCTTGGCGTTAAACGCACTACAACCTAGCAGCAGGAGAAACATTAAAAGTCAACGTACAACGACGAGCGGAACCTACACAGACACACCGCCTGATGCCGTGGGATAGATGATGTACAATAATTCAAGGAGGCTAGAAGTGAAATGCAAACTGCATTTCAGTAACTAGCCTTCCACCTCTGCGCAAGCAAGAGGGGATAAAACACACACAAAAAAGCAGCAGGAGATTCCTCTTTGCAGTGGTATATATATATATTATAATCACGCTTTATTACAATAAAGAGTTTAATACATCTTTATCGTGTTGTGCTGGAGTTAATTACTTTAACGTTAGTAGGACACATAACGTTACAGAGTTTACACATTTTTTTGTTTACTTTTTGCCAAATTTTCCTGTGGGGGGGCTCAAAATATGTTCACTACTGCGCAAGGCTCATATAGTGAGTGTATCCCCGTATATCGTACCCCCCACTCATACCCGTACTAAAGTCAGGGGAAAACCTAAAATGCCTAAAATCCTACATGTGTACATTCGTTTTGGAAAAAGTAGGTTAATTTTTAACCTGAAGAAACTCTGCGAATCTGAACGAATTGCAAAAGTTACCTGATTTTGACGGTAAGGGGGACTTAAGCCCCTCCCAGCCTGTTTGCACCACTGCTCCGGGACAAAGTTCCCATTTTTTACTTACTCCCTTTTTCCTCTAATACAGTGGTTAAATTGAAAATTGAGAGCATTTTTAAACGGTCATCATTTTTCGGGCCCCCTTCCATTATACAGGGCTCCTAGTATATCCTAGAAAAAATCTAGCTATTGGAACTGAGTTCCCTATCGGACCACCCCCCCCCCCCCCCAATCATCGCTCTTACTAACATATTTACACATCGAAATTGCTATAGAAAAAATGAAAATATAGTTTACAATCTCTTAACGGAGGGCCTAAGGGAGGGGGAGGGGGGTTGGGGCTCGGGCTCTCTGGGCCCCCTTGGCCCGCCCCCTGGATCCGCCACATTTTAAAAATAGCGCCCAAATTTTCACAGAATGTTCTCCAGAGTCATTACTATTTATTGCAAATTTATTTTTAGTGTGTAAAAAATCAATGTAATCAGGAGAGTCCACATTAGGCTCAGCAATTATTATTAATTAAGCCTAGGTCTATTATAATTTATACAATTATGTATAAACCTACGGTTATGTGATATTAATTCAAATGGCATAAAACCGGAATATCACTGACAAAATAAAATATTATATTTATCAAATGCACGGAAAATCTTTGAGAAGAGCTGATAAGGTTATCGTCAATTTCCACACTCGAAAACTGAGGGCAAGTGTCAGTGACGTGCGTGGTTGTTGATCTAAGGCGTGCTCTTATGGAGCGAGATAGCAGACTTTGAGTGTGAATATGTGTCTTGAACCTTCCACTTGGCAGTGCACTGAAGAGAGAGAGAGAGAGAGAGAGAGAGAGAGAGAGAGAGAGAGAGAGAGAGAGCTGGAATACCATGAATTAGTAGAACTGGTAGAGATTGCATTTGAATTAGCTTTAAACAGTTAGGCAATATTGTCCACTTTCCGTGTAACCAGTCCAGTGAATGTCCGAGATTTTACACTCAGATCATCGCGGCAGGGAATCGAACCCACGAGTGTTCAATTCACCTCAGGATCTGTAATTTAAAACTTCATTGAGACATTCATTTATCATTTCGTTAGCCTATTCATTTAGATATCGATTTGCTCGCGCATTTGTTGGATATGATCTTTGACTCGAGATGCTGTGTACGTACTGCATAACGTCGGCCCCTACGTACTACATGTATATATGTATGACTGAAATCTAGGCATTGCAACTTGAATAGCAGGTAAAATTCTAACTGCATCAGCGTTGAATAACAGTGCACAAATTTTCTTTGGCCCCTTCTTTGTTAATAAAGTAATCGATGCCCCTTTGATGGCGCATCGATTGCAACCGGCGACAATTTAAGAATAATTAAATTAACCTTCCAACACCCCAGCTGAGATTTTTATATTCAGAGCCGTCAACACGCAATCTTCCAAGGTAATAACTCAACAGTGTAGTAACCGAGGCAGATATAGCTTAATTTCGATTATTAAAGCGCTACAACATACAAGTGCTCTATCTCACTCCTTAGTGTTGTTTCTTTTTCTGTTAAATGACAGACCCTGAGGTGAATCGAACGCTCGTGGGTTCGAATCCCAGCCGCGCTGATCTGAGAGTAAAATCTCGGACATTCACTGGACTGGCTACACGGAAAATGGACTAAATTGCCTAACGGATATAACATGTGGTATTAAAAGTGATAGATATCAACATAATTGATCATTTCACTATAATGTGTGTTATTATTATTATTATTGTTCATTCATTTTCTTGTTTGTTTCTGTAATTCTGTGTTATATGGACCTGTATGTATCTGAAAACAAAATGAATTGATTTGATATGGCTTTAGCCTTTAAAAATATTACATATAGAAGTACATGCAAGTCCTATAAATGCAAATGTCACACAAGTCCTACATACAAGTCCATGATGTGATCGATCCACTTCTCAGTTTGGAGTATTAACTCTTGGCTGCCTTCCACACTCTATTGTTTTGATTTATGGTCTAAATATAGAATTCATTTTATTTCATTATTATTATTTAATTAAATGCTTAAGAATTAGGTTTTCAGGATTATATTTCACATTTCAGTAGTTAGCTTCATAAAGATTCTAAGCATATTGAATTATAATAGCATAATTTAGAGGCGTTAAAGTTAATCAATTTTTTGCAAATGAATCATATGTTTGTATCAGGCTACGTGTCCTGCGCCGATTATGGCAATATAGTGCCTGATTTGTGCGAGAGGATTTGGCTGCAGAATTGTCAAAAGAATTGTGTTTATTGGATCCAATTCTACGAAACTTCTAACAAATTAAGTCGCTATGAAGAGTCCATATCTGTGTGCGACAATCGCTTGATTGATAATCCAATACTAATAAGGCTAAATTATTTTAATCTTTTGCTCATTGGATTCTCTTTAATGGTAAAGCTCATTTTGACTTGCTAGAACCCTAATGGCGTTTATTTCTCTCTAAATTGACAATTTTAATTATTAGTTTATGGATCAAAATGGCTTCTCAAGTTGAATAATTATTATAACTTAGAGTGCCAGTAGAACATCTACAGGCCTACAACAAATATTTATAGTACTTATGTATGAATGTAAAATTAAATGAACAAATGAATATTAAGTTATTATAATTTGTCTAGTACACTATAAAGTTTGCTGTCGAGTCTTCATCTCTGGAGAAAATGTATTTCTAATAAACAAGGATTAGTTTCCTGTTTTGTAAGCATTTCAAGTGCCCAATAAACCTGAGAAACTGATATGATTTAACATAACATTACAGAGTCAGGAAGCAATTATATGCTTGTTTAAGACTCATCAGGCTCTTAACTAAAACCAATTAATATAAATCAAATCATACAGACTTCTTGTCAACATGTGAAATTTATACGTAGCCTATGTATAACACTGAACATGCAATTAGCTTATATATAATTTACATGTTCTTATGTTTATCATATTTATTTTTAAAAGCATTCACTGATTTTGCTTCCACAACTTCGCTTGGCAAACTATTTCAAGCATTTATAACTCTCTGACTAAAGAAAAATTTCCTTAAATCTAGTCTGCTTCTAAATTTAATAAGTTTATACATATGTCCCCTTGTGTTTCTGTTGTTTGATAAATTAAACCAAATACTATGGTTAACTTTGCTGAAGCCTTTGAGTATCTTAAAAACTTCTATTAAATCTCCTCTAGTTCTTCTCTCACTTAAAGAGATTAATCCTACGAATTTTAGTCTATTCTCATAACTAAGTTTTTGGCAGTCAAATACCAGCCTTGTTGCTCTGGCTTGTACCCTTTCTAATTTATCGATATCTTTCTTAAGATATGGGCACCAAGCCTGAACGCAGTATTCAAGTTTGGGCCGTACAAGAGCCTTATATAGCCTTACCACAATATCTTTATTTCTACATGTAATTGTTCTTTTAATCATTCTTAATACACAATTAGCACTATTTACAACTTTATTACAATTTTCACTAAATTTAAAAGAGCTATCCACAAAGACTCCTAAATCCCTCTCACTGTTTGTGGATTTTAGTTTAATATTGTTCAATGTATACTCAATTTCTAAATTATTATTCCCTATATGCATAACTCCACATTTCTCAGCATTTAACTCCATTAGCCAATCCCTAGACCAGTTCTGTAACATTTTTATATCATACTTTAAAATCTCAGCATCTTCAATGTTGTTTACTATCTTTGCTACTTTAGAATCATCTGCAAATTTACTAAATTTAGATACAATATCTATGTCAATGTCATTGATGTAAACTAAAAATAATAGAGGTCCTAAAACAGAGCCCTGTGGCACACCACTCTTCACTGCTGCCCATTCCAAGAACTCGTCCTCGACACACACCCTTTGTTTTCTGTTGCTTAACCAATTACCTATCCACTTTAAAAGTGTGCCTGTTATTCCATGTGCTTCCAACTTACTAAGTAATCTTTTATGTGGCTTTATCAAACGCTTTAGCAAAGTCTAGATATAAGATATCAATGCTATTTTTATTATCTACTTCCTTTGTAATATATTCTAAAAAATCTAGCAAATTAGTTAAACAAGAACGCCCACTAATAAAACCATGCTGACTATTTCTAATTAAGTTATATTCTTCCAAGAAACTAATTATTTTATCCTTAATAATGCTTTCAAATGTCTTACCGATTATACTTGTTAAGCTTATAGGCCTATAATTTTCTGCTTTATCCCTATTTCCCTTTTTATGTATTGGTACAACATTGGCATACTTAAAATCTTGAGGAACCACCCCTGTTTTCATTAAAGCTTTTAGTAGGTTTAATAGAGCTGGTGCTAATTCATCTCTTAGCTCTGAAATCACTTTTCCATGAATCTCATCTGGACCTTGACTTTTATTGACATTTAGCAAATTTAATTTATTTATAACATCATCAATATCAAACTCAATATTATGTAAGGAGCATTCAAAGTTACCTTTGAAGTTCCTAGCCGGTACTGGCATATTAACTAAATCTTCTTCCACAAATACAGACGAAAAATATTTATTAAAATAGTTTGCAGTATCTTTATTATCTACTATAATGTTATTATATTTATCTCTTAAAGGACCAATCTTTTTAATAACCTTTTTGTTAGCATTGGCATAGGCAAAAAACTCTTTGCATCATTCTTTATGTTACGAGCTAACTGTTTTTCAAATTCTAACTGGGCTTTTCTATTTTCTGCAATCGATTTATTAAGCTTTTTCTTATATTCACAGTACAATGATTCATCATTATTACTATTTTTATACTTGTTCCAAGCATCTTTTTTGGCTTTTCTTTTTCTTCTTACCCTTTTAGTAACCCACTTGGATCTATCTCTATTTTTGGCTTTCAATTTAATAAACTCATCACGAACCATCCTGAGACCTGTGTTAATATTATTCCATAAGCCCTCTACGTCATCATTATTATCATTATCACTTAAAACCATAAATAAATTTCTATGCTGTATATTTCTTTTAATTTCTTCATAATTTAGAAAAATCAAATTTTTGGACTTTCCTACAGATTTAGATGCAGCATTCTTATTTTTTCTGACTATAGATAAACTGGGATTCAAGGAAAGACGATAATGACTCTTCAAGAAAGCTGTACCTAATGCGCAGAGTCAATTTGCTTTATAATTAATTTTGCATGCCAATGTTTGCAGAATAATTTTGCAAGTCTCCTACAAATATATAAACGAGCTTCAGTCATAAGAAAATTACATTCACTTTTAATCAGAAATGGCAGCTGCAGTGTCTCTGTCATTTAGATGGCTCGATATATTGGAGAAGGAATTCGACAAAGCATTTGTGGACATGGATCTGTTACTAGGGGAGATTGACCCCGATCAGGCTGACCTAACGTATGAGGGTCGAGGAAAGATGACGGCTTTAAGTGCGGCATTTGCTCAGCTGTGTCACAAGGCTCAGACAATATTCCAATCAAACGCTAAACTAGAGGTATATGCATACATTGTATATAACAAATATACATACTGTATACCACTATATGCACAATGGCCTAACTAAAATCACTCCAGGGGTACAGTATATGTGACATATGCTCAGACAATATTCCATTCAGATGCTAATTTAGAGGTATACACATACCGTGTATACAATTAAATATTCATACTGTATACAACTATATGCACAATGGTCCTACTAAGAGCTCTCTAGGGGTACGGTATGCTTTGACAATATTCCAATCAAATGCTAAACTAGAGGTATATACATACCTTGTATACAACTAAATATTGATACTATATACAACTATAATATTATGCAGAATAGTCTAACGAAGTGCAGTGCACTCTAGGTGTACAATATAAGTGGCTTATGCTTTGTAAAGGCTAAAAGCCGGGTTAAGTTAAAGGTCAGCTTCCTATCACAAAATTATTTTATTCATATATTTAATTTTTATAATATTTCGTATTATATATATATATATATATATATATATATATATATATATATATATATATATATATATATATATATATATATATAGCTAAGTTCATAATAGTCGGGTACATATAAACAGTGAACATAATAATGAAGATGGCTTGGCCAAATTATGATTACATTAAAGGCAATGATTTTGTTGATTACATATACTAACTAGTTAGTAATGGTGATAGTAGTTATTAAAAGTGATCGATATCAACATAGTTGATCCTTTCACTGTAATGAATGTTTATTTTTATATGTTTAGTCTTCCTATAATTTGCATATAATTTTAAATATATATATTTTATTCCTCTGTTTTGTTTTAGTGTGTTTTAGTTGCCTATGTTTTGTTTTAGTTTATATTAGTTGCCTGTGTATTGTTTTAGTTGCCTGTGTTTTATTTTATGTGTTTTAGTTGTTTGTGTTTTGTTTTATGTGTTTTAGTTGTCTGTGTTTTGTTTTATATGTTATAGTTGCATGTATTGTGTTATATGTGTTTTAGTTGCCTGTGTTTTGTTTTAGTGTGCTTTAGTTGCCTGTGTTTTGTTTTGTGTTCTAGTTGCCTCTGTTTTATTTTATGTGTTGTAGTTGCCTGTGTTTTGTTTTAAATGTGTTTTATTTGCCTGTGTTTTAGTTGCCTCTGTTTGATTTTGTGTTCTTTTATGTGTTTGCCTCTGTTTTGTTTTATGTGTTTTAGTTGCCTCTGTTTTGTTTCAGTGTGTTTTAGTTGTCTGTGTTTTGTTTTAGTGTGTTTTAGTTGCCTGTGTTTTGTTTTAGTGGGTTTTAGTTGCCTGTGTTTTGGTTTAGTGTGTTTTAGTTGCCTGTGTTTTGTTTTAGTGTTTTAGTTGCCTGTGTTTTATGTGATTTAGTTGCCTGTGTTTAAGTGTTTTAGTTGCCTGTGTTTTATGTTATTTAGTTGCCTGTGTTTTATGTGATTTAGTTGCCTGTGTTTTGTGTGATTTAGTTGCCTGTGTTTCATGTGATTTCGTTTAGTTGCCTGTGTTTTATGTGTTTTAGTTGTCTGTGTTTTGTTTTATGTGTTATAGTTGCCTGTGTTTATATGTTATAGTTGCCAGTGTTTTTGTGATTTAGTTGCCTGTGTTTTAGGTTATTTAGTTTAATGTGTTTTAAGTGTTTTAATTGCCTATGTTTTATATGTTATAGTTGCCTGTGTTTGATGTGATTTAAGGCTCAGTTGCTGGACTCGAAGGCCAGGCTGGTGGAGACTGAAGCCAGTAAGTCAACTCTAGAGACAGAACTTCACACGGCTCTGCTGCAGCTACACGCAGCTCAGCTTCAGGTCTGTTCCAAGACCGGCCAGGCCGTCGATTCCGAGCAGATCATGAAGAAACTGGTCAGTAGTCTCTTCAGTTAAATACGATTTATCCACCCGGAATATGCAAGTGCCAAGGCCTTTATTTCCGTTCATATGCTTTTTTTTCTATGGTTGAACATTTGTCATGTAGCTTTTGTGGAATGCGTGTGATAAATAAATAAATATATATCATGGAAATTATCAGTTTTTTTATGAACGCCTCAAGGTGCAGCGGTAAAGAGCTTGCCTCTTGAACGAGAGGTCGCGAGTTCAAGACTGTGTTGCGACGTGGGTTTTTCTCTTCCGAGAGGCGAATAAAAAGCTAGTCATGTACACTTGTTGTTGTCCAGCTGATAGATAGCCGACCTTAATGTTCCATTTCCTATCTAGTCCACTCTATGTTGACCCCGAGCAGGTGTATATGGCACACTAAAATGGAAGTTTTTTATTCAGTTATTTCTTAAATTTCTCACAAATTTGTTATAATGTATACTTATTTTAAGGTTTACCTGTTTGTAAATTATAGAGGTTTTATTTTTATTTAGCGTATGCTTTAATCCTGATAGTTGCTTCACTTGTAAGGCAATTTAGCATAGACAGTCCATCCGGTAGGCAGGTTAGAGGGCACTCCTCAACGATATGGTTCATGTTTTGCGATTGGCTGCAGTCGCAAAGCGGTGAATCACAAATACCCCAGCGAAACTCACTTTCTCTGCATCTACCATGACCTGTACGGAAACGATTCAAATGGCACCAACTTCCTGTGCAGAGATTCATTCCTGGTAGCGCTTTAGACGGATCCTGAACCAGATGGTGGTTTCTAACATCAGCGACTGACCACTCTAATCTCCACTGGGACAGAGACGCCAAGGGATCACATTGGTGCAGCATCTCCCAAACGGGATATCGAGATTTTGAGTCTCTTCGGAGGAGGATTAGACAAGTCTAGTGATAAAGGGAGGGCATGATTTTCACGGACTCTCTGCAGTTGCTTGTGTGTTATCTCCTTTCGACGGATATGAGGGGGCAGTATGTTACAAAGAACTGGGAGCCACGGCATTGGGGTTGATTTGATTGTCCCAGAAACTATGCGCATGGAGTCATTTAGACGTGCATCGATGAGTTTTGTATGAGGCGAACGTTCCCATGATGGACAGCAGTATTCAGCCACCGAATAGCACAGAGCAATCGCTAATATTCTTAATGTGACTGCATCCGCGCCCCAGGTTGTTCCCGCCAATTTCTGCAACAGATTATTTCTTGATTTTATTTTTGCTGCCGTTTTACTCAAACGCTCCTTGTACGACAGCGCCAAGATAAACCAGTAGAGGATCAAAGGGTAGCTGTATACCATCCATAGACACATTGAGCTTGTAGTTAGCCTTAGCATTATGGAGATGAAACACACTTGTGACTGTTTTTGTAGAGCTTGGAATGAGACGACATTTCTTATAGATATGTAGTCATCAGCAACATATCGTTATTTAATGTACGCTCGATTTCTCCAAATGTTCGACCTTGGACAGCGCAACAAATGTCATCCGCGTAAGCGAACTGTCGCGCAGTAGTCGGAGGCAGGTCACTGATATAAAGGTTAAATAGGGTAAGAGATAGAACAGACCCCTGTGGGAGACTGCTCGTTTGATTCCTCCATCGCCTTTTCCCGTCGTTCATGTGAACTCTGAATCTTCTGTCCTTCATAAACGTGTGCACTATATCCGTGAATTATTGTGGCATACATTTTGAGAGCTTTACTAGCAGCCCCTTACACCATACAGTGTCTTACGCTGCTGTGAGGTCAAGGAATATTGCTCCTGTTTTGAGACCTTATTGAAAACCTTTCTCAAAGTAGGTCGTTAGGGCTAGGACTTGATCGGAAGTGGATCTTCCAGGACGAAAACCAGCTTGTTCAATTGGTAATATATTCTCTACGATTGGCTGGATTCGTCGAAGAATAATTCTTTCAAAAACCTTATAACGTACACTCAGCAATGAAATCGGGTGGTAGTTAGATGCACATTTTTGATCCTTACCGGGTTTAGGAATTGCAATCACCTTGGCTTGCCTCCAGTCTCTAGGCATCACTTTCTCATTTCGTACTCAGTTGAAAATATGATACAAACATATAGTTGCAAGTGGGCCAAGGTGGGCTAGGAATTCTGGGAATATGTTATCATAACCTGCTGCTGTTCCCATTTTCACTTCTTTCACTGCTAGTAAAAATTCCTCCACGGAAAACGATTCGAACTGATCGAGGTTTTGATTCGAAATCCTAAATTTCCTCCATTCCTACTGTAATGTATGTTTAGTGCTCGGTTCCAGAGGGGCCGGAGCCATTTCTACTAATCTTGAGGCAACTTTATTATTAGTGACAGGCACTTGAGGAGGTTGAATAGGTTTTTCGGCAGCTCCTTATTATAGAGGTGAATAGACTCAATGAAATATTACTAACAGCTTTCTGAAGAATGTTGCATTATAAATTCAAAGTTTGATTTATTTGAAAGTGAGCAAAACTGCACTGAATATGGATTTGAATTTTGAACCTGTAATTTAGCACACAATATTATAGGTGACAAGGGGTTAATAAATGAACCTGGTGTGAATTTTACTGTATGTAGTAAATCTTGCTAAATTTACTCGGCAGTAATCCATCTATGACATTTACTTGCAGACAGAGTAGGGCTATGTACTTTATACTAAGTACCTTGGACCTGCTATTTAGCAGAACACAAGAACAAGAGAATAAGAGAACAAAACAATAAGATTAAGATTTATAATTCAAGAGGATCATGAGAGAACTATGTTTATTTCAAAAATACACTCAAATATGCACATACACTATGCCGTCAAAGAGGTTTAAAAAATCTATCTAGTTGATCACCCATCATGCATGCATGCATAAAAGTACAAACTAAAAAATGAATATGCAAACTAAAAATGAACAAAGTAAATCAACTCGAAGAATAGAAGCAATGTGTACATAAATATGATTTTTATCTATGCTGGGATTTTAGGAAGAAGAGTCAGAGAAGAGACAGAACGACTACCTGGGAGTGGCAAGAGTGGAGGAGGAAGTGAAGGAGTTGCGACGAGAGAATGCGGATCTTAAGCAGTATATACTGGCACTACAGGGGGAGGTGTATGGAGCGCGTCTAGCAGCTAAATATCTCGACAAAGAACTTGCGGGAAGGTTGGTTGACTATTTCTCTTTAGTGTTCGTCTTAGTGACGGGTCTAAGGTATATATATCTACTCTCTGTTTGTTTATCAATGAATGTAGAAGTTGGTAAAACTAATGTTAACGTCAGTTTCCTCACCCGAAAGCGATGTCAGTGACGGGCGAGCCCAGGATTTGAACCCCACACATACTGATCCGCGATCGAATATCTTACCGACGTCGTCACTGACCCCAGCCAGAAATAAGGTCTATTCGTATCCCGACCCTGGTTAAACCTGGTTGGATGTCTGTTTATCATTGAGCAATATTTGAGCACAATGTTGATCTCAATGCAAGGACTAAATCTTTATTAAAGCTTAATGTAAGTAAAATACTGAAATATGTCTTCTGTTTATTATTGTAATTTTTAAACCATAACTTACTCATTTAATATGCATTAATACTGTAGACTTTTAAAACAACTTGTAACCCTTTGCACTTCTCATTTAGGTCCTCTACCGCCTGAAAACCATCGTTTTTCTACATGTATATAATTTATTAGACCTCCCCGTGTTGTGTCCGGGTTGATTGAAGATTGACCAACTGGTGAATGCACGCATCGTAGAAGGCGACTAAAGCATTTAGATCCATACCAACGTCAGAAAGATCATTCGGTTGGTGGTGAGCGCCTAAATTTCAGAAATTGCTCCAGAAATTTAAATGAGTTGAAAAGTCTCAAATAGGGGATTGGCTGGTGGTGTGGTGTAGGACAGAGAGGATTTGAGACAGTCTATTTGTATCCCGACCCTAGTTAAACTGAGATTCAAGGGAAGATGATGATGATGATAAAATATATTATTCCCGTAGTAAACATGTAGCGTCCTTTTATATGTGACATTTGCTAACTTTAACTTGTAATCAGAGATCATGAACTGATAGTGCCAGTATATTTGTTGCACTTGTTGATTAAAGAGATTTAGGTGTTTCATTTTCTTTCTTGGGTATTGCTGAATTATGCATCTGTTGATACTACCATATTTTCTCGTCCATGTATCAGTTAAACATTTATCATTTATATTTGACTTTCTAGCACATACCTCTCTCTCTTAGTGCATTGCCTACTGGCAGGTCCATGATATATAATGCCTCCACTCTTCTCTGTCTTCTGCCTTCCTCTTCATTTCCTCATATGAGTGGGTCTTTAAATCATCTAACATACCTAATCTCGGCCTGCCCCTGCCTCTTTTTCCTTCCATTCTACCTTCCTAGCACATATATGACTGGAATACTGTTGATATGTTCACTTGTGAACATGCAGTATGGTGTGCATCTAGTAATTGCTAGCATTAGAATGTTCATCTATATTGTTTTGATCACATATTTTTTCATATTGAGAATAAATCTCCTAGTTGCTGATTACTCTATTTTAAGTCTCACTTATTACTTCTCTCTTTAGTAGTGCAAAGCTGCCATTTAATCTGCCACGAATTAAGCGACTGAATGATTAACTGATGGATTGACAGATTAATTGATTGAAAGAGACATATATGTATATTTGTTCACATATCGCACTGCACAACTGTAATATATTTCGAATAACATAAAGGTACTTAAGTATAACGCAAAGACAGGCACACTAATACATGCAAAACCAGGCCATCAATGATTGATGATTGATCTAATGCAGAATACAACAGATACAGTTACTGGGAAGAGATATGAAAGGAGCGGAGCATGATAAGCTGTGGAACCAATTGGAAGCTGAGATACATTTACATCGACACAAGACAGTCATCAGAGCATGCCGTGGGCGGAGCTACAGACATCGTAAACTACCGGCACCTCAGGGTCACGTAAGTGATTCCATATTACTGCTGAAAATAAATTAAACTTTACATTAATTAAATAAAATAAATTAAATTACTTTGACATTAAACTAATGTTTGACTTTTTTACAACTAAAAAGCTAACGCTTGTAAAGCTAATGTTAACGTCAGTTTCCTCTCTCGAAAGTGAGCTGAAAGTAGACGATATTAAACTAAGCACTGACTTCTTTACAATTAAAAAGAATAGAAACTTTATTTTTGAACGTCGAATAAGTAATAAATAAAGGCATATATATGAAAGGCAACAATCCTAATAATGTTAGCATCATTTTCCTTGCTCGAAAGCGATGTCAGTGACGGGGTTAGCCCAGAATTTGAACCCCGCACATACTGATCCGCGGTCGAATATCTTACCGACATTGCCAATGGATCCATCCAGTGAAATAAGGCTAAAAATTTGAGTCAAATAGAAATTTGTATTTAGGCAACCGTTGACTTTGAATTTTAATCAATTATATAGGTTTAGTTTCAGTTCAGCTAAGTCTATACCAGCAGTCAGAAGCAGTTGAAAGCTCTAATGAATTACAAATACTGTTAATATGGTAATGAAAATGCGTGCACTAAAATGCGTGAATGTAACTTAATTAATTATCCATTTCTGTCGCTTTCTTTGCCTGTTATGTTACTGCTTATAACTGGTGTTACTTGGATGGTGGAAATCTTCACGACTTCCTGAACCAGTATAATTAGGTTAAATTAAGTTAACTACTATACTCTTGGTTATATTACAGCCATCTGCGGTTGTAGGATTATGTTGAAATAATGGAATGGATTATCTTTACTGTAGAAGATTAATCTTCTCATCTGAAAGGGAGATCATGACATATGCTGTTCTGCTGCCTCACCCTGTCACATACATCATACCATGTTGTGTTTAGCACTTGCGTTGGAAGCAGAGGCTTATTAATTTAGTAAGTTTGGAAAATGCGTATGCATGTGAAGAACTTAGAGCAATTCTTTTTATTCTGTGGTATGGAGTAAAAGAAGAGCGAGATAAGAGAGTTGACAACTCGTTGTTTATAAAGATGAAGAGGAATGCTTAGGGGAGAATTGGGTGAAATGCATGGAGCTGCCGTTAGGCTGTACACTTGGATAGCTAAATCTGTGGGTTATATGACATGATCGTTTAGGTTTCCAACTGCAGACTGGTAGGTGCAGGATTCAAATCCAATTCTCGCCCATCTCTGACATGCAACTGATATTAAGATCGTTTTTTTGCATATTTAAGTTTAGGTCTGATGTTAGATTATTTTTTATCTATAAAGCAAATATGGTTATCTCAGATCTATGGAAGTGTCGACGTTGCAGAAATCGTTTTATTAATGACTGTTTATGTTTAAAGTCTCGCTAAGATTAGCCCCTATAATCTTCACGTTCACATGACATGACACGTCATGAGCCGGTCAGCCATACTACTTGTGAATTCTACTCATGACGTTAACATGACTTGACTTACCTTGACATAACTTGACATGACTTGCCTTGACATGACTTGGCATAATCATAGCTAAGTATAACAGTATAACTTTGTCACACTATAATACCGAGTATAACTAGGTATCGCTAACGTAACTCCGTAATAATTCAATTTAATATGCTCAAAATAAGCTAAAGTGTCTGTAATAAATTCATTGTACAATTGAGTAAAATTCTATTGAGATGTAATTCTAATTGTAATGTTGTGTAGGACTTCAATTCATTGAAGAAGAAGCAGGGCGTTGGTAACATACGTATAGTAAGACTGCACAAGGGTCCAGATGAAGGTCTTGGCATGTCTATCACCGTGAGTTATGATCCTGCAATCACTCTTGATAAAGTTCTGTATATTATTGCATAAGCTGTGTGGCTGTTTGACTTAGAAGCTATGGGTGTGTGCATTTAAACGTTGTACTACTGTCTTTTCTGTCTCTCTCTATGGTGTTCTGCGAAGTGGCAATTCCAAGATACATATTCATACTTAGTGTCTGCTATCATGCACCATATAGAGGACTACATGATCAATAAGGTAATTCCTTCGCTAAAGGTAATGTCATATCCTTACTTTATTTATATTGTTGTTTTTATGCAAGTTAACTTTAAGAAAGAGAGTAATGGGAAAAGTTTTATATGGTGCTAGTTCAAACAGCAATGGAGACATCTTGTTTCATTAAGAATTAATGGACAAATTAACTTGCTCATGAACTAAAATGAACTAATTTTAACTCTAAGCACTCTCTACTGGCAGGCCCATGGTATATAACGCCTCTACTCTTCTCTGTCTTCCGTTTCTGTCATATGTCCACGTATGAGTGGATCTTTAAATCATCTAAAATTCCTATTCTCTTGTCTGCCTCTGATTCTCTTTCATTCCATTCTTACTTCTTTGGTGTCTTTGAATTAATTATCTTGTATAAATTATAGGAAAAAAAGTCTATAGAAGATCTCGGTTACCGATTCTATTTTCTTAATTTTGCATAGCATTTATAATATTTTAATATACTTCTTATATATTATTTTATTACCATTAAATTAATATTATTTAAAATACATCTCTATTATTTCTATAACTTTACATATACAACGTGTAATCTATTTTAGGGTGGTAAGGAGCACGGGGTGCCAATACTGATATCAGAGATTCACGCTAATCTACCCGCACACAAGTGCAACGACCTCTACATTGGTGACGCCATATTGTCCGTCAACGGCGTGGACCTGAGAAACGCTAAGCATGCGGAGGCTGTTCACATTCTCTCTCAACAGGTTCTTTTGTTTCTCTTGCAGTACAATAGGCGTGGCTATTACTATGTGTGGCTACTACTATGTGTGGCTATTACTAAGTGTGGCTATTACTATGTGTGGCTATTACTATGTGTGGCTATTACTATGTGTGGCTATTACTATGTGTGACTCTTACTCTGTGTGGCTATTACTATGTGTGGCTATTACTATGTGTGGCTATTACTATGTGTGGCTAATACTATGTGTAGCTATTACTATGTGTGGCTATTACTATGTGTGGCTCTTTCATGGACGTGGTTCATTAATATGTGAATCTCTTTGATAGGTTTGGCTCTTTAATGTGTGAGACTCTTTGATAGGCATGGTTCTTTAATATGTGACGCTCTTTGATAGGCGTGGCTCTTTAATATAATATGTATGGCCCTTTATTATGATATGAGTGGCTTTATAGATACGGATGTATTATTTCTAAAAGTGTAATTTAAATCTATCTCTTAAATGCGCTGATTTTACTTTCGACAATGCATTACTACTCAGTAAGAAGCTTTTGATGTCGAATTGTTCTTTTATGTAGCAGCTAAGTAATCAACTTATGGCTGAGTCTAGCATGACTTGAGTTTAACATGGCTGATAAGCTAAAGGTGCCTGATTCAAACCCCGTTAGATCATCTCTTGACTGTAGATTCTCTATTGACTGTAGACTGTCTATTGATATAAAACTGGTGGTTTATATTTACTGTGTTATATGCTATTACACAGCAAGGTGATATAGAACTGGAGGTCGTGTTTGTTGCTCCAGATGAAGACAGTGACGATGAGATTCACGATTACGAGGATGAAAACGGCTTTAGGTTAAAATATATTTATTTTCATTTGATAACCCAATTTAGGTATTCTCTTATTTGTTTGAAAAACTTCAAGTATTGTTTTTATTGGTAAGATGATAAACATGTTAGAACTCATGGCTGGGTGTTGAACTGTCAGCCAGTCATGTCGGCTTTCAATTTCTACCAAACATTAGTGTTAAGAACTAATGAGTAATACTTTTGTTTTAAATGTTAATGGGTAATTATTTCTGTAAATAGTGGGTAAACAGGATTGTTTTCTCAGGGAATGACGCCCCTGATAGTAAATGTTAGTCGAAGCTGAGGAAGGCATAGGTGGCCCACCTCATCATAAGTAGAATCCCCCAAAAATAACGGTATATCATGTTAGATGATTTAAAGATCCACTCTTATGTGGACGTTAAGAGAAAACGGAAGAAAAAGATGAGTGGAGGCGTTATATACCATGGACCTACCAGTGGGCAGTACACTAAGAGAGACAGAGATAATTTCTGTCATAAGCAGACTGTATATTTGACAAGCTTAAAATTTACTTGCAAAGAGCATATATTGAGGTAGTATTGTTCTGCTGTTATTTTGCTGTTGTTGCATATGTTGTAGGTATCGTATATACGATGAAGATGTCGTCAGTGACCCCGGCACACCCAGCTCTGACATGAGCCTGAGACCATGCCACGGTTCTATTGGTCACCCTGTTGAGTTAACTCCGCCTCCCCACGCCCAGGCCCAGCCCCATGACACATTCACAGCTAGCAGAAACGGGCAGTACGATCAATCGACCAATCGCATGCCTTCTGGTTCTGATGAGAAAGCTTCAGATTCTTCAGCCAATCACAGTGCAGGAGGCGTGGCTAGTGATAGGAAGATCACTGAGGCAAACAAATATGAGGAAGATGCTACGGTAGGACTTGGCCCAAAGAATACTTCTACATCAACTAGAGGCTTAGATCAGAGAGAAAGATCGCCCGCAGTGTGAGTAGTTTTATGTATTTTATTTATGCACTAATCTCGTGATTGGTCGAAAACGTCTGACAATAGACCAACCGATAACTGTACTTATTTCCTAAGAGTCCAGAAATTGCTACAAAAACTGAAATGAATGGATTGAATGTCTGTTCGTATCCCGACCCTAGTTAAAGTGGGATTTAGGGAGGATGATGATGATGATGATTTCATAAGAGTCGACTAGTGCTGATACTGAAAAGAAACTAATTAAGAGATATCCAATGTTTCAAGAACTGCTAATTGTTTGGAGGGATGATAAATTGTGGTTTGGTTAGGTAGTTTCTAATGTCTGTGTGTCTAAGTATTTTTTACAAATGACTGTGTTAGCACTCTCAGTGGAACCTTGTCTACTGACAAATTGCAAATTGGTTTTATACTAATTAAAATTATTTTTTATCTTATGGTGTTTTGTGCGCTACTTACGACTTTTTAAAATATCCTCAAAAATACCTTGTAATTAATTGGACATGTTTATAGTTTTTAAGAAAATTATTTTCTCAAGATAACAATTGTATAGGAAAAATTAAAATAAATTAACCTTAAAATCTCTTTTTTGACTGCAATTTTGGCTGAATATATTTTGTCCTAATTTTGATTAAACTTTTGTACTCTTTTGTTTTCATAATTAGTTAATTACTGAACACCTAGTAATTAATTGCTACTTTATATTATTATGTGTAATTTTGTGCCATGTTTTGCTTATAGTGAATCTGATAGGTTTGCAAAAACCCTTTGGCGTACCTAATTAAAGAATGTAAATAAATAAATGTTATGACAATTAAGCCTCTGACATTGCCGAAAACCCATTGTTATTCCATGCAAGTGTATGAAAGTTATAAAGTTAAAGCATGTAAAGTTAACTTGTAAGAAAATGTAGATATTGCGCCATCAAAATCTATACGTTAGTTGAAATTGACTTGCATGTGTTTTCTGTAAGACTTATGTGTTTGATATGACAAGAAGTTGATGCTTTTTGTGTTTGGTGATAAGAATATGCTTGCTGATATGCAAGAAAATGCTGTTTTATATCTTCAATTACAAGCACAAATAAATCTCTGTGTGTTTTTAATATTCATGAACAATATGGTAGTTTTGTTTTTGTTTAATAATGTGTTTAATAGCATTCTGTTTTCTGTGTATATCATCATCATCATCTTCCCTTAAATTTTTTCTGTGTAAATATGTAAAGAATATTTTGTATGTGATTTGTGATGTGTAAAAGCAGATATGTTATATATTGGATGATAAACGTGAAAGATGATGGTGATGTTATTTTATGTGTTTTGTTACTTGCGTTTGATAGCCTTTGCAAAGGAAATGTTATTTTGTGTATTGATGGTTGACATGTTAACATGTTAAAAGGTTGGTACTATATGTGGTTGATGATTGACATGTATAAAGAAGCTGTTTGTATGTGTTTGATGATTGACATGTATCATGTGTAAAGAAGTTTTTTATGTGTTTGATGATTGACATGTGTATGGAAGTTATTATTTTATGTGTTTGATGATTGACATGTAACATGTGTAAAGAAGTTTTTTATGTGTTTGATGATTGACATGTGTATGGAAGATATTATTTTATGTGTTTGATGATTGACATGTAACATGTGTAAAGAAGTTTTTTATGTGTTTGATGATTGACATGTAAAATGTGTAAAGAAATTTTATGTGTTTGATGATTGACATGTGTAAAGAAGTTATTATTTTATGTGTTTGATGATTGACATGTAACATGTGTAAAGGAGTTTTTTATGTGCTTGATGAATAACTAAGATGAAGTCATTATTTATTATAATAATTAAGGAAGTTATTATTTTATGTGTTTGGTGATTAACATGTGTAAGGAAGTTTTTATTTTATGTGTTTGGTGATGCATAAAGAAGAATGGAAGAAGTGCCTGGACCCACTTATACACGATTTTAGCAAGTTGAGTGGTCGCCTCGTAAAACGAGAAAGGTGTGACTTGATACTGGGAGAAGGGATTATTTAAGTTGCTTTCACCGCAGCATGTCATCGCTTCAGACACTCATAGCTAGATATTATGCATTGCATGATATCGAAATCAAATGAATGAAATTGTCTAGTTAAAGCACAGATCAGTTTTTCACTTTAGAGTCATTTGAGGTATATGCTGCATTTTAGTACAAATAAGTAATATATAAATGTGAAACGTGGCTAGTTTTCTAAGTTTGAGAGTGGAGACAACATTTTTTGCAATTTCTAAATTTTACATTGCTTTTAATATTCGCTTATTATTTGTTCACTTGTACATTTGAGTCTGCTTGGCTATTGTTTAATTTTGACTGTTGCTTACTGTTTGACTGTTTCTTGAAGGAGATTTTGTTGAGCTGAGTATAGCTCTAGTACTCAGTACGCTATACAGCACGCATTCCTGTGAAGTTTTATTAGATAAAACAGAACTACGCTAATATAATAATATGCAATACTATATAATTATTATAATAATTATAATATATACAATGCTATTACTATATTATGTAATTATAATATAATATAGTTATATGATATCGATTTCTCTCTTTCTCTCTCTCTCTCTCTTAGTGCACTGTCTATTGGCAGTTCCATGGATAGTCATTTTATAATATATATAATTCACATATAATTTAGTATAAAAAATACATATAAATTATACGTATTAATTATAATAATAACTACTTAGCAAGTTCCTACTTTGATTAAATAGTGACATGGCAGCTCTAGGATAGTCTCTGCATAGAATAATCAAAATAGTACAAGAAAAGTAGTAAGCGGTAAGATATGCAACAAGTTGAATTACTTTAATTAGCTGATAAAGTTGAGGTAGATTTTGAGGATGCTAGAGTTAAACTATTCACAATTGGTTACGTGCCCATCCTGTCCTGGAGTCTCATTCTCCAAATTCTTAATTACAGATTTTTCAAGATTCGAAATTGAATTAAGTTCTTCTTCCTGTTTTCAGTCTCTGGTAAATGTAAGTCTATATAAACGGTATCTTTCGCTACAAAGTATTTACTGCATTGAATTTTGCCGTCGTCTTTAATTTCTACTGAGCATGCTATTGCATGGTCGACAAACAGTTTTTGAACAATTATGTCATTCCATGCTTTAAAAATTATATGACATCTGTTGCAATGCATTGTGTATTACGACTAACGAAAGCAAAGAAAATTGCTTATTTCTCAACGTTAAGGCTGAAGATAAAACATGTAAACATGCAGATTAATTACTGAAATTCGCAGATATTGGCAGGAGAATAAGCTTCCATGCAAGCCATTGTATAGAGGCGATGGTTTGTTCTATGTGACGCTTGTATTAATCCTGCAGTTTTGCCTGAGTATAAGTTCTGGGGAGAGAGAGAGAGAGAGAGAGAGAGAGAGAGAGAAAGAAAGAGAAAGAGAGAGAGAGAGAGAGAATAAAAGCCTTCTTACACATAATATTTATGCTTCTAGTGGACATCTGAGTTGGTAGAGCACTCACATGATAAATAGTAGGACACTGGTTCTAATCTCATCGGATCGTGTCTTATACTACATTTACAGTGCAGAAGCGGATGTTAAACTTAACATTGTATCTTTACAATGATCATAATTGCTGAAGTAATTGTGGAATATCATGGATGGACTAAATGCCACGTCATTGAGTTGTTTGAGGTCATAGAGGTCAGACCAAGAAAAGAGTGATGAAAAATGTATTAATGCCACAATAAATTATGTACAAACTTTAAGAAGTTTTAATATTTAAGGGTCCCTTTATATTTTTATGAAACAAAAATAAATTATAGAACTTAACATAATATTATTTGATCGAGACTGGTTATATTGGACAATTTGATGACGCGTTCATATGTAGAATTCTAGAGAAAAATGCAGGATAAAGTTGAAAATGTGCAATGGATCTGCTTTAAGCCGGGCACTAAAAAAGAGATTGATGGAGTGAAAGGAGAGAGAGGTGTACAGGATTACGGTATATAGTCTCATTCTATTTAGGTATATAATGAAAATTTATTTTCTATTGTTTAGGTTGCGAGGAGGAAAGTCTCTGATTAGAGATACAGCTCTTATACTGCCTTCTGTCAATCATTCTACAGCTGCGGCATCAGCCAATCCGATGACTTCAGCTGCTAGCAGCATGCAGACAGTAGCTGATGGATTGGTCAATGTACAGCAGACGTCATTAGCTAGCTGCAACCCTTCTGCTACAGCTGCAGCAGCTGCTGGTTCGGAGAATTGTGCAATAGCTGGTGATTTAGGTTGTGCTTATGATTCCGTTAATGTAGTTAAGGAGAACAATGGTGGCGTAAAAAAGAACGATGATTTACCGATGGCTTCACACGAGTAGCAGTACTGATATGATCTACTACAAGGTGTAACTACTCTTTTTCACATCAACATTTCCTCGTACATATTTATATTCTATAACTATTGGTTTTTTTTATATGAAGATGATGAAGAAATGTTTGTAGTTAGACCAATGCTGATGAAATATCTCTAAGACATGTAACTACTGGTGGAACAGTGTCTTGTAGAGCACAGCAGCTGTCGGCATGTTGAATCTTACTTATTACATATACTTGTAATTATTTAGTATATGTTCATTTCTTTTGATGATAGTTTACAGCAGTTGCTTCTGCTGCTACAGTTAAAGGCTGCTGTGCTCTAGGTATTAAAGTCCAATTGAGCCTCAATGTAGGCTTTCGGTTTACTTATCGAAAATTGACGAAGCCGTCAGCAAACATCTAGACTTTGGGGGCTAAACCCCTCTAAATTCAGTGCTCCTCTCCCCCAAACTTTCAACCCCTTGTCCATATAAAATATATAGGTCTATAATCAATCCCCCTCTATTTCATGACTTTAGTCTCGTCTGAGTCAGAATGCATTAAAAATTAAACCCGTATATTTATTGACAACTTCTTTATTCTTTACCCGATATCTGAAATCATACTAGCCATTAGTGAAGCTTTGTTTTTCGTATCTTCAGCGTTAAGATTTCATACAAACTTTTAACTCTTGTGGTGTTGTAAGCAGCTTGAAATCTTATTAATAGCTCGAATGTCATTTAACTAAACCACGATGTACTTTAAGCAGACTTAAAAATGGTTCTCGTATTGTACTTGGTTGAAACTATTCTGTTAGTAAGTATGAAAGTAATAGTCTAATTGTTGTATTGTGCTCTAAATGTGTCATTGGTTTAAGAACTGTAAGTAGCTACGAAAATTGAATAAACTATTATCTTTTCTAGAACTTATCAAGGAAAGAAATAATTTGGATTTTACTCATTCCTTTCATTTCTCGATAAATCGTGTACATAATACACATTGGTATAGGGGCCTATAGTAGCTTTCGTTGGTTTTGTTGGCTCTGCTGACGGTTTACTTCTCGCTCTATGACCTTATCAATTTGTATCTGAAGAATATGCAATGATGCAGACATTGAAATGTAACAACAGTCTCGTACGTTTAGCCAGTCCTCCTATATGCCCGGAGAGTCGACTATACTTCTTGTAGACTTACTCGTATTTAAATCTAGGTTGGTTTCTTTAACCAGTTGAGCCAAATGTCACCACGCTAACCAATAGACTACTCACTAACATTACATATCTAGTGTCTTTACTAGCCCCTACAGTATGCGACTTTATTACTTTTCATTAATTGCTGTTCTTAATGATAATTATTTTGTTCTATTTGTGTCTTACTTGTTTTGGTAGCCATTGTTGTTTTGATAATTAGTGACGGGGATAATTATGTAGTTCTTTATCTGTAGCACTTATACTAGTAGTTTAATTAACATTTTAATAATAGTTATAATAATACAGATTTAACGACCGTTTCCTCGTACAAGAATGATGTCAGGGACAATTCATGAGAATTTAACGTGAGATTTCTAACCCAAACGGATCTTAGCTCTGACTACTATTGTAGCAGTGCTATAAGCTGTGGGTAGTACTTTAGCAGTGCTATTGGCTCTGACTACTATTATAGTAGTGGTATTAGCTTTGACTACTATTGTTGAAGTGCTATTATCTGTGACTACTATTGTAGAAGTGCTATTAACTCTGACTACTATTGTAGCAGTGCTATTAGCTTTGACTACTATTGTAGCAGTGCTATTAGCTCTGACTACTATTGTAGCAGTGCTATTGGCTGTATCTGTTATTTTGACAGAGCTATTAGCAGTGACTGCTGTGTTAGCTATGCTATTAGCAATGCCGGTTTGACGGCCGAGTTGGTAGCACACTATAATAGCTAGAGTCCACGGGTTCTAATTTCAACCCGACCCAACTGATTAGAATCAGATTTAGCTTTAGCATTACAGTGATATTGATATTCTATTTGTTCACGCTTCTCGACATGTTGTTAGTTATTTATTTAATTAGTTATTTAATTAGTTAGTTAGTTAGGTAGTTAGTTAGTTAGTTAGTTGCATATTGTTAGTAACTAGTTATTTATTTGAAAGCCACATCATATGTGAGCATAGTAAGTCAAAACAGATGTTCAAGTAGGCAATCAATGTGTTGTTATTTTTCAAATAGGCAATCAAATGTTATTATTTTAAAACAAATAATTTAACTTGATTTACACGTGAACTATATTAAAGAACATTAAAGGAAACTATTAAACGAGTTTTAATGTTTCTTAGGAGATCTTAAGGCCATCGACCAGCGCATCTATTTACTAGAAAAATTTCTACAAACAATAAGTTACATGAAATAAAATAATTATTAACTGTAAAGATTACATATCCTGAAAAAGCTAAATTTACACATCTGATTGAAGCAGATAAACCCTGGCAAACCTTAATAACATATGTAAACTATGACACATGGATGGTCCATAGAAACTTTCTAGTTTTACGTCTTGTAATTAAATTGAGTTTAACTTTAAAGCACTGAGATAAATTAGTTTATACTAGAAGAAACAAACTTAAATAGTAAGACTTTATTCTAGAAAAAGCAAACTTAAATAGTGAGACTAGCTTGTTTAGAATGATACATATTTACGAAATATTGTGAATAAAAATTGTTAAATTTATTTTCTAAGGTAATACATTTCACTTCTAAATTACAGCTTAACATTTCATTTGTGAATCTGTCATGTAAGAGGTTTGTGTGTAACTGTGTATATTACTGACTGATAGGCCTGGGCCTAGTAGGACTATACGCCTGGGCCTAGAAGGACTATAGGCTTGCGCCTAGAAGAACTATAGGCCTGGGCCTAGTAGGATTATAGGCCTGCGCCTAGAAGGACTATAGGCCTGCGCCTAGAAGGACTATAAGCCTGGCCCCAGAAGGACTATAGGTTTGCGCCTAGAAGGACTATAGGCCTGGGCCTAGTAGGATTATAGGCCTGCGCCTAGAAGGACTATAGGTCTGGGCCTAGTAGGATTATAGGCTTGCACCTAGAAGGACTATAGGCCTGGGCCTAGTAGGATTATAGGCCTGGGCCCAGAAGGACTATAGGCTTGCGCCTAGAAGGACTATAGGCTTGCGCCTAGAAGGACTATAGGCATGGGCCTAGTAAGACTATAAGTCCGAGCTTATAATTACTAAACGCCAGGCCTATTTCTCAGTTAATATATTTTTCAAATTTTGATTATATCTGCTCCACTACTGATTTTACTTGTGATTTATGGGCTCTTGTGTTTACATAAAATAGATAAATAAATAAGCGTGTATGCGTGCTCATTGTGAAATATATAATTACGTTAAACTGGGTCCTCTGTCACCATAGCGCAATCTGTTCTACAGACTGTTTGCAGACCTTTCAGCTCTCAATGAGAAAATGTTGCTGTGTGACAAGTTTTGATTTATGCCGTTGAAACATGCATCGTAGTAATGCTGTAGCTAGTACTTCGTTGTTAATTATTAAATAATTATCTTAGTTATTTAATTGATACACTAAATTAATGTAATTAGCTTAGCATGTTATAACAGATTTGCTTTAATTTTCATTGGGAATTGGAAGGACTAGCTCCTGTTGCTAATGTTTGTAGTTTGACTAGTGCCAAAGGCGATGTCGGTAAGATATTCGACAGCGCGGATCTTTTTGTGCGGATTCAAATCCTGGCTCGCCCGTCACTGACATCGCTTTCGAGTGAAGATACTGACGTTAACATCAGTTTTATTAGCATTTTTAGTTTATTTCATAAATTCATGTTTTACCCCGAATGAATGGAACGATGTTTTGGAAGGACGGCATAGAATCTGTCGCAAATTGTAATTTTTGAATAGGCTTAATGTTACTGGAAAGCACTTAACTTACTGTAATGTCAAATTTCTTTAATATAACTACGTTTTCTGTTATGAACTATTTAAAAATATCTAAACTTAAATTTTATGCTAAGGGTATAAAAATATAAAGATGTGGTAACTGTTAACTGCTAAACCAATCTCAATTGTTGTTTTAATTTTGTCATTTAGCATTTTAGAACTTTAATATTTCTGAAATTATTAGTAGCAACATTGTCCCGACTTTAAGAATTCCATGCAAACATACCCTTATTACCAACAAATCAAAATTCAAGCGTGAATTCTGTGATAGTTGTGTCCTAATAAATGTTTATAATGGTAAGAAAATCAAGTGCTCGCGCTATATTCAGTGTATGTATATTGATAGCTTTGAATATGTCAATCTATATAGAAATTGATTTTGTTGCTGCTTTACTTAAAGAGTGTCTTGTAATCATAGAGCTTGCTGAATAATATACGTGTCAACAGAAGTTCTGAAATATGAATTTTGCGTAATAAATTGTAAAATTATATTTATAGCTTTATATCTAGTTCTCATAATATAATAGAAATTATGCAAAAAATTATAATATGAAATTCCCCATTTCTTTTGATTTTCTGGAATGAATTATGGTAGGCCTATTAACTTCAATAAGGTATTTATTGACTTTGTTTTAATCCTGGTTTCAAAATGTAACAATATCGTGTTCTTTGAATTTTTAATTCAGTACATAATTTAATTCTTTCTGATGTGTCTTTCTTTATCTGTGTCAGAGACTTTTTGACAATTTCAAGCTTTTGACTAGGCCTACTTAAATCCATATGCCTCTGGCACAGATATTCTATTAACCTGTCATAGTTCAACTTCAGTTCCTGTTTTTGAATAAGTGCTTTATTGTTTGTAGTCTGCCTCTGCCAATCTCTTGCTCTATGCAGTGGTTATATATATATATATATTATATTATATATATATATTATATATATATATATATATATATATACTGTATATATATATATATATATTATATTATATATATATATTATATATATATATATATATATATATACTGTATATATATTATATATAGGATGCACTGCCTACTGACTGGTTCATGGTATATAACGCCTCCATTCTTTTCTATCTTCCGCTTTCTTCTTCATGTCCACATACGAGTGGATCTTTAAATGATGATGATGTAGGTTTAAGGTCAAGGTCTGAAGCCCAAGCCCAAAGGGCTTCTCTTCAAGACGTGGATCTTTAAATTATCTATTAACATGTTTATATACATCATTTAAATGTAAACCAAATTAGACTGGAATGCTTGTGCGCATATTTTTCTTATTTATAGTTTAAGCTATAATGCATGTGCTTCATTCCGTTGTATTTTGTTATACGTCAAACTTAAATGTGGTAGTACAAAAACTTCAGTATAATATAATACAACACATTATTGTAATACTTAAACTAAATGAAGATATTCTCCTTTTCAGCCTTGTTAGAAGACTCCATCTGTTGACGTTTTGCACACTAATTGGTTCTCAACTAAACAGTAGCCTTTGTTAATTAATAATTAATTAGTAATTGTGTAGTAATTGAAGAATTGCGTGTTCAGTTGAAATACAGATCACTCTGAAAATCCATAGCATATAGCTTCATTGGCAACAAGCACAAGAGTACATTTAACCTTATTGACTTCAATTACTCATCAGGATTGCAAGTAACGTGTGATCTATTCATTTCCATATCTATTAGTATATTATTTGTCTAACCTATGTTTTTTCTGGATTTTGTAATTTGCACCGTTTTTGGACCTTCTTTTTGCTCGCCGGCTTGATTTTGTCTCTAGTGCTCGATGTTGTCATTGATGACTGTAGCACTCTAATTGTTATTATTATTATTATTATTTTTTTTTTTTTTACCCCGGTGTAAAGAACCTGGGGTTTGATAAAAACGATTCGAGCAATACGTGCTGAATCGCCGCCCGGCTTATTATTATTATTATTACCCATGCTTTGCTACATCGCATTGCTAAACTCCTGCAATAGATTCAGTACAATGTGACAATTTCTTCAAAAGCCATTTCTTCGCTATTCGTAATTGGCGCAACGGTTTGGGTTTGTTATTTGGTTAACTAGCTATAGCCTATAAGTATTTGTTTGTGCCGTGTTGCGATATAATTTATTGACTATGTATTTATATTCTGACACTTGTGTACAAAGACGGAAGCAGAAACTAGGCTAGTTTCTGCTCTACTATCTTATATGCTACTGAAATATATCTGGTATCTCAGACTATGCTAGTACGTACTAGTATGTGACCAATGTAGTACTTGAGATATTGCACTTATGTTGCACTTGTAGCCTATGATTTGATTGTGAGATGAGTATAGAACGATGTGTAAGGTATTTATAGAAGCTGTATTCTAAACAACATCTTGCAAAAACTTCTGGTCTCAATAAGTATAGCCTAATTAGAAACTTTTAAAATCCCTCAAGTGCACTATAGTGGACTATCGCTTTCACCATCTCTAGAATTCTCTTTCAAATAAATATTTAAAATAAAATATAGGTAACGTAAAGAACGTGGTTATAATGAAATACTTAACCGTCGCTTTCCAGTGAGGAAACAGACGTTAACCTTAGCTTTACCAGCTTTACTTCTATTTTAAAGTCTGACGTGATGGTGTCAGCTCGAAACGGAAGCTGCCGGCTCGGATACATGCTTGTGTTCTCTTATTTTGTTCAACTTCATTTTTCTTCTGAGTAAAAATGTATAAATAAGTTTATACAAATTTATAATTAATTAATTAATCTTTTAAATAATAATATCTATAATGTGTTTTACAGCTCGATTCCTCATTCAAATTAAGGATTAGGCCTAATATATAAAAAGATTGTCTGCTTTAGACGGAAGCATTTTAATTTAACAGTGTGTATATACATTTTTGTTAATGACTAATTTTTCTCCCTGTTGTAATTGATTACGTTCTTGAAGACCTATCGGGAATTATGCGTGTAAATAGTTTGCTAGAATTTTGTACCAAGTTTGTTATATTACATGATTTTGATTTAAATAAAATGTTGCTTTGTTGCGCGCTTATTTTCTGTGTAGATATTTATTTTGACACTGTAATAATTAGTCCGACCGTGCTTTATAATATAAATAATCTTATTATGAACTGGCCTGAATTTTTATATCAGTCGATATTTTATGATTCAGCTCAAAACTTCTCTTTGTGAGTCATCGTGACTGCTCCTGTTAAAACACTTTTTGAGCGTATGTTTTACTCACTTTTGCATGTAGCTTAGTTTTAATCAAATTCTCTCAATATTTTTAAAGGATTTTTTCACTTATCTACGTTTTTACGTTTTCATCGACCCACGTACGTTGTTATCTAGCCTCCATTCATGTGATAGTTCTCATCATAAACAACTATTCCAGGTACTGTTCTACTGTTCTTCTGTGTCAAGTAATGGTGCATTGTCTATTTGTTGGTCTGATTCATTTTATGAGGCTATATACAGTATATTGCCTACGAATGTCTCAATAGCATAGGGGTAACGTCATGAAGTTTTAAATGCATACCAATTCATCAAGTAGATCTAATATATCCTGATCCATAGAACTATTAGATCCTGAGGTGAATTGAACTCTCGTGGGTTTGAAACCCAGCCGCGTTGATCTGAGAGTAAAATCTCTTACATTCACTGGGCTGGTTATACGGAAAATGGTCTAAATTGCCTAACGGTTTAAACATGTGGTATTAAAAGTGATAGATATCAACATAGTTTAGCATGTAACTATACTGTACTGTGTATTTACGTTGAAAACCACTGCCCACTGATAATAACATTAATAATAATAATAATAATAATAATAATAATAATAATAATAATAATAATAATAATAACCTTATTAACAACCAATTATTTACAACCCCATGGTTGGTCGGCACCATGGCTGCCACATTAGTATGCCAAATATTAGAAATAATAATAATAATAATAATAATAATAATAATAATAATGATAATAATAATATTAGCATCTAAAATACGTGCTACTGTCATCATTGACAACATCGAGCATTATTGAGACAATTCAAAGCCGGTGAGCAAAAGGAAGGTCCAAATGTGTTGTCAAATTTAAAAATCAAGAAAATCAGTTGGAAGATTGGTCCAACAGAACTGAGCTTTAGACATCGAGAATAAGATTGCTGCGCAGTCACGCGCACGTTGTGACAGCTAGGATCGATGTGACTAACGGGGAAAGTGAGAGATATGAACTATCAACATTTTTTCAGGCTCCCCTTCCAATATACAGGGCCTCTAGTATGTATAATTTTACCCTCTAACGAGGGAATGTATTTTAAAAGAACTGAGCTCCCTTGCACCCAGTGGCGGATCCAGGGGGGCCGGGCTCCCCCTTAGGCCCGACGATAAAAAATTGTAAACTATATTTTCATTGTTTATATGGTAATTTCAGTGAGTAAATATGTTTGTAAGGATAGTGGTTAGGGAGGGGGGACGAGAGAGAAGTCAGCCTTGTCCTGGAGAGAGTTGGCACAGATAGACAGTTGATAAATTTATTAAGAAATAGGAAGAAGAGATGGATAGGACACATTCCAAGGGCGGAAGGTCTATTAAAAGAGGTCATAGAAGGTAGAATGGAAGGAAAAAGAGGCGGGGCAGGCCGAGATTAGGTATGTTAGATGATTTAAAGACCCACTCATATGTGGAAATGAAGAGGAAGGCGGAAGACAGAGAAGAGTGGAGGCGTTATGTACCATGGACCTGCCAGTAGGCAGTGCACTAAGAGAGAGAGGAGCCTTGTGTAATGGAAGGGGGCTCAAGAAATGTTGACCGTTTCGCTAGCTCTCAATTTTCACTTTAACCACTGTAAAGAGAAAAAAGGTTGTAAGTAAAAAATGCGAACTCTGTCCCGGAGCAGTAGTTCAAACAGCCTTGGCAGGAAGGGCTTAAGCTCCCCCTCCTACCGCCATAATTAGGTCACTTTTGCATTTCGTCCAGATCCGCTCAGTTTCTCCAGATGTTAAAAAATAACCTACTTTTTTTCCAAAAGAACGATTTTATGATATGAACGATTTTAGGTATTCCCCTGATTCTAGTACGGGTATGAGTGGGGGGGGGGGGGGGGGTTAAGATACGGGGATATAGAGTGAGCCGCACGAAATAGTGTAAGTTTTTTTAGCCCCCCCCCCCCCCCCACAGCATTTTGTCTGGTTGCGCCACATGTCCCGAGGAGGCGGGGCGTACGCAAAAAATGTGTATTCACAAAAACATTTAGAGCTTCCTTTAAAAAATCCTGGATCCGCCCCTGCTTGCACCCCCCCCCCCACACCTAAACCACTAACGACAGATCCTGTCTTGAATCAAAAAAGTTTAAGCTAAGTTTAATATCAGTTTCTTGTTCAAATAGCACTTCAGTGACGCGGAGATCACTGGATTTGAAACCTTCACACACTGCTATTGAAAGGCTAAACTTTTCTGAGATAGACATACATGTGAAAGGAGGATATTGATTACCGAATTTTTTCGACATCAATCAGTCGATAAATATTGTTATAACGTCATTTCAAGATCCATTTAGTTGAGACTTATCGGCTTATCTTTGGCGTCGTAGTAAGTGTTCAAGTTCTGAAGTCCATCTCATTTAGGACATTCGATCAGTTTCTCGTTGCTTTATTTTGAAAAACAAAAATCTTTAAACCGAAATGTGTCGTCTTAGTTTATCGCTCGTTTAAAAGTAAACAAACGAAATTAAGCACTGTTTATATGAAAATCTATTCACAAACTCTATATGTATATATATATATATCTATATATATATATATATATATATATATATAGATATATATATATATATATATATATATATATATGTATATATATATATATATATATATATTCTATATATATATATAGTATTGTGTATATAAGTGATAAGGATTAAAAAAATTTACAAACACAGTTTAATTCTTTAGTTATTGTTGTTCCAAACTAATTTTTTAAGAAATAGATATACAGACATGGACCAGACTCAAATATTGCTTCACCTCGGACTTGTAGTCCTAGAACTGGGTTTAGCCTCGAGGTTGCTCGAGACCGAGGTTTACTGGTCTTGGTCTCAAAGGTTCAAGTTTTGATTTAGTATATATCTTGGTAGACAGTACCCTATGAAATAGGCTATGTTGTTTTAATAATTCTATCTGTAAGCTAGTAACCAACTTGTGTAGATGTCTAAATTATGACGTAGTTTATGCCTACCGTGTCGTCTTTCTAGGTCTTAGTTTTGTTCTGGAAGGTCTGATCTCGGTCTTTGTCTCGAGGGATCTGGTCTTGGTCTCAGAGTTTTGGTCTTGACTACAAGTCTGCTTCACTTTATGTAGTTATCAGCTTTAACCACTTTACACCTAATTTTGGTACAACTAGTTACCTGGCTGTGTTAGTGTTACCAGGCATGTTACTGTTACCAGGCAGTGTTACAGTTCTATGTAACCTGTTAGTCGCATTTATCATGTCTCATCTGCTTAAGATATAGTGACATTTCAAAATCGTAATATATTGTGTCAATATCGTTAATATTTTATTATTCTGCATTAGCTACAATGCAGAGTCTACGATCGTTAGAATTTCCACAGTGTATTCATGCAGCCCTTGACAAACTGGCAGATGGACTGATGCAGGTCACTCCAGTTTTGGGACACCATGAGCTGATGGAGAGAATTGTGTGTGAGATCATTTATGGTCTACGAGTTAGAGGCCCTGCTAACTATTTCAAGGTTTGAATTTAGATATTTTTAGAAGCTAAGGTTAACATCAGTTTCCTCACTTGAAACCGATATCAGGATTTGAACCCCGCACATTCTTATCCGCAGTCGTGTGATTTATTTGAGATTTGTGATTTTATTGACATTTATATGGCTTGATAAAATAAACTTCCTTTTAGCGTGCCGTTAATCCCAATTCTGTGTCTACAGGGACTAGATAGGAAATGGAACATTAAGGTCCACTAGCCATAGGTCTGACACGACCAAGTGTACGCTGTACACGACTAGGTTTTTATTCACTCCTCGGAAGAGAAAAACTGTTACTTAAAACTATCGTGATAATTTACTATTTTTTAAGCGCCCTTTATTGCACAGTTGGATATTTTGTGATTTATGTAAAAACATTGAAATGTTTGGTTCAAGTGTCAATAGATATGTTGATAGTTATAGATACTGTTTCGCTTCAATTTTTTGATGGAGTGTTGTAATTGCAGTATTGTACGTTGCTGTCTGTTATTGCTGTAGTGTTCTTCGTTGTTTGGTGCCTTTGTGTTTCATTTCATTTTAATGTATGGTGTACTAGCAGATATGGAAATAATGAAATGAAAACTTTAATTTAATTCACTTACAGTTACTTTAATTCACTTTGGTTGAGTCCATTAATTGTAACATGAATTGCAGCGCTACACTGCGACGCAGGAACTTAACGTCGTACAGATCTTACTACAGTTCTTGAATGATGCTCAGACGCCGACAAGTAACTTGACTAAGCATAAGATATTTGCGGCTGTGGTGTCGCCTACTATTGAGCCGAAGGCCTGTTTTTCTCTGGTTAGCAAGCTGATCTCACTAGCTATTACAACGGGTTCTGCGGAGGTGCTCGATATAGCTGCTGTGTGGATGCGGGTAGGTTGTATTTACTCAATTTCATTTTAGATAAGTATATTAAATTTTTTTCTAGATAAGTTTGACTGTTCCAAGTTGACCGTAGACAATGCAGTGTTATAGGCATTTGTATAGACAATATTTATATATTAATATTTTAATATTACATATTAATCATTACTCAGCTATTCACAACTTCTATTAATAAATTCCCACTTATATATGCATGGTTTTTTTATTTATATGTTATGTTGCTTGAAATAAATTAATAAATCTTATATTTATTTTACTCTATTTCTTGTGAGTTTATCGTCAATATCTGAAACCTAAAGGGCTTCTCATCAAGATGTAAAATCTAACCATCGCTGTGGTTGACCAACTGACCGACCAACCAAAGCAGCAGTCAGACTCGGCTGAGTGATGATCCAGTTCTCTATGAGAAATACAGGCCCAATACATTCTAATATCTAAGGTGCTATTTAGATATACTATGCAGCCTGTATGATTTTATTAGTATTATGTCCTCCTATATTTTTTTAAATATAGGAGGACACATACACTACTACTTTAAATGTGTGTATAATCATTGTGTTAGTAAGTGTGAAAGTGCACTAATTAATTGTTTTAGGTTGTGATTTTTCCATTTTAGAACTGTAATATCTGATTTTACGAGTGTTTACATGATTTTATGGGTGTGCTGTGTTGTGTGTCTTGTGTGCTTTGTGTGGGCCTTGCTGCCTGATTTCTAATTCTAAATAAATAAATAAATAAATATGCATTCAGTGATTTTTTGCACATCAGTAAACTTTTGACACTAATTTCTACTTTCTATGTTAATCTAGCTCTTCATTGAACACACAGTCCACTAATTTTTTTTTATTTCAGATGGTTTTTTAACGAATAATTCTTATAAAAAAGAGTGGTACCTTTTTATAAATTTAAATTGAATCTTTTCCTCATTGAGAACATGAATTTGGCAGATGTTTTAATTTAAAGAAGAATGAAGTAAAGAAGAAATGAATTGGTGTAAAGTGTAGTCGTTAAAATAAAAATTTATCTTTATGCAGAGTCAGAAAGAAGAAGGCGAAGTAGGAATGGGTTTGGTCGAGAAAGTGGTCGAGCAACTTGTCGGAGAATACTGTGATCCTTCATTGGCTGGTGTGGAGAAATTCTTTCAGGAAATACCTAACATCTCTGAGAAATTTGCTTCAAGTTTTCTTTGTATTGCGACTGCTGTGTTTTCATTACCAGGTGTGCTGCTGACATTAGTTTTAGTAAAATTATAGTTGTAAAGTGACGGCTTTGTATTTGACCTGCAAGTCAATCAATTGTCAAATTCAAAAAAGAATTCCTGCCATCGTGATAGAAGTTTGGCAGCCTAAGCTACTTCATCATTTTGCTGATCTAAAATTCTTCTGCCTAGTTGTTAAGAATTGTGTAAAATTACTTATTTTTATATTGATAATTAATTGATATTTGATCATAATGACTAATGACTATAGTAACATGAAATGACATGCACTAATACTGCAATAACTATAATTATATTATTAGGCAAACATGTTTAATTAAATTCTCTTTGCCTGTTCGCTCCTTGTTAGTGCCTTTGTTATAAAATAATATTGAAATTTTGTAGTATTTAATTTGCAGTTAATACTATTCAATATCCTGTATCAGTCATCAATATCCTATAAAGTGCGTATAATGTATAATGTGCGAAGATTGAGGAGATAGATCTACCAAATATGATAGTTGATTAAGATCTATCACATCATTTAGTAGTTGATTTATCTAACTATCAGTGATTTATAGGTTAGGTGTATCGCTACAGAGATCAATAGGTTTGAATCTAGAATCGCCCATCACTGATATCCATCTCAATACAACTGATGTAGAATTTAGCATAAACTTATCGTTTTAGGTCTTCAGTCAGAAAAACCAGAACTGACCTATGAGCTTCTACTTGTGATCACTGATTGGCTGACCACACGGCCCAGTCTTGCTCTAATTGGACGAGATAATTCAACTGTTGACCAATCAGAGGCTAGTCTGATTGTTTGGGGGGATAGTTCAGGGCGGGGGGATGAGGGGCAGGCAATGACCTTGAGTAGAGGCAATCCCCTGCCTGGCCTGATAGCATGGATCTGTTGTGCTTCCTTCCTACCATCCCATCAGGTTCTTCTCTAGCTTATACTTAGAATGTCTCAAGAGTGTAGGGGAACGTCATGAAGTTTTAAATGACAGATCCTGAGATGAATTGAACCCTCGTGGGTTCAAATCCCAGCCACGCAGATCTGATGAGAGTAAAATCTCGGACATTCACTGGACAGGTTATACAGAAAATGGTCTTAATTGCATAACGATTTAAACACGTGGTATTAAAAGTGATAGATATCAACATAGTTGATCATTTCACTATAATGCATGTTTACTTTTTAAATTTTACTTTACTCTATTTAATACTTAGAAATTAATAATGCTAGAATTGTTAATCGGTTGTGCAACCTAGTATACTAGTTAACCTGTAAATAATCTAGTAGTGTTAACCAGTTATGCAACCTAGTATACAAATTAATCTGTAAATAACATAGTAAATTGTTAACCAGTAATACAACCTAGTATTCAAATTAATCTGTAATTTAGCTGGTATATAATTATTTAGCAGTACACCTTATCCAGTGTCCTAGTAATTAAAAGGTTTGTTTTATTAGTGCTGATTTTAAAAATGTAACAGAATTTACTCCTCTTCTCAGACTATTAGATAAGTTACATAAACGACTCATGGTAATACAAAAACATATTTTGTCTGTTTTAAGCTGTATATGTAGGATTTATAGAATGTAGTTGAATAATTTTATTTGGTCTTCATCTTGCAAGGCTTTGTAAACACACTTGAAGATAGTGATGCATTAGTTGAGTTTAGCGCATCACTAGTGTCAGCCTAATTGCACTTGCTTACAGGTTAGATTAAAACCGATAATGGGCGGTTGTAGTTCCTTTACTGTTGCATCGTAGCGGTGTTTAAATATAAATCTATTGCCTGTATTGCATGAAATTTGTAGTTTTTGATTAATTACTAATTGAAATAGTTTAGTTTTACCACTTCTCCACTACCTGGATGTTCGAGTATGGCTTGATGCTAATGATTCCATGCGGTGACTCCTTGGTCGCAGATTTAGTCTCCTCTAAGAAGACATTTAGTCAAACTCTCCTTTCTTTTTCAGTCTAGCTTAATTGGGCTATGAGATCTTTTGTTCTTGTGCTTATTATTATTACATTTTATCATTTTTAAAAATTTAATTTGCGAAATCAGTAATGTTATGCTTATAATATGATCTGTATTATTAAAAGTTACAGATATTATAAACTTTTTCTACACAAATTATAGTAGTTTATTTTTTTGTATGTTAAAGATGTTATCAGCTGAATCTACATCAACTTTTGTCAGAAGCCATGAAGCTTCTGATTGGTCCACACTTTGGCCTTGTCTTCAACTGGCTGTACTGCGGGGCATGCAGGCCTATGACTTCAAATCATCACCTGACAGCTGTCCACCAATCACAGTGCAGGATTTGAATCAGCTTATCAATGACCTTACTGTACTGAGCAGACAGAGGAGGGGGGAGCATGTAGAGGATGAGTCACCTCTGGTCAAAGCTACGGAGGCTCTTTTACAGATTCTAGCAGTTGCTCTGTCTGTGAGAGCTTTCTGCTGTAGCAAAGGTTTAACCCTTTCTTTACTGCTGGTACTTTTAAGCCTCTTCAGGGTACAAGTTATTTCTATGACTTTCAATAACACCAGTGGTACTTGATAGTCCACATACGCAACTAAGACGTTCTTTCAGTTTGGATTCGAGATAGACCAAATACCCAGAATGCTTAGCATAGAAACTGACTAATAGCGTCGTTTAATTCTAGTTTAAAAAATAATTGTGGTAAGGCACTAATTATAATTTTATGAGGATTAATTAATAAATTCCTTAGAATATAAAAGAATCTCGGCCATACTCGTTCAGCAGTTTTGTTTATCTCTTAGCACTGTCAGTAGTCCTAGTGATGTCTAAACGAAGGTTGAACGAGTGGGACATATTATTTATTGTTTAAAATTATTCTAAAACGTTATTATAGAAGAAGGTGAACATTTTGTTAGAATGGTTAGATACCTATTTAAGTTGCACAATTTTGTCAAAAAAATAATTCAAAGATTAACTAATTTTTTTCTGGCTGCTTAACTTAATGTAATTGACATTTCATAATATAATTATTTATAATAATGTTTATTTTATATGTTTTGTTATTGCAGATGAGTGGAAAAATATCTGCCAGTCTCTTCCTAAATGCAGGTAATTACTGTAGTTGTTTTCCGAAACTCCAATCTATTGTTATAAATCTGCGTCAGCCAATTCTATAATTACTTGTAACTTTATCGTTATGACATGGACCTCGTTCATCACTAAGACACGACCGCATCGCCACTGGTTGGAGCAAGTGGCGATGTCGGTAAGATAGTCGACCGCGGATCGGTAAATGTATGGTTCAAATCCTGGGCTCGCCCGTCACTGACATCGCTTTCGAGTGAGGAAACTGACGTTAACATTAGCTTTACCAGCTTTTATATCCAATACTGTACAAGATGGCTCAGTACTGCGGTTTGAAGTATTGTTATACCATTAGTGGCACTACTCTACTGTATTCATCGGATAGGCTCAGTTTAACCTCAGCTAGACGTCTTGAAATGTCTACATGTGGTAGGTAGTTGGCTTCCTATGTAAGTGGTTTGATTTCAACGGCCGTGTCAGTTAGCAAATGATGGACGTCAATATGGGCCCTTGGAACATTAATCTTGTATCAGAGCTCGCTGCCAGTTGGTGCTCTCAAAAGATGTGATTAACAATGGAAAGGATCGATGAAGTTTAAGTTAAGATTAGGGCTAAATTTGCCTGAAGTGGTCAATTAATTTTCATATGTTATCTTATGATTTTTCCATTTCATAGGTTAATTTTATATTACTTTTCTGCCTGTATTATACTATTTACACTATCTGTTGTGTTGTTTACAATCTGCGGTTTGTCAAATTGATAATATACTGGAAATTAGGGACAGATTATAAAGTTTACCCCATTATTAAAGAACTACTCTCCTTCCCCCGGATGCTTGGATATCAATTTCTCTCTCATAGGACTAAGAAATGGCTCTTAAACATTTCAAGCCGATGTTTGGAGCAACGACGTTAGAAAATGAACTATTGAAGAAAATTATATGAATATACTTGTTGTGCTCTGTAGATTTCTGGAAATCGTTGTGAGAAATAACTCTTGGTTCAGTTCAGATGTGAGATGACCAGAGAGGCATGTTCCCAATATGAACTAAGAAGGACCTTTGCGATAATTCATAGCTAGTCTGACAAGCAAAAATGAATTTTCTAGCTAAGAACAATTTCTTAAGGACAGACTTTACAATTTCATCAGAATTTGAAATCTAGATGTCATTGTGAAGGCGAAGATTTTGCAGATCTGAGACGAAACTATGGTTATGAATTAGAGGAAGCTGAATTGTGGAGCACTATAATTTCATATTCCAGTCCCTATCTTCATCAAATCATCATCCTCCCGTGAATCTCAGTTTAACCAGGGTCGGGATATAAATGTCTCATATCCTCTCTGTTCTACATCCAGTGGCGAATCCACCGGCCCCCCCTAGGCCCGACGATAAAAATTTTTAGATTATATTTTCATTGTTTATATGGCAATTTCTATGTGTCAGTATGTTTTTAAGGGTAGTGGTTAGGGTGGGGGGGGGGGTAAAAGAGAAACTCAGTTCCACTAGATCAAATTTTTTGAAATATGGAACTAGGGGCCCATATTTTGTATACTAGGAGCCCTGTGGAAGGGGGCCCGAAAAATGTTGACCGTTTCACTAGCTCTCAATTTTCGCATTAACGATTACATAAGAGGAAAAAAGAGTGTTAGTAAAATGTGAACTCTGTCCTGGAGCAGTTGTGCAAACAGCATTGGCTGGGAGAGGCTTAAGCCCCCCTACCGCCAAAATTAGGGAACTTTTGCAATTCGTCCAGATCCGCTGAGTTTCTCCAGATCCGCCGAGGTGAAAAAATTAACCTACTTTTTTTCCAAAACAAATGTATGATTTTGAGCATTTAAGTTTTCCTCTCACTTTAGTACGAGTATGAGTGGTGGGGGATAGGGGGTGGGGGGTGAGATAAACTCACTCTAACAGCCGAGTGCAGTAAAGAAAATATTTTGTACCCCCCTCCCCCCCCCCCGAGCATTTTTCTCTGGTTACATCACATGTCCCGAAGAAGGCAAAAATATGAAGGCAAAAAATGTGTACATCCTCAAAAAAAATTTCGGGCCCCTTAAAAAATTCCTGGATCCGCCCCTGCCTACATCATATCATCCATCAGTCAATCCCATATTTAAAACTTTTCCATTCGTTTAAATTTTTGTTGCAATTTCTGGAGCCTAGATGCTCACCAACCGAATGCCCTTTCTGACGTTGGTATGGATCTCTGTGCTTTAATCGCTTACTATGACACGTGCAGTCACCGTATGGTCAATTTTTCAAGCAACCCGGACGCTACACGGGGAAATTCCAGTCCCTATATATTTAAATTAACCCATTATATACCATCATCATCTTTCCTTAAATCCCAGCTTAACCAGGGTCGGGATGCGAATAGACTATGAAGTTTATCCATTCGTTTAAGTTTTTGTAGCGATTATTAACTAGTTGTTGAAAGTCAGGGGGCTGAGCACTGAATTTATTGGAGTTATTTACCTTCTAGTCCACCCCCAATCATAGTCTCGTTTCTCCACTACATCTACTGATACGCAGGATCACCGGTTGTAGAGTTCAGTAGCAACAACTTAGTGACGCCTTTTTGATACTGAAAACTGACGCTTAAACTAGGTTTAACCTTTGGGCCTACTACGGTTGATTCTTAATTTTCGAATTGAATTATATAGAAATGTGTCTTTAGCTTTGGGATTGGAAACCTTTGTAGCAATATCTGAAGCATAGGCGTTCACCAACCGAATGCCCTTTCTGGCGTTTGTTTAACTCTTTGTGCTTTGTCGCCTTATACGACACATGTGCAGTCCACGGTTCATCTGTTCTTCAGGACCCGGACATAACATCGAGAAAAAAACCTTTCAACCATTTCACTTCTACTATTCTAATTAAATAAAGAAACATGTAAAATGAGTCTGTTACGCGTTTAATTGTAAAGTGTTCTCAAGCACGACGATATCAGTAACTAAGTATCTTCTTATCAATATACATGAGCCACAAGCTAGCTAGCTTTTGTTATTGAGTGGAGGCAGCAATGAAAATGTCCAGTGTCTTATTATCCGCTCTGCTGGCGTCTTCTGCCTCTAATCAGAGGCTTACTGTCCTGAAATACAGAATAGATTAATAATATAGACCTTTCATTATATGTAGTGGCAGCTGTGCTCTTATTATATAAACAAAGCCAGGTGGAGAGCGGTGTGTGACGACAGGCAATGTGTAATACTTATGCATATACCCACTAGGTATTTGTAATTCTATACCTATAGGTAGAAATACATACGAATAGGTATTTAATAGAAATACGTATAAATAGGTATTTAAGTCGTCCATTTTCCATGTAACCTGTCCTGTGAATGTCCTAGATTTTACTCTCAGATCAGCGTGACCGGGAATCGAACCCACAAGAGTTCAAATCACATCAAGATCTGTGATATGAACTTTAACCATTGCGCTATGGAGACATTCAACAAGAAGGTTTATTCCTAATCTAATAGTATCGGATTACAAGAGGTTATTGTCTATCACGGCAACACAAGGAATAGGCCTACATTAAATATAAGTACCTGTTCCCGTGTTGTGTAAGGAACTCCGAAGAATAGACCTGCTGCACGTGTCGTAAGAGGAAAAAAAGCAAAAAGCGGAGCATGGTAACGGGAAACCACAAGGCGTAGTCTATTTGAGAAGTGATTAATATGTTGATATATGGATTGCTCCTTGTGAAGCATGGAAGCGGACTCTGGGTATAAATATGCATCTTAGACCTATCTCTTGACAGGAAGTTCTAGAAAGAAATAAATACCTGCTTAGTTGATTCAGTTGACTCCAGCTCTTTAGATGCTGCTGGGGCTGCATCTGAGGCTGCCCCACTAAAACCAGCTGCTGGAGCATCACAAACTGCTGGAGCATCACAAACTGCTGGAGCCCCGGAAGCTGCTGGAGCCCCAAAAACTACTGGAGCCCTAGAAGCTGATGGAGCCCCAGAAACTGCTGGAAACCCAGAAGTTACTGGAACCCCAGCAATTCTCATTAGACTACTAATAAGCCCATTCAGCTTATTCATCGCCTGCGAACATACACGAGAAAAAACACGTAAACATGCATAGTGAAATGAACTATTTTTATGTATTTTTTACTTTTATTGTGTTGATATCTATCACTTATTATAATACCACACGTTTAAACCATTCTGCAATCTTACCCATAACCAGTCGAGTGAATGTCCGAAATTTTACTCTCAGTTCAGCGCGGCTGGGATTCGGAACCACGATGGTTCAATTTACCTCAGGATCTGTCACTGTTTTTCTTCATAACTTTACCCATACGCTAATAGTACATACTAAAATGTTTTGATTTTTGTAAGAAGGTTTAAGAAAGAAATCTAAATTGCCTGTACTGCAGGCCTATATCTGCTCATTAATACCATTTAATACTGATATAGCCATAGCCAAGAAAATTAAAACCAATTTTAGCTTCACAGTTTCCTCCCGAATAGCATATGTCAGTGAAATGGAGAGCAGTTCCGAAAATGTAACTATTTTTAAGTGTAACAATATATTTGTTCGTTTAAGTATAACAATTGTTTGTTAAAAGCGTTCCAGTGCCTTAACTTGAAGTTGACTTTAGGTCGTCTCCAAATGACGTGTTAAAATAATTAACACATCCATTAACAATTACCACATAATCGGGAGCGTGCTATTTAGAGACCCGCATCAAATTTGATGGAGCCCAGAATTAAAATAGAGTTACAGTGTCCTCTGAAATACAACTTCATTCCTGAGCTTTTCAACGCAAGATATAACACTAAGAAAAGATGTGACATTGACAGAAATTTTAATCTTACCTCCATAATGGCTGCCCGATCTTTCTTCTCCTTAGTTTTTTCCAATTTTCTTTCCAATTGCTGTTTCAAACACAAGTGAAATGTTAGATAAATTGGAAAATATTGAACTTGACATAAGTAATTTAATAAAATTTTATATTCAAAAACTTCCACGTGTTTTGTCCGGAACATTGAAGAATAGACCCACCGTTAAATGCATGTGTAGTCGACTTAGTAAGAATGGCAACCACCCCAGTAGTCATATTATTTAAAGCTATAGGCTAAATATCCTACACACATAGCTATAGGCTACATACGCTTTGATAGGCCCTAAGAAAATATAACGTATTGTAAATGAATTTACATAACGACCTATGGAGTGTTCTTTATCTCGATCTTTATCTCGATCTATGGAGTGTTCTTTAAGACTCTGATATGAACTTTGGACCTGCCATTTGGCAGTTCATAAGGGAGAGACACTTTAGGTAATACTGGGATATATTATGAAAACCAACTTGCACGATTTACGCTTGAATTCTAAACGAGACTTACATAAGCTGGCAAATGTAAATTATAGTGAAAAAGAACAAAGTCAACACGTAGTTATAACAAACCTTCCTTTCAGCAAGCTGCTTCTCAAGCAGTGCCTGACTCCTCTTCATTATGTTCACCTTCTTCATCAGTTCCTGCAAAACAGATAAGCGTACACCAGAGTCTCATTAATGAATTTAGGATAAATCTGTGATTTATTGAACAGTGCTCAATGCATATTAACATAAGCGACAACACAGTGATTGGAAACAACGCAGATTGAGTCGTTGAAAAGGTTCAAAGCTTTAAATAGGGAAGTGGAAAAATTTCGCATCATGAGTTAGGCGAGGGTAATGCATGAGTGCATGTAACCGTGCTCCCTGCATATTAATCAATACTATGGGGCATCATCATCTACATCTTCCCTTTAATCCCGGTTTAACAATGATCAATTTAACAAGAAATTCGAATAGACCATCTTCACTTCTCTATATTTCATACTCTATCATATTATGTTCCATTCGTTTTCTAAAACTTTGTAGCAATTTTTGGAGCCTAGATGCTCACCAACCACATGCTCTTTTTGACTTGGCAGACCTCAGCAGGAGAGAGAGCGAAAGAAGGGTGAGAGAGAGTGAGACAGAGGAGAAAAAATGTGAGAAATCCGGACAAGTAAACTAACACACAAACCTCTTCCACGGGATTTCTTACAAGACGAGTTTCGTGATATCTTGCCACTCTTGGTTGTCCGATATAACCTTTTCTTGGGGGTCGACCGTTACTGAATCCTGCACAACACATGTTATACCGTGCATTGCAATATTATACAATATAGCCTACAAGCCTAACAATTCATTGTCATAAAATATTGTTATCAACATTTGCATGGTGTGGTGCTTTGTCGCCTGTTTGTGTAGATTCTGCAAGAGACGTCTCTGACATTGCCTTATGGCGATGAATCGGACGTGGAATTCTTATTGATTGATTGAATACAAAATCCACGCATAAAATGCATATTTAGTGCATATTCAATACTACATAATTATTACGAAAAATATTTTTATATATTATCCAGTAATCAGAACAGAATACCACGAGAAACAAAAACCAGACAAGTATAACAGAAACTTATCAAAAGCAAACAGAATGAAAGTATCTCGCAAATACAAACCAAAACAATAATCTTATATGAATAACACTTTACCGTTAAACAAATATATTGCAATATCTCTGTCGTACATGGTGCTAAAACACTATTGTGGTCGCGTAGTTTTTCTACATGAAAATACAATATATGTATGTTTATTATAAGTATATGACATATAATAGGAAGACTGAGCTTTGCTGGATGATTTTAGTTCTGCCCTTCTGCCCATATGTTGCCTTTTTTAGATATAAATTTAAATGTAATTTTTATTTAGCGAATTATTATTATTATTGAAAACTTTCTATTAAGTAGTCTCGAAAAACGATTTCGGCCTTGACACTGCTATATAAGTTTTCGTTGTTAATAATAATAATTTTAGAATTGATTATGACATGTCAAATCAGTCGGCAAAGACTGTCACATTGTTGTTCCTCTAATTGTTACGCATTTTTCTCTCAGTTTTAAACGATATGCTGAAATCAAAATATATGAAGTTCACATTATGTTGTGCAAGCACATAATGTATGATGGAAATTAATTTAACTTCAAGACCCATGAATTTTCTAATCATTTTATCCTTATCCTGAATTATAGCTTCTAATTAACTCAATAAACCTGGATGACGCCTCAAATGCTCAATCTATCATTATTGATATCGTGTCTTAATGCTCGACACTATATACATTGAGATATATGTACACCTACTGTTTTTATTGATAGATCAACCGTAAACTGCCGGTGTTGTATTGGACGACTGAGCAGAAACTGAGGAAAGCAATGAAAAACCACCTATATTAATATCCCCGAGCTATGGGCTACATTAAGGTAGGGAACCGAGGAAGACAACGGGAGAACTCTAGAGAAGTGATTAACTCGATAATTGGTGAAGTGTTCATTTTGGATATTTTAATTTTAGTTTTTTTAAGTTGAAAGACATATGTGAGTGCTATGAAATATGTGTATATGGTAGTTCGTCCTGTCACTAACCAGAACTGATAGTGTTTTTCCTCAGTTCTTGGTCCTGTCACTAACCGTTAACCGCACATGTCACAAGAAGTGATCAAGCACGACTGAGGAGAGAAACCCCGACTAATGCCATATTTTCAAGCAATTCAGTATTAAATGAAATTTAAGTAACAAGACGTCAATAATACCTTGGTGCTGAAACTGATTATGGGGACTCACTACCCTCTCAGCAGCAAATCTCTTCGGAGCTGAGTGTGAGTAAGCAGTGTTACCACTTCCTGACGCCCAGAAGTTGTAAGGAGCTGATCTCTTCATTTTTCCTTTAACTGGCAACTCTGAGAAAATACCTGAACATTGCAATGACATAAACTACATGTATTTTACATTCCCTTATATTCGCTATAATATTATTTTGTAACAGTGTGTTGTCCGGGTCATTAAGAATAAATCAACCGTTAACCGCACATGTCGCAAGAGGTTATCATGCACGAATGACGAGAGAAACCACCACTAATGCCATATTTTGAAGCAATTGTACAAATTGTGAATGGCCTGAAAATTACATAAAGTATGGAATGAAAATTAATCTCAAGAAAGAGTTATCTAGAAAAGAAGGAGGAGTATAAGAAAAGACGGAATAGACGGTACGAAGATAGAACAGGAGATTCATCAGACTTTTAAGACACACGATAACGGAAGATGTGAAATGTGGAACACAAACAAAATGTTAAATTGCTATATTTACGGTTGTGAAACAGGGGCTTTTTTTATCTAATTCCTCTCTAAACTTTTATGTCTCTAACTTATTGTATTATCTAAGACGGCTCAAAATATGGACGTGTATGCAATATAAGAAAATAGAAGAGACTTGTTTATTCTGGCGAACACAATGATAGAAGAGAATGAAAAACCAATATAAATAGTTGCTCGTTGAGAAAGGCCTTACATTCACGTGAAGATTTAACGTCCTGTTTGTAACCGGATTATGATGTCAGGGACGATTCAAGCAGAAAGTACAACTACATGTCTACATTCAGTATAAGGACCAGCCAATGACCAGTTTGACGATTAAAAGAGCGTGTAAGTGACTATAGGCGAATACTGACCCGTTCCAAAATACCTGTCCATAATCTAACCGTAGTAAATTACATGGTAATTCATGTAAGTTCGACAGAAACGCTTTAGAGCAGTGTACGGTTAGCTGTATTTTTAAATTTGTAAATTAAAATTTTCGCAATTAAAACTCCTAATTAAAATATTCTTAGTGCATTCTTCTTCAGAAGATAAATGAATAGTATGCACTAAATATATTTTAAATGAGAGTTTTAATTGTAAAAACTCCCATTTAAAATATATTGTAAAAATTGTAATTATTTAATCAATATATTTTTACAATATATTTTAAAATATACTGTAAAAATTAAATTGTAAATAAGTATATTTAGTATATTTACATACCATACATTTTATATTCTACTATAGGCTTAATATACCAGCATTTAATAGGTCGTTCTTGAACTATAGATAAAGGCAGCCGTACACTGCACTATAACTCAAAGAAAGAAGCTACCAAGCAGAAATTTAATTTAGAAATAAGAAATCACACTAGAAGTCGTCATAATTTCTGAAGATAGCTACTGATCATCGATCCAAGACACACATTATTAATGATAGCAATCTTTTGAGAGCACTCTGGCAATCAACCAATAAATTATATGAACCTCATACATATTAAGATTAATAGCAATGCGATCGACGTATAGGTAAGCGGAGAGTTCTTGCTGAAAGAGAAAGTAGGAATATTTACCTTGAATCTGCACATTTTGGCAAAACAGTAGAGATATTAGGTAGAGAGAAAAGAGAGAGAAAAATATTCAATATTTCGTACTTACTCTGTTTCGATTGCTCCAAAAACTCCTAACTATAGGTATAGCTCCGAAATCTAGACGAAGTATAACTTAACTGTGATAAATTCACAAGTGCATACAGACAACATCAGAATCTTAATGTCCAACACAACCAAGCAGCCCAATATATAGAGTTTCGCCACTGCCTTCTAAAGCATCTCAACCAATGAAAAGCCTTAATTTCTTTCTGATTCCTTATGATGGGTTAATCTTTACTTATATTCCTTCGCATTCCTATTGGTCAACTCTATTTACTATCTCTTCCATAAAATTTAAATTATATGCATGTGATATGTTCAACAGTGTCAATTATTGTTTAGTATATTAGCAACCCAAGCCATTTGATCGTCCAGGCAGACACTTTGACACGAGCCATTGGAATCTCTGGGAAGCCGTGGACATTAAAGGTAGCTTGAGGTGGGAGGTGGAGGGAGGGGGTGACAGCGCCTATGTACATGGCTACAAAGACTGAGGAAAGCTACGGGATTACCGATTTGAATAGACGGCGATTAATTGCTGCAGAAAGTTTCACGGCTTCAGTTTTATGAGAATCGGATAATGTTATCTCTTTATCTCTTTAGTTTAGACACAACTAGTTTCTCTATAAAATTCTTTCTCTCTCTCTCTCTCTCTCTCTCTCTCTCTCTCTTTCTCTCTCTCTCTCTCTCTCTCTCTCTCTCTCTCTTTCTCTTTGTGATATTGCGAATGTAAATATAGCTGCTAACTCACGGCTTCCAACCCAACCGGCTTCCAACTATAATAAATCTATTAATAAATTTAATAATAATAAATATATAAATAAATAATTTATTTATTAATAATAAATCCAATAATAAATTCACTGATAAGAAATAAAAATTCCAATTAATGCAATACTGGATTTCTGTTTCATCACTTTATACGACTTTTAACTTGCGTGTTATAAACGATAAGTCACATTATTTATGAGATGTGAATTGTCAATATTCTTCTACATTCAGTAGAAGGACCAGCCAATGACCAGTGTGACGACTAAAAGAGCGCTTAAGTGACTATAGGCGAATACTGGCCCGTTCCAAAATACCTGTCCATAATCTAACTGTACTAAATTACGTGGTAATTCATGTAATTCCGTAGTAATTCATTTTCATTACAATACCATAAAAACATACTACGGGCTCAACCCGTTTCTATACTTTATGAAATTCTAAATAGCTGTCCCTGAAGTCCTAGAATACCTGGTAGAGCTGATAGGAGTGTAAAATCTCGGATATTCACCGGACAGGTTGCAGAGACAAATGTCTAAGCAACCTGGTGGTTAAACGTATGGTACTAAAAAGCGCTGAATAGTATCAAAGATATACAAAGTGTGTTTAATTTTTAACTAGGGCTGTAAGTTACAAATATCGCCTCGTCATTAAAATGATTTAAAATCCTAATTGCTTTCTATTAACTAGAAGAACACGTTACGCTGGCTAACAATAACCATTATTAAGCAAAATGTATATACAGTTAACAATATAACATAATACATCTATAAATAAGGAAGCACATATGTTTGCTTTTAAGGACCATTTCCTCCTTCCTCTCCAAGATTAGTAGTCGTTGCCTTTTGATGGCACATGAATTGCCGGCGCGGATTTAAGAATAACCTTCCATCACCCTGTGATGTTTTTCCTTCAAAGCTGTCAACACTCAGTCTTTCAAGGTGGTCACCCACAAAGTACAAACTGAGGCCGATGTAGCTTAACTTCAAGCAATGACGCGCAACTAAACCATGTGCACTAAATTTCCAAGAATATAATATAATAATATAACTTTGCAATGTAGGCCTACCTGTTATCTTGTACATATGTTGCATTGGATTGTCTTGTACATGTATTGCGCTTGTATACTGCATTATGATGAAAAATTATATAATTTGGTTTTACAGCAATGTAATATTTCTAGATTTAGTCAGATTTCACTTAAAGAAATGGATATATGTATATATATATATATATATATATATATATATATATATATATATATATATATATATATATTTATATATATATATATATTTATATATATACTAATTGTCAATTATAATCCTTATATATTATATACACATACTATATACACTGTATGTATCATTGTATATAAATATATATAAATATATAATATATATTAGAAATACATGTGTTTAAATATACGCTGTAGAGACAAATTTGAGCGTTACTATCGTCGGTTTGAAGAAATCAAATGTAACTGAATTTTATATTTAATTAATTATAAATATGGAATCGAAGAGGAAAGCGGAAGACAGGAAGAGTGGAGGTGTTATATACCATGGACCAGCCAGTAGGCAGTGCACTAAGAGAGAGAGAGAGAGAGAGACATGGAATAGAATATTTAAAAATTTGGTGATGACTTTTACAACGATTACTAAGTTATAGCGTTTGGGTCATACCAAAATTCATGAAATCTTATCATGGCATCAGTTACGTAACGATATTGTGAGATTATATTATTTTTGTTAATACACAAGCAGCAGTTCTATGCGTGACGCGCTTAACCATTATCTAACCATTACAGATATATCACCTCCAAATTTTGAATTTTTCTATTCCGTAACTATCTTTAATTAAATAGAAAATTTGGATAAATTTGCTTTCTTCAAGCAGGATATATTAACTTTCAGACTTGCCTATTTGTTTGGGCAACTGCGTATAAAATCGAGCTCTATGTCGATTAAAAAGTAATCCAAGTTAACACTGTGTTTTCTGGCCTTTGTGAGATATTTTGTAATTACCATAGAAATTAAAATTAATTATATTAAATTAGATTAATTACCGTAGAAATACTAAACGTTTGCATAAATATTCAATTGAGTGTCAAGATTAATTGGCCTGTATCCGATATTTTAAGTTGTTGCATTACAGTTGTTACTTTTAGTCGTTACTGCCTTAATCTAACGGTAATGGTATTTCAATAGAAGATTCGTTTGATGTTACTTGTAGTCAAACACGTTAATTTTCTTTATTTTCTTCATTCTGATTTATGTTTGATTGATTGGATTTGTGTTGTTTGTTTCATACTGTCATGAATTCCATTAGCAAAATGACAGAATCCTAGCTGCATAATAGCTTTAGGCTATTTACTATTTATAAATCATTCTTTGATACAGACATTGAGGCAATCGAATGGATAGAGAAGTTATGTCAAATCTGTCAGCAGAATAAAAGTTCTTTTCGTACTGATTACATAATCGGACAATAAGAATAGTCTCTCACATGACTTTTTTAGTTTTAATTAATGATGTAGTAGGCGATCGCAGACATTTACTGGTTAGTGTAGCGGCTACTGGACGTGCAAATTATTCCATCATGAGATGCAATTTTATTTTAAAAAGCTTCAAATAAAATCAATCAGTATCAAGTCAATAACGCTGGTACAATATAAGAGTTGTGTAACGCGAATGGGAGTGCAGATTGGACGATGTTCTTGCATACTAACAAATGAGTGAATCTAATAAGTGTATCCTGTTACAGATCATGCTGCAAGCCATAAAACTAACTTTAATATTTATTATTTGTAGCAGGCAATATAATCGAATGATGGTTATGATAAAGGTATGAGCTGGTAAAGCTAAGGTTAACGTTAGTTTCCTCACTCAAAAGCGATGTCAGTGACGGGCAAGCCTAGGATTTGAACCCGCATCAACTGATCCGCGGTCGAGTATCTTACCGACTTCGCCACTGGCTCCATGCAGTAGCGAAGTCGGTGACACCCCAGCTGTGGGTGTCATGGATGTAACAAAACTGTCAGTTGATATCTGATAACCGTCACTCACAAGTTATCAGAAAATCAGTTGATGTTTGCATTGACAGTGTGGTGATTATTATAGCTGTTTTAAAAGCGGGTTATTAAGGCTGCTAATTGTTTTAATTGCCGTTTTAATTAATTACCGCCTTATTCTAAAGTTAACAGCGAATTATAATCAGCAGCTCTCTCTCTCTCTCTCTCTCACACACACACACACACACACACACACACACACACACACATATATATATATATATATATATATATATATATATATATATACGCATGTATGTGCAAAGTATACAACGACGCGAGACGCTCTAAACCTGCAGTCAATGAAACACCACCTCAGAATCTTAGTATTCCAAAGCTATATGCTACACAAAGTTGTGGCTGTGGAACTGAGGAAAGCAACGGCAACCCTTTTTTGAAATGATTAACTCGTTAATCGATGAAGTGTTCGTTGTGAAACGTGACAGAAACTTACGAGTTGAAATAGGTTATTTGGACCTGCCATTATACAAAACATTATAATACGTTACCGGTACCTTTAGAATTTAGGATACGTTCTGACAGCAAAAGCGTAAATGGAATATTATGACAAACATCAATATTACATGAAGGCTTTAATTCATTCTGATGGATCCCCTGCAAATCTCTTCGGATCTGAGTTGGAGTCAGCAGTGTTAAGATTGCTTGACTCTCCGAAACAGTAGGTCGCTTATCTCTTCATTATTGTTCTAGCTCGCAACGCTGAGAAAATGCCTGAACAACGGAATAACATAAACTATAATGCAAATAGCTTCTACTCATTATAATATTAAGTTGTAACCGTGTTTTGTCAGGGTCAGTTAAGAGTAAATCAACCGCTAATTGCGAATGTCCCAAGAGGTGGTTAAGCAAGACGAAGGAAAAAAGGTAGGCAGAGGTAAACCTCCTCGAATAGCATTATTTCCGCAAGCTATTTTCACGGCATTTGCCCTCTGCTACTCTAGCGCTGAGTATGCCTGCACTGTTTGGGGTCGCTCCACACATGCCCATAAAATTGACAGTGCTCTTAATGCTGCGTGTCGTCATATAACAGGTTGCCTGAAACCAACAAGTAAGGACAGCCTGTACTTGCTCTCTGTCATAGCACCACCAGCCATCAGACGTAATGTCCCTAGCCAAGCTGAAAGAAGTAGACAAGAACAGGATCAACGACATCCATTACATGGTGAAAATCCTCGGAGATCGCGACTCAAGTCAAGGAACAGCTTCTTAAATTCAATGTCGCCATTAACTCAGTCAGTGGAACAATCTCGCCTCCAGATGTGAAGAGAACATGTCCAATCTGTTCCAGAGGATAAAATATGTGTAGAAGCGTCAGAAAGTCTTCCGTGTGGGTGCGATGAGGATCGACGAACCTGGTTATGCTTAAATAGATTTAGGACAGGTGTCAGTCGGACAAAGGTTGCAATGAGTCGATGTGGTTACTATAATGGTTCTACAGTATGTGAATGCGACCTGGAGGAGGAGGACATTGATCATTTGATGAACTGCAACTTGACCAGTGAGGGGGTCACGCGTGAGGATCTAAGAGAGTTTAATGATCGGGCGAGAAATTGTGTCAGACGCTGGATTAATGCTGTATAAGGAAACGATAAGAAGAAGAAGTTTGGACCACACTCCTGTATGATTAGGAAACACGGACGTTAAGAAAGGAGGATATAAAAATGAATGCATTTGAAATGTGGCTATGGAGAAGTTTGGAGAAATTTGAATGTACTAACAAAATTATGAAGGAAGAAGTATTTGATTGGGTTGACATAAATAGACAATTGATAAATATCATAAGGAATAAAAGAACTGGACTTGGAATGTCCTGAGAGGGAATCGGTTACTAAAAACTGTAATTATAATTGAAGGAAGAATGAAAGGAGAAAAAGTTGGGGAAAAAACCGAGATTTGAGGAGCTGGATGATTTGGTACACAATTCCTATATTGATATGAAGAGAAAAGTGAATCAGAGAAATATGTAAAGGAGTTATATGCCATTTGAAACTATTATTGGATGGCATAATAAGTACAGGGATTGATTTAGATCATCCAGAATATTTAGAATTTTAAAGTTTACAACGGAAATATATTACTTCATCTGTTGATTCTGTTGCTAAAATACGATTAAAAATTTGAATCTGCGTTGAAAACTGGTTGCATATTGAATATTCTAATGAATAATTACGTTGACTTGTGTTTGTTTGTCACTTGTAGATTACTAGATTTGCACTGATTAAACTGTACATGTAAGCTAAGTGTTATCTCTTTTCATTAACTTTATTTTTATTTTTGTTTGTTTGGATCTACCATGTATTGGTGAAATAAAGTTTATATTATAATTAAAGGCTATAAAATGGTTAATAGTATTTTATAAGGTCTCTGATTGCTCAAAGATTGATAAGAAATGGTTAAGCTTAAGCTGCTAGCATGCAGTAGAGTTCACAGTGATAGCCTGTCTGCATCCCACTCTGTGTGTTCACAACGTCATTCTTTCAGACTGTTAATAGCTCAGTTAACGGGCCTCCTTGTCATCGTAAAATTCTGTTTAAAACTTTCCAAATTATGTAACTTTTTGTTATATCAAGTGTTCTGAAAGTAGATTTAAACTAGTTGACGCAACACAATGCAAACTATTAAAACATAGCTACTGCTGTTAATAATAATATTTAGAAGCAATATACCACATGCATGTAATGCTTCAAAGAGGCCAACAGTATAATGTAAAAATTGTATAAATAACACGTGCATACAAATAATGTATGCCGACAAAGTGAATTAGGTGTATTAGCCAAGAACGACTGTCGATGAAGTGGATAACGTAATAATAGTATCAGTGTTATTTCTAATAATTAATATTGCAAATTGGATTTGAAAAAACTGGCAAAGCTAATGTTAATGTCAGTTTCCTTACACGAAAGCGATGTAAGTGACGGGCAAGCCCAGGATTTGAACCCCGCACATACTGAGCTGCGGTCGAATATCTTACCGACATCGGCTCCAGCCAAATAAATTAAAACATAATAGATAATCAAATATATTTAATATATTTGCAGTAAAACGATTCAACTGAAATATAGTATTGGACGATGAATTTGAAGAAATAAAATTAAAACAAGAAGTTAATTCTATTGATGAAGTTGGTCAATTTCAAAACAAAATTAAGCTTCTTAGCTGTTAAATGTTCAATTGTATGGACTAGGAAATTATGCATATAAATGTATGTATGGATCAGAAAGTTTGCATTTTAGCAATGCTTACAAGTCATGTTCGTATCCTTACTTAAAAATAAGATAATTCTTGTTTCTTAAGATGCACTATTTCTGAGGACAATAATTATTTACAACTTTCAATTTATCGACGTTTTCTTCATATGCTTCATTCATTGAAAGGCATTAAGTAACTATTAACTGTAAAAGCTATTATCACCTTTTGCAAGTTCAAATGCACAAATAAGATTAATTGCTTTTCCTTTCATGTGCAGTCTTTATGTTTGTTATGTTTGTAATCTACCATTGAACAAGCTCAGTGAACGAAGAATTATGTAATACACGAAAATGTTGTCAAGAATATAAAGGAAATTATATTTATATTATATGCGAATTAACTTGTTAAATTATCGATAGGAGTAGTGCTCTTCAGTTTGCATTATCCTCGTGGTTCCTGTCCTTTATCTGGTGATCCTAAATGCATTAACCCTGATTGCCTAGAAATTATTGGAGAGATTAGATGCTAGAAATTATTAACTTTTAACTAATATGCCAATACTCCCATAACCTACCTGTTTTTTAAAACTACTGAAATTGTTTTCTGCTACTGTTTAATAATGCTTAGATAGCTATATGTGACTTTAGAGCTCTTAAAGTAGCTTAAGTTTGCCCTGGTCAATTTTTGCTTATATTATCTTAGAATTTTACAATCTTGTATTTTTGATTTTGTGTTGCATTTCTGCCTGTGTCTGTTGCAGTGCTATGCTATCTCTCATATTGTTACAGTCTGCGGTTTGTCAGAATGATTATTCAAATAAAAGGAATAGACTATTATACCTACAACTACAATAATATTGTATATAAATATTATTTATTAGTTTAACAAATATTGTTCTCGAAGGTTGGTAATTTCTTCTTTCGTTTTTCAAAAGAGTATATTTGTGTTTTTTGACTTATTTAAACTCAGAGGTAGATCTGCATGCACGAAGAATTTATTTATTTATTGATTTATTCATCACTATCTCTCCCTTAGTGCACTGCCTACTGGCAGGTCCATGGTATATAACGTCTCCACTATTCTCTATCTTCCGTTATCCTCTTCATGTCTACATACGAGTGGATCTTTAAGTCATCTATAACATTCCTTTAGACATACCATTAATCGTGAGGATTCTGCTTATGATGAGGTGGGCCCCTATGGCTTCCTCAGATTCGACTAACATTTACTGAGCAGGGGCGTCATTCCCTGAGAAAACTATCCTGTTTACCCGATGATTCAAATGTTTCTATATATCTATCAACCACTGAGTCTGAGGGTTTATCGATTAATGACTGACTATCACAACTAAATGTACTTTACAGGTCATAAAGCTAAAGCAGTGTTCATATTTGGCGCTTCTATAGATATAATTCTCTTACGTAACACATTCAAACCTTAGAACATTTATCAACAAGCATATGATATCTAAAAGTTCAAAGTCGCTTGATGCTAGTTTGCTTAGTTTGTTGGAGTTAACTTTGTTAGAACTAGGTCTTACTGGGATTCAAGAGAAGACGATGATGACGAATATATAAACTTAATGTTAAAATTAATGTTAAAGTATATATTGTGAAAAGTATTTTGCAGCAAAATTGATAGGCCCTAATTATATTTTGTGAAGTTTTGTGTAAGAATATTTAAAGCTATGGTATTACTTCAATCATATCTGCTCGTGAGTTTCTTGGTCGATTCTCTTGAGATAGAAATGCTAAATGCGGGATCAACTCATTGCAACAGTAAACCTTTAAGATCTCGCCGTGATGTTGGCGAATTCCAATCACAGCAAAGCAGAATGTCTCATATATGGAGAGCAGAAGATGCATCAGGTGAGAGTTTGGTCTAAACGTTAGAGCTCAGAGCAGATAGAAGGTATTTCTTTACTACGGGGCTGCATTTCAAATATTTAGTCTAAACTCTAAAGAAATTGTCAATATACTGTAAAGTGATGATAAATGATGACGTTTTTTGTCTTCATCGGATAAATTCTGATTTCAAATGTAAATATATATATATATATATATATATATATATATATATATATATATATATATATATATATATATATAGGCCTACGGGATATGTACAGTGGCCCAGGGGGCCCGGGCTCCCCACCCCTTAGGCCCGGCGATAAAATTTAAATTATTTAAATTGTTTCTCTTGGAATTTCTATGTGTTAATACGTTTGTAAGGGCAGTGGTTGGGGGGGGGGGGAAGGGGTACGAGAGGGAACTCAGTTCCACTAACTTTTTTTTTCAAATATGAAACTAGGGGCCCATATTTTGTATCCTAGGAGCCCTGTATAATGGAAGGGGGCCCGAAAATGTTTATCGTTTCACTAGCTCTCAATTTTCTCTCTAATCACTGTATAAGAGGAAAAAGGGTGTAAGTAAAACCTGTGAACTCTGTCCCGGAGAAGTAGTGCAAACAGGCTTGGCTGGGAGGGACTTTAGCCCCCCTACCATAAAATTAGCTTAGATCCGCTGAGTTTTTTTAGAGGAGAAAAATTTGCCTACTGTTTTCCAAAACAAAAGTAGGATTTTATCTATTTTAGGTTTCCTTTCACTTTAGTACGGGTATGAGTAAGGTAAGGGGGCTAGGATACGGGAGGATACACTCACTCCATCAGCCGAGAGCAGTAGTGAAAAAATGTAGCCCCTTCCCCACAGCATTTTTCTGGTTGCGTCACGTGTCCTAAAGAAGGCGAGGCGTAAGCAAAAAATGTGGACTCTCAAAAATAATTCAGACCCCCCCCCTAAAAAAATTCCTGGATCCGCTACTGGGTAGATATATATATATATATATATATATATATATATATATATATATATATATATATATATATATATATATATATATACATGTATGTATATATATATACTATATAGACAACAGACAGTGAAAATATGAATATATGCCTTTAACTTTCACCTGAGAAAACACTTGCAGACATAGACTTACAGTAGATAAAGGAGTTCTATGTCTAATAGCTTCAAGAAGGTTCTGTTAGCAGTAGACACAGCTTTTGAGAGTTTCATTTGACTATTGACACGCAATTATCGCTCGTTCAGATATGTGACTATATTCATATATTTTTGTTTTACTCAAATTTTAGAATTTTCCCCATTTTTAGCCTTATTAGCCACTATATTATATGTCTCAATAGCGTAGTGGTTAGACGCGTCAGATAACGTCGTGAAATCTTTAATGATCGATCCTGAGATTAATTAAACGTTCGTAGTTCGATTCCCGTCTGCGTTGATCTGAGAATAAAATCTCGGACATTCACAGGACTGGTTATGAGAAAATTTGAATAATTGCCTAACGGTTTTAGCATGTGATATTGAAAGTGATAGATACCAACAAAGTTGATAATTTCACTATTTCCTGTTGTTTATTTAAATAGTAACTACAACTTTTTCAGCGTTGCGCATTACAACTCCAAAGTTCAACGGAAGTAGCTACATGTCCTTTAGGCTTTCTCCTGCTGAGCGACAATCGAGGAAATTCAATGTTACTATGGAGATTTTACCCAGAAATTCTAACAATGGCTTGCTATTGGTCAGTAGTAGTCACGTGATCTCTCACAGAGATTCCATTACTGTAAAGATCGTCAATGGTCACATTGAATTCAGGTTAGAAGAAATGTTCTAGTCAAATATTGTTCACTTGACTAAATTTGAAATCAACTTTGGCTAAACAAGTCAACTTCGCAATGTTTGCATTCATTTTTCTTAGTAATACTTTAGAACTTTAGCCCCGTCTATTCGTTGCATATTTACTGACTACAGTCGGAGAACAATAGATCGGACAATTAACTAGTCGAAAAGTCTTCCATTTTAAATAAATCGACCATTATTGCAGTGAGAAATTTCGCTCATCTGTGGATTAGTCAATTTATTTCTACATCCTGAGTTAGATCCTAAGAGATCTAGAGATTGATTCTGAGAGATCTAGAGATCGATTCTGAGTGATCTAGAGATTGATTCTGAGAGATCTAGAGATAGATCCTAAGAGATCTAGAGATTGATTCTGAGAGATCTAGAGATTGATTCTGAGAGATCTAGAGATAGATCCTAAGAGATCTAGAGATAGATTCTGACAGATCTAGAGATGATCCACATATGTGTCATAGGCGGTCACTAGCAAAAGGAATCAAGGATCAACTTCACAGTCTCTGTAGTAGTCGCCCACGAGATAGCCTCCCCAGTCAGAGGATATTCCCCCCCCCCACAGAAGAACGCGATTTGCCTCCTCAGTATTTTGCCCCAGATGCCAAAATATTCACTCAAGAAACAACTGTAGGCCTAAGCCTAAAAGAACGTAGTCACTCTATAAGGGAAGCAGTTTTTAAACTATAAACAAATTTTGAACCTACGGAGGATTTTCAGAGCCACTTTTAAGAGCTTTTGTGTCCTTTCGAAAATTTTGTGTCATTTACCTTATTTTTCATTTTGCCCTACCCGCGGTAATAAATTCAAAGAAGAGGCTTGATCATAATTACATGGCTACAAGCCTTTCCAATTCAATATCTGCGCCAATCGTCTCTTAAAAAATCGTGTGGTTGTCGGAAAATCAATTCTAAATTTACACTAACTTACCATGGAAGTAAAGCATCAATACATTTATTCCCTACAGTTAAATCTTACAGAATGGAAAGCAGTCCTACACAAGAGAGAATACGGGAAGCTTTCAATCCTTGATCCCTTTATTAGATCAACGGCTCTGATCATTGATTAATCCTAAATTGAACCTGCCATTCTAATCCAATCCTATTCCGCTCCTGAATTCACCGCGACGTCATTCATTCTGATTTTTGCATCGGTATTCCATTCAAGTATTCGCAAAGCTTCGTGCTGCAGTAGTAGAGTGCGCTCTTCTTCAATGAGAGGTCGCAAGTTCGAGACTACTTTTCAACATGGGATTTTCTCTTCAGAATAATGCGGCGTATGCAAACTCAAATATGTACATTTGATGGTGTTAGGCTGAAGGATAGCCGACCTTAAGGTTCCATTTTCAATCTAGACTCCTTCTTCTAGGCCCCTTCACATGGAATATTCAGTGGAAAAAGCATTTTTCGAAAAAATATTGTATTTATACATGTATTTTTATTGTTCTTCAGTAAAATTGGAAGATGACTGTGAGCAGGAATAAATATACTGAGTAAATTTCATCTGCTATTTGAAAGGCTCATAACTCTAGAGAGAGCATAAACTTACGAGATTACATCGTATTTGGTAGCTCTTTCATACAATGATAGGGAGAAATTAAAATACTTAGCAGTGCAACTAAATTGTAGTATATACACAGTATATATACATGCATATAACATTATATATATATACATATATATATATATATATATATATATATATATATATATATATATATATATATATATATATGCAGAAATATATATATATAAATGATACGGTATATTCATATACATATCTCTCTTAGTACACTGCCGACTGGCAGGTCCATATTATATAACGCTTCCACTCTTGTTTGTCTTCCGCTTTCCTTTTCGAAAATTAATGGATCTTTAAATCATCTAACATACCTAATCTCGGCCTGCCTCTGACTCTACTTCCTTCCATTGTACCTTCTATGACCTATTTAAAAGCATATATATATAATATAGTACTATATATATATATATATATATATATATATATATATATATATACATATATATATATATACATATATATATATATATAATATTTATATATACTGTATATATATACGTATATATAAATATATACGTATATATATATATATATATATATATATATATATATATATATATATATATATATATATATATATATATATATGCAGACGTTTAAATATACACATGTAATATATTAACTCACTAAAGTAAGCAAGTTTTAGTATAAAATATTATTTTATTTTGAAGTATCTTTATATTATATTTAATAATGTATTTTGTAGATTCAACTGCGGGAGCGGCAGGGGCAGGATTCGAACCTCTAACCGCCTGTCTGTGAACCAGTGGAACCTCGTGGAAGTGGCGCTATCAGATCAGCGTGGTAGCGTCAGACTAAACAGAGCACTACCGGAAACAGGGCGGTCTAAGGTTTGTAACTTCAACAGAGCAGGCTAAGGTTTGTACCTTCAACAGGGCGGGCTAAGGTTTGTACCTACAACAAGGCGGGCTAAGGTTTGTACCTACAACAGGGCGGGTTAAGGTTTGTACTGGCAACAGGGCTAAGGTTTGTACAGGTAACAGGGCGGGTTAAGATTTGTACTTGTAACAGGGCGGGTTAAGGTTTGTACAGGTAACAGGGCTGTCTAAGGTTTGTACATATAACAGGGCAGGCTAAGGTTTTTACAGGTAACAGGGCAGGCTAAGGTTTTTACAGGTAACAGGGCGGGCTAAGGTTTGTACAGGTAACAGGGCGGGCTAAGGTTTGTACCGGCAACAAGGCGGATGTGAGTTTTAAACTCTCTATTCCTCTTTCTCTATCTTCTTCTCTCTCTTGCTCTTGCTCTCTCTTTCTTTCTCTCTCTTTCTCCCTCTCTATCTTCATTTTTCTCTCTCCCTCTCTTTCTCGCTCTCTCATCTCTCTCTTTTTCTCTCTCTCTCTTTCTCTCTTAGATCCATTACACGATGAGAGCTATCGATGACACTTAGCAGAATTTGATTAGCCTGCCAGACCTAAAGCCACATCTGCTGCCAACGTAGTCATCCTGCATTCCGCTCACATCCCTTCTTTTTTCCTCTACCCTTAACTCAGATTTAACTCAGGAAATGGAAAAAGAATCCATCGACAACTTCGCGAGTTTTTAAAAGACGAATAAAGTCATATCTGTTACCATGTAGAGTTGACATCTGTTCAAAAACAGGCTTTTTATAATTGACGTGTTGCTTTTATTTTGAAAGAGCAATTGGTAACACTACCTCCTGATCACAGACTGAGCAGTGGTCTAGATCATCACACCGGCTGAGGCCGGTCTGATGAACTGCTGTCATGTGTGTTCGCTTTTTACAAATTTTCATATTGGTGCTAGTATGAATTATACTATTTATGGGATGCAGCTTACAAGATTTACGAAACATTCTAACTTTTCTGCTTCTTTTTTCTTAAACTTCGTTAATCTCTTTTGCTGAAAATAGTCTTTTTTCTTAAAAAGCTGGTAAAGCTAACGTTAACGTCAGTTTCCTCACTCGAAAGCGATGTTAGTGACGGGTGATTCCAGGATTTATGCACTGTTTGAAACACTTAGCAAACAGTGAGGTAGGGTACTGGTAACAGAAGTGAGGTAGGGGTAAGGGTACGTGAAGTTTATTGCTGGCTCGTCACTGATATAATTTTGAGATATGTCACTAACGTTAAATCAGTTTCTATCCTCGGACTTGTTATACTTTGAAAATGGAAAGGATTAATCCATAGAAATGATTAATAATAACCTGCAAGTAACCTGTAAAGCGGTCTCGAAGACCGGACACCGGCTATGACACCCCTTTCGATATTATCGGTGGCTATTATTATTATTTATTATTGTATTTACAGGGATCTCATAAACAAATTTCACTTTACGGGTTGATGTACCTCGGAGGATATCCCTCTCAGAACAAATCCCACTTGGATCAAATATTTTCCAGACACAATCGTAAAGATGAGGAGAGAGCGGGAAGCTCAGTGACCCCCTATGGCTTCAGGGGGTGTGTGAGATCATTGCGGGTTGGGCAAAGGTCTGTAGATCTGCGTAGTGTCGGGGCCTTCACAGGAGAATCTGTGGATGCTGAACATATTGGTAGACGTCTAGTCATTACTATACCTTAAATACATGTATATTAATTATATTTGCCTTTTATCTTTATTATTTATTAAATTTATTTTTATTAATTATTATTTGTGTAAATTGATATCATCATCATCATCATCATCATCATCATCATCATCATCATCATCATCATCATCATCATCATCATCATCATCATCATCATCATCATCATCATCATCATCATCATCATCACCACCACCACCACCACCACCCCCACCACCACCACCACCACCACCACCACCACCAACCACCACCACCACCATCACCACCACCACCACCACCACCACCACCACCACCACCACACACCACCACCACCACCACCACCACCACCACCACCACCACCACCACCACCACCACCACCACCACCACCACACCACCACCACCACCACCACCACCACCACCACCACCACCACCACCACCACCACCACCACACACCACCACCACCACCACCACCACCACCATCACCATCACCATCACCATCACCATCATCATCATCATCATCATCATCATCATCCCTTGACTCACAGTTTAACTAGGGTTAGGTTTACTATCTGGAATTTTGATTAAAAGAATCTGCTTCCTCGAACCAGAATTTTAACTCCTTATCGAACAGATGAAGAATAATAACGATAGTGTACAAGTGACGTCCCTGATATAGACTAAAAGAGAGAAGTCGGCGTTAAATATTTATTTATTGCTCGATTGATGACTAGTGATATGGATAATTGACAATACCGTCTAACTTGGTGAATATATGTCGTTTAAACATTAATTTATTGCTGACTTTGGTGTTCCTTGAAAACGATAATTAGTTAATTTTAAACAGTTAATTAGTTAAGTTAAACAGTTAACTAATTAATTAAGTTAAACAGTTAATTTAAGTAGTTACGTTAAACAGTTAATTAATTGGTTAAGTTAAACACGGTTATTTCGTAGTACAGTGCCGGTCCTCTCTAAGATCTGATCCGGGATTCAAAACCATCATCTCCTGCTTCACAGGAAAACCTGCTAACCACTCGATCATTCAAGTAGAATAGGTATTTAAGTAAAATATCTCTTCCAAACTTTAAACCATGTTAGTAACTTTTCTTCAATATTTTGGTTTCATGATGTTCGTTTAGATGACTGCTATAGAGGCATTTGTGACGAAATTCGATGTCAAAACGAAGCTATTGCATCATTCGTGACGTCATCTTACAACCCATATGCTCCATGGAAAACAGCTTGGAAAGCAATTGTCACAAATCAATCCAGTCAGCTGCCAACTAATGATGACGACGATGAAGATAACAGAAAAGCTGACAGTTATATTGAGAAATTTCTGATCTCGGACTTAGCATCAAAAAATTCGAGCAGGCAAGGCATCGACAACGTAATTACCACTGGTGTAACCTCTAATGACCCTGGTGGCGCCTATAGTGCTCCGACTGGTGCTTTTGCTTACGACGGAGCTGTCAATCAAGCTGCTGATGTGGATGATAATAGTGGCTTGTATAGCAATGACAATTACAAAGAGTTTTACTACGATTTAGGAGAAGACTTGGAAAGTAAAGAACGTAGACTTGATTACTGTAAGTGTCTTTGTCCTATTGGAAGAGTGGGATCGAAGTGTGAATCAAGTAAGTAAACCTCTAGATTGCAGCTTAATGTTAAGCTTCATTAGCATCTGCACAAAGTATATTATTATGCATCTTTTAGCGAAATAGGACATCCGTAACTAAATTTGTTTCATTTGATTGCATTTTTATTAATCCTGTTTTATGAAGCAATATTATACTTAAACTATAGACTAATTTAGGATGTCGATAACGCATGTTTTTGTGAACTAAGGAATTAAATCGTTAATCGCTTAAGTGCTATTTAAAGAGTTTGAATGCAGCGCTGAGAGTAGAAATATGTACCTTGACCTGTAATTTGTTAACTTTCAGTTGTTGCTGACATTTTTTCTTGTTACAAGCTTTTCAGTTACTATATTTTTATCGTTTTAGACGTTTTTAAAACATATTTATTGGTCTAATTCAGGCATAACTGTTCATACTGTCACAAAAATAGGAAATAATCACCGGAATATCAGATCTGGCGTTCCTGACGTCATCCTTGGATGAGGAAGCGGACGTTAAACCTTCGTTATTATTATTATTTTTAATTATTTTTTTACCCTGGTGTAAAGAACCTAGGGCTTGATAAAAACGATTCAAGTTATACGTGCTGAATCGCCGCCCGGCTACTAGAGGTCATCAATCGGCTTAAAAGAATTGCTGAAGCAGACTGCATTAAATCTTTGCAAAGTCATGGAAGGCCTTTGCTAAAGAAAAGATGTCTCTCACTTATCGCCGGTTTGCTCTGCAATAAGTTTGCCTATGCCATTAATAAAGTATTATTATTATTATTATTACTATTATTATTATTACTACTACTACTTTACTACTATTATTATTATCTATAATTACCAGCTAACACTAAATTAATAAATATTTAACGTTTGAACGTTTTTAGAACTGAACGTTGACGTACCACAATTTGATGGCGCAACCTCCTACCTAAAACTCAAAAGCCTAGCCACTCATTCTGTCCAAGTGAGCAGTGACATAGAGCTCGTGTTTAAAGCCTCACAACCTGGGGGTCTAATTCTATTTAACGATTTCACTGGCGAAAAATCTGCAGATTTCATTTCACTTTCACTTGACAAATTTCTTCACGTCGTTTTTCAATTCTCTCTCGGCGGAGATTCCACAGTAATCAGGTTAATCGATCTAAGTTACGGAAAATCAATAAATTAAATGTTTACGAAATTTAGCAACTAGTCAAATAAATAGTTACAAAATTAATTAATTAGACAATTTCTTAAAAATTGACTATGAAGAAAATGCAGACAGTTGATTCATAGTGGTAGCGTGGTTATTGCTGACTCACTTGAATTTGTAAATGAACTTGGAATTGTCAAATGCAATACAAAAATATTTAACGGCCTGGACCTAACTTAAAGTTGATGTCAGGGACGCACAACTGTTGGCAGTTCTACACCATCAAACGTATTTGTAATTGCATTTACCTCAGATAAAGCGAGTTCGATAACGGTGCCGTACGTTAGTAATAGAAAAAAGAAGAGAATGAATCTAATAATGAAATGGATAATGTAGGCCTATTCTTTAGTTTAGTCTTCAAAGAAATTACAAAAGCTAACAATTCCAATGCCACATGCTTAATTGAGATACTGGTAATTCTGAAATCAGTAAAGTTATTATAAATAGTTTATTATTTAACATAACATAACAGAGTCAGTAAGCAATTATATGCGTGTTTAAGACATTTAACTTGTTTAATATAAATTTAAATCAGATAAATTGAGGTAATGATTAATTTTTCCGTTACTTACAAATCTGGTTATAATTCTGTAGGCTGTAGGCGAATTTAGCTATAAAAATGAAATAATTTATAATTCCATTTTTCTCAAGTCAGTGTGAAATGCATAATGGCATTTATAGGTTGAACTAAGAGTACCTTGAACTCTTAAATCTTGTTTCAGTGGCATAGACCGTATTTAATCTTAGGGAGGCAATTTCAATCAAGCAATCAATCGATCAATCAATCAATCAATCAATCAATCAATAAGAATTTAACGTCTGGTTCCTCGCCATAAGGCAATGTCAGGGACATCTCTTGCAGACTTTACACAAACAAGCGCCAGAGCACCACATGATGGCGATTGAGTACACAGAGACCACAAGAGAAAAAGAGAGAAACTTAATTGTGGGGTATACTTTTAGAGACGCACACACTTTATTCAATGTATGCACTTATATTCAGGGAATAATAAAATTTTACATGATTTCATGGGAACACTTAACCCTCCTGTATCCCTCTAGCTCTGTCGTGCTTGTTTATTTGTATATAGAAGTATTTCTCAAATTCGGCTCAATGAATGGTCCAGAGTGCGCATGCTCAGAACTGGTAGGCGTGGCAAGCTATTTATAGACGACCAATCAGCGGGTGAGAATCGATCAAGTGGTCCATTTGTTCGACTTGATCTTCTTCATGACCTTTATCTTGGAGGTCATCCAGAAATCAGGGGCATCTCAGGTAGACTTGGTATGGAAGTCAATCCCCTCAAAGGATGCATTCAAACGGTTAATGCACTTAGAAAACTTTTCTTAATATTCTTTCATTTTAGTATCTTACTTTTGAAACCTTTTTCTTAATTTTTCATTAGGGCCTATAGAAGTTGGGTTAACGTTAATGTTTTAAAATATAAATTAATGTTAGAGCTATATTATTGAATTCATATTTCGCTTTTACTTTAAACATGTCTAACATTGTCCTGTTTGAACCTGTCTTGCCAATCTCTATTTTCCATCCAGTGCACATGAGTTGTGATCAGCACCTGGTTTTCTTGAATTCGCTTCACCTTTGGACTTGTTTTCTGGATTTGGGAATTTCCACTGTTTTGGGCCTTCTTTTTCTTCACCGCGCTTGAATTGAATTCAATAGTGCTCGACGTTGTGTGCACCACAGTAGAACTATAATCGTTGTTATGTTTGATGAGCTAAGGGCTCCATATCTACCCAGAATCGATACGTAGGCCTACAGTTCAACAATACATTAAAATCAGAAGCTATCACTTCCTAGTCCAACTACTACTAGCCACTGCTGCATAGTGGCACGTCTGCGGCATATAACTCCACCATATTTCTTTACACCAGACTTAATTAGCGCACATGCTAGTTGGGCACATGTTAGTTAGGGCACATGTTGGAGTCTTCGGACCTTTGTGTCCTTTTCATTTCATGTGAATTGCTGTATTTTGTGAGACTTATTATTCCCAAGCTACTTTAAGGTATGGACAAGACATAGCCTTTGTGAAGGGATTAGATTAATTGATCGATGAAGTGTTCTTTAAGGAACGTGAAAAGCAGCATATGAGTATGAATATGTGTACCTTAATTTAAAAACAGTTTCCTTACTCAAAGGCACGTTATATGACGACAGGGCAAACACTTAACAACCTGAATTTAAACCCAGCGCCTACTGACGCGCAGCCAGACACCTAACCTATATTTCTGCTGACTCAACCTAAATTATTCTATTCTTTCAGCTAGTGGTAAATGGAAGGACTCAGACTCTGATGGAGGAAGCTTTGGGTGGAGTGAACCTCGACAGTTGCAGTCATCCCTGTCTGAGTCATCCCTGTTCCAGTGGAACGCGATGTCTTCCAGATGGAGATCTATATCGATGTGACTGGTAGAGGTGTAAAAAGTAAAACACGAATTCTAGTGAAGTGATCAACTATGCTGATATCTTCACTTTTAATACCACAAGTTTAAACCGTTAGGCAATTTATTTCATTTTCCGTGTAACTAGTCCAGTGAATGTCCGAGATTTTACTCAGTGATAGATACAAAAAGGTTTTTAAAAATACTAGTTTATTTTCAAAATAGCAATTCTCACTTCCAAAATACTATTTTGTTTTCAAAATATAAAGTAGAATTTTATTTTTATTTTGATGAAAGTGGAAAAAATATATTTTACTACTTTCAATGTAAATTTAAAGTTATTTTTCAAAATATTTAAAAACTATTTGCCTGTCATTGTATATATCCGACTGCCATATGTAACCACACCTATTGCGATATATTATAATACTCTCTGCGCAATATGATAAGAGATGTGTGGGAAACAATCTGCCCAAATTTCTAATGTCTAAAACCTGTTTAGATATCTATTTTGCATTTTAGATATAAATATTTGTTTAATATTTCTTTTTATAAGTATATACAGACAGTATATGTATGGTGTGGCTTCTGAAAAATTAAAAATAAACTTTCTCTTTCTTTCACTCTCCTCTCTCCGGGCTAAGCTTAAGACCTCTAAAACCTGCCTTTAAAATTAAATGTAAAACTAAAAGGCTACAGATCTTTTTGCGCCATGCCCCTACCTCTCATAGATTCTCTAAGCAGTTTGCCATTATAAGTCACGATAAGTTGCGGATACAAATGCTCCAAGAGCAAGGTTACGGGGTGAAAAGAATAAAGCAAGCCTATCCTCTGAAAGGATGGTCCTTGTCAAATATTAAGAGTATTTGAAGGAAGATTGCGGAGAGAGAGCAACTCATAGAAAGGCGGGTTGTGGCTGGCCAAAAGTGCCCGAAAACAAGCAAGTATTGCTGCTGTTGAGGAAATAATTTGTTCTTAAGAAGGAGAACCTGGAACAAGTCGTAATACACGTCAGATCTCTCAAGTACGAGGCGCTTCTGCCGCATCATTTCGCATGATTGCTGCTACCAACACAATGAATCAATGAAGGGCTCTAATCAGAAGTATTCAGTGACAAACTGCTCAGAGAACTTATAAGAGGTAGGGGCATGGCGCAAAAAGATCTGTAACTCGAATTGTGGCGCATATATTTCCATGAAATATTCAGCATATGTGTCGAATTGGACCATATATTATCGCTAAAATTTACATGATAAGGAGACATCAGATACTAAAGTTATAGAACATTTTCTGTTGTGGGTCAAGTTTTTTGACGCAGTTTGTATATACACTGTATATACAAACGTATATATATATATACACATGTATATATATATTATATATATATAAATATATATATATATATATATATATATATATATATATATATATATATATAACTTAGTGAACTGCCTACAGGCAGGTCCATGGTATAAAACGCCCCCACTCTTCTCTATCTTCCGCTCGAATATATATTTAACATAATCTAAACGCCAATGGGCCTAACCTGTGTGCCCCAACACTCAAACCAAATTGTCAAAATATATAAAATAAATAATTATCTAAAAATAACTAAATAAATAGTGAACGTACTGTAATGATATACGTTTTCCCTGTAATCCTTGATATCCCAGTAATGGCAGCAATAACCAGCTACCTGATTAATAAAAACTTGTCTCTACAGTGCAACTAGTACAACATAGTAAACTTAATATTTCGTGCGATTATGCGGTGCCCTGCGATTATGCTCGTGCATATTCGCAGGTCGTGAATATTCTTCGTGAAATTCCTCTGCTTCGAATGTTTATGCTGTCTCGTGCTACTCCGCTGCCTCGTGAAATTTCGCTGCCTCGAGCGTTTATGCTGCCTCGTGCACTGCCTCTGCCCCATGCGATTCCGTTGCCTCTTTGGATTCCGCTGCTTCATGGGATTCCGCTGCTTCACCATGCTTCTCTTTACGCTCATCGTCGTGCCAGATGTGCTGCTCAAACTCTTCCTCTGAGTGCTGCTCCTCGGCCTGATGCTCTGAGCTGAGTGAGCCCACTTTAGAGGAGGATTTGTCGAGAAGTATCTGGACAAGACTTGGCGGGAAAGTCTTCTTCCTGTACACAGCCATGTGGCGAGATCTCGCTGGACCCCAGTTGAACGTCGGTTTCATCAGCGCCCATAGTCTCTGCAATATATCAATATCAAATATAAATTATAGCAAAAAACATCAATTATAACAAACATCAATTATATCAATAGCAAATTTCAGTTAATGTAAGATTAACGTTTTACAAAACGACGACTGACGCGTATTCTAAAAAACCAATAGAATTCCTTGCAACGCAACCCATCTTAAAATATATTTTTTAAATAATGATAAGTAGCGGAACCGGACGCTAAATTCTTATTGATTTATTAATCAATAAGAATTTAACGTCCGGTTCCGTTATTTATCATTATTTAAAAAATATATTTTAATGTGGCTTGCACTACTCTATTTGTATCCCGACCCTGGTTAAACTAGGATTTACGGGAAGATGATGATGATAATAATAATGATGTGGCTTGTATTGCAAGGAATTCTATAGATTTTTAGAATACGTGGTAGTTAGCTTTAGTAAAACATTTATCTTGCAGCCATCGGTTCATGTTTTCGGGATTCAACACAGGAATTCAGCTTCTTGGAATAGTTCGCTTCTGCGTGTAAGTCCGGGATACGAAAAAGTCGTAGCAGGATGGAACATGGAAAGTTTTTCACCAACATTTTTATCGAATGGAATTAACTGAATATGATTTCGACAGATTGGACTCGATGCAGATGATAAAAATACTGAAAAGGCACGGAGATAAGCTTCTGACTGGAAAGCCAAAAGTTTAATTTGTAATTTTAAAAGTTTAAAATGTCGTTTGGCCTAACTTGTTCATTGCTAAGTTTTTTCCCAACCCTAGTTAAACTGGGATTTAAGGAAAGATGATGATGATGATGATGATAGTAATAATGATGATGTTTAGTTTAATCAAAAGTCAATTTTTTTAAATTTAAATGAATTCTCTAAAAAAATTATGAGGGAATTTGAATAAGGCAAAGCTGCTGCTACTTGCCTACCTGTTACTAAATCAAACATTGCTTTAAGCAATCCTTTGATTGTTGATTTACATATTTACTCAGGCTTTATAACATTAATTAATTAAATAAATCATAGCAATTCTTTCATTCTTTCTATCATTCAGTCAGTCAATCCGTCTAGCAAACGAAGTTTAAAAAAGTATCAATCATTGAACCATAATTAAGTTATCCATTCATCCATTATTCAATATCGACTATATTAATTCAATCAATCAATCAATCGTTCACCTGCTTTCTATTGCCAGAAGCACTGTTCTTGGCTACCCGCACGATGATGACGATGGGTATAGGTAGAACGGGCACTATGCAGAGAATCCAACCTATTAACTCCGCCCACCATGGAAACCTATAGCCTTGAAACACCGTCACCTTGTGATTCATCATCGTCACTACCAACACAAACTGTTAACAGAATAACCATCATACCAATCTGTAACCATCTATAATAAACTTAATTAATATTATCAATCAATCAATCAATCAATAAGAAATTAACGTCCGGTTCCTCGCCATAAGGCAATGTCAGGGAAGTCTCTTGCAGACTCTACACAAACAGGCGCCAAAACACCACACGCTGACGACTGAGTACACAGAGACCACAAGAGAAAGCAATTATTATAATAGCTAATTATAAAAATTAATGCAAATACATGTATATACTCATAGTTGTAACAATCTATCATTTTACTGGCTATGGGCAGATTTTTTTACTTCATGTCTAGAAATGCGACAAACAATGTCCTCTAATTCGCTAAGTTTCCAAACTTCCTTAAATTAATACTTTCTGAAAACCTCCCACCATGGCAGAGCTTGGGGGGATTAAACATTTGCTATTCATCTATTTTCTTAATTCCTGTGAGGTCATTTGCGGTCTTTATTAAGTTAATGAATTGTGAACAAGAACATGCAAACCCCTATTTTCTACTTACTGTAGTTCAATTAGTTTACAACATAATCATAAAACGTTACAAAATGTTTTTTCCTATGATATTTGTGAACTAGCCATTAATTATCATACTGCCGCACAGATCGAGCTTAGTCCCTTTTTGATAGCCACTGTAATACAGTATTATGTGTTTGTTTATTAATAATTTATATGTGTTTATTAATAATTTATATGTATGTTTCTGCACTTATAATATATATATATATATATATATATATATATATATATATATATACTGAGATAAAAAAGAATTTTAAAGGGATCTAGTGGTTTTGAGATGTAGAAGATGTAAAGGAAATTAACCAGTATTAGGACAGGTGTGACGACCAACCAGCAGAACTTAAACATTATGGAGGGTCTATGCCCCAGCATCATCTCTATGTCCATGTAGAACCTCTCGTGGCCTGATACGACACCATATAAAAGAAAACATTTTCAGAAAGATGCTCATTATACTACTAGTCACATCTTGAGATAAATATAAAAAGAATTGACTCGTTTACTAGCCTATTTAATTGCTGCTGATAACTATTGGCTGGTGCCAGTGAAGACGTCGGTACGATACTCGACCGCGGAACAGTATGTGCAAGGTTCAAATCTTGGGCTCGCCCGTCACTGACATCGCTTTCGAGTGAGGAAACTGACGTTAAACTTAGAGCTTCCTTAATTGCGAATATTGGCCTGTTTGAGAATTTTTTAAAGTTCCATTATAAATTTAATTTTGTTTTTATGTTAAATATTTATTCTATAAATGACAGGTGGTCAACTAGATGGATACTGAGTATGTCTTTGAAGACCTAGTATGTGTATTTTCGTGTCCGTATTGCGCGCGTAGTAATTAGGAATAGGATTTAATTAAACCAAGCTTAAAGCTACTAGAGAGAGTCGGTACAATTAGACAGTTGATAAATGCAGTATTAAATAGGAAGAGTTTGATAGGATACATTCTAAGGGGGGGGGGAGATGGAGTCAACTAAAGGAGGTCATAGATGGCAGAATGGAAGCAAATAGAGGCAGAGTCAGGCCGAGATTAGGGGTGTTAAATGATTTAAAGATCCACTCATATGTGGACATGAAGAGGAAAGCGGAAGACAGAGAAGAGTAGAGGCATTTTATACCATGGACCTGCCAGTAGGCAGTGCTCCAAGAGAGAGTGAGCTTAGAGCAAGTATGAACATAGTTGACATAAGGCATAGTTGGAAATGAAGTAGGTACTAGGCTTTGGACTCTGGATCTGTTCTGTTACAGGTGGTCACATAGCTTACGATGAGAGGGTCTCCGTGTTTCTGTCCTCTAGCCAAATTATCTCCATCCATTCTTATTCAATTGTATTAATACCTTGTTGTGCAGGAAGAAAACGGGAACCACCTCAAAGGCAGCTATTTCAATTTTTGCAGGAGTAAAGGTAAAAAGCAAAGAAAGGTACGTTTTGATATAAAAAAGCTATGCAGTTATTATCTGCGAACGATCAATGTTTTGATTGATGGAGAGTTACTTCAATAAAATAAGAGTAATAGTCACAGTGGACATGTAAAATGGTAAAAAATTAGTGTAGAGAGAGAAAGAGAGAAACGTATCACATTACATAAACTAATTTAGTAGTAACCATCTAATTGAAGTAGCTATCTCCAATACTTGATTATTAAAATTCAAAATTACAGTTAAAATAAAAATTTAAAAAATATAAATTTAAAATTAAAATACAGCCAATTTTATAAAAAATACGGCAAAAGTTTAACGACATCATTTTCATTTTGATAAATTGCTGCAAACATCCCAGTGCGAAGCTGGCCCGGTTATGATTGATTGCAGAGCACTAGTTAAGCATAGTGGTTAGTTGCAGAAATATTTGAAATTTGGAAAAGACTTAATACCGAATAAAATCTATGATAAAATAGTCCTTTCAAGTTATTTTACCAATATTCGGATACACTCTCAATAAAGTCTCACCGTATACATAAGATAAGACAACGCATTCAAAGAGAGCGGCGATCATGAGTACGAGCTCTGAAGTGTAAGTGTTGAGCAACTGAAAGAGAAGAATGCCACCCTAAAAACACACATACATAGATATATACTGACAGATAAAAGGGGAACTTCATCCTACAAGCACACATACATAGTGACATACTAACAGATAAAAGCAAGGGAACTTCATCCTGCAAGCATACTTACATGGTGACATACTAACATATAAAAGCAGGGAAACTCCGTCCTATTAGCACACATACATAGTGACATACTAACAGATAAAAGCAGAAGAATTCCACCCTACGAGCACACATACATAGAGATTTACGAATAGATAACAGCAGGGGAACTTCATCCTAGAAGCACACATACATGGAGACATACTAAAAGATAAAAGCAGAAGTCCACTCTACAATCACATCCGCATACTTCGAATAAATAAAATCAGGAACCCTTCTACAGTAAAACATAAATGTAGAGTTAACAAATACTAGCAGCTTAAAGCAGAAAAATACAACCTTAGACTCACACCTATCCAGAGACCTACCAACACATTTGTGTCAGAAGAACTTCTTCCAAATTACAGTTTACTTGTAACTTAATTAGAAGCAATGAATTTTACAGACCGGCACAGAAGCAACATTTAAAGGGCGCATTTGCCTACACTCGGACAATCTAGTACCGCATAACTAAAATATTGATACTTGCTGATAATTTTTCAATTCAAATATAGAGCCAGTTCAATTGATCCAAGGATGTCCTTTTTGAACAAGAAATCTTTGAACTATTTTATTCAAATTCAAACAGTTGTCTTTTCTGAACAGGAATTCGAATCTTGCACCAACTATGAATATAACTGGCGCAAATCACAGAGCCGCTGGTTCAATCGCTCATTTTCTCATTTTTTCATTCTTCTGCTCCAACATTATAGAATTCTATGCAGCAAAATCTTCGATCTTGATGTTATTAATTCAATGCTTAAAATTCTAATAATTCGTAGGTCACGGAGATTATGCGTTAATCAAGTCTCATGTACCTATTCTTCATCTCTCGCTCTCTCTTGCGATGGCAAGGTGATGAATGTCCATCAATTAATTCTCTTATTCTCTAATAAACTGATTGATTGATTTACTACTATTTACCTGACACATTAGGGGTAGACCAAGCAAGAACATGACTGTGCAGCCCAGAGCGCAGACCATTACCTTGTGCTTGCGCAGCTCAGGATAGTTGTCATACAATGCACTCAGTACCGTCTCGAACATTCCAAACTGTATTGCGCAAATAAAAAATATTCTTAACATGGCAGCAGTAAGCAAACTAAACGTTCAAATGTACTGGTTTAGTACTAAACCAGTGGCAGCGTCAGTTAAGTTTCCGACAGCGGATCAGTATTTGCGGGTATTTCAGCATATGCAGTATTATTTCACTTCCTGGACTCTATCGACAACCCTGAAATGTGACAAACTCACTTTGGCCTCAGCTAACATCAAAATGAAAAATAAAAAACTGCTTTTTTTCTTAAAAATAAAACATTACGAAATTAAAGTGATCCCTATATGATGGACAGCGATGCCTTACAAATGAGGGAGATAAGCCCAAAACTTTCCATTGCGACGATGGCAATAGGCTACATCAACGCGAGCTTCATGTATGAGAAATACAAAATATAACATAAATGAGATCAACAACGACAAATGACTGTATTAAACGACAATATGAACAATGAACTGAGCGTAACAAAAAAATAAAAATAAAAATCCTAGCGACGGAAACAATAATAAAATAACAGAAGTACAACAATAGCAACAGAGTAGCGTTGTGTAATATACCTGACTGTCCACGCCCACGAGGAAGACCAAGATGAAGAAAAGGACGGACCAGAACGGCGCGATTGGCATGTTAGCGATGGCTTCTGGAAACGTTACAAATATTAAACCCGGTCCTGCATTACACAATACACTGCCGATAAAGGGGAATACTTGTTAACATGTAGTTAGGTAATAAAAGCTAACGTTAACGTCAGTTTTCTCAGTGGAAAGCGATGTCAGTGACGGACGAGCCCAGGATTTGAACCCCCCCCCCGCAAATACTGATCAGCGGTTAAATATATTACCGACATCGCCACTAGCTCCAGCCAGTGACTACAATAACACTGGCTATAATAACAACGTCAACATCGACAACAATACAACAATAACGACAACAAGAACAACATCAACAATACAACACGATAGTAACGACAACAACGACAACGACAGCAAACAACTCGCTTTTATTCTGTCCATATCTACATTACGAAGAGTTTAATCCAATAGAAATCATCTGCCAATAGAAAGACTTGATTGCAAAAGTTTCGAGAAATTTCAAAAATCAGCTCAACGTCTTAAATCTTAAGGTAAGGTCGACACCCTCGCCTCTCCAATCGTGTTTCACGTCTGACTAACTTTTCATCTATTTTATACTTTTATTTTATTTATTTATTTTATTATATTTTATTTTTGTCCACACTTTTCATGTGTGGTTCCTTCTCTGGATGTCTGTTTCCGAGACTCTCGGGTTTATTTACGAAAGTGATGAATGGAAATTCTTTAGGATGGGTAAAATTTTACTGATGTGGCTATGGAGTCTGTGTGTCCTTTTATGCGTTGACTGCATGTTAGGTAACGAAAGCTACAGTATGTGACTTTGTGAAACAACTCTACAGTACGATATACCCATGTGCAAATTACTGCCAAATCCATTAATTTCATGATTACCATAATTTTGGATATGAGTAATTACAATTTTCGTATCGTGAACTGTTTTTAATTTAGATCTAATTGTTGCCTTTGTGAGCATGCGTCAAAGCCTTACTTATTTCATTTATGATACGCATACCATAATTGGCATACACAATATGCAGTTAGAGCGCATGAACGGGGGAATAAAGGACTACAAGTGCCACTTACTTATTCCGAATTTAAAAAATACAAATATTTGCATTAATTATTAAGCATGTTCAATAGAATCCTTAGTATAGACACAATTATGTGCAAAGATAAATTTAGCAGCACATGTAGCATAATTATTAAGACAATCAACAATATGCACGCCTAAATATATGCACGCATATACTACTTTACTTTATATTATTTTAGCTCCTGCACTTAATTTACACAGAAAAATTCAATATTAAAAACGGTAGAAGCACTAGAATACTTACGACAATTAAAAGTTATTTGAACCCTGCAAACACTGACCCGCTGTCAAATAATCTTACCGATAGTGCCACTGGCTCCAGCCAATGGCGATGTCGACAACAGTTACTATGACAACAGTTACTATGACAACAGTTACTATGACAACAGTTACTATAAAACAGTTACTATAAAACAGTTACTATGACAACAGTACATTCACTAACTGCTTACCCTGTTTGACGACGGTTTCTATAGGCGCACCGGTGTTGTAGGACATGAAGCCCAGAGTGGCAAACACTATGAAGCCTGTGAGGAAGGCGGTGAGAGTGTCGGTGATGGCGATGATGATGCTGTCTCGAATGAAGTTACTGTGGAAGCTGCAGTAGCTGGACAGGGTCACTAGGGCCCCCCAGGCTGCCCCCATGCTGTAGAAGAGCTGCGTGGCCGCATCGCTCCATGGCTAACGAAAAATATTATTTTAGCCTTTATTTTAAAAATTATTGAAAAATATTTTTATTTCACCAATACATGGTAGATTCAATTGTAACTAATTGAAACTAATTGCTACTCAAATTTAAAAGAATGGAAAAGTCTCGAATAGGGATTGACTGATAGGGTTTGACATGATGTAGGACAGAGAGGATTTGAGACAGTCTATTTGTATCCCGACCCTAGTTAAACTGGGATTCAATAGAAGGTGATGATGATGATGATGATGATAGTAGATTAAAAAAATACAAAAAGGAAAGTAAACAAAGAAATAACATTTAGCATACATTGGCTGGAGCCAATGGCGATGTCGGTAAGATATTCGACAGCGGATCAGTGTGTGCGGGTTCAAATCCTGGGTCGTCTGTCACTGACATGCTTTCGAGTGAGGAAACTGACGTTAACATTAGCTTTACCAGCTTTACATGTACAGCTAAGCTTTGCAAACCTAGTAATTTCCAAGTGACAAACACAAACAAATCAACTCAATGATTCATTAGAATATTCAATAATATAATAATATAATAAAAATATAATAATAATATAATAAAAATATAATAATAATATAATAATAATATAATAATAATATAATGATATAATAATAATATAATAATAATATAATAATATTTCAACGAAGTTCCAAATTTTTAATCTTATTATATCAACAGACTGAACAGACGAAATAGTATATTTTTTCTGTAAACTTTCAAATTCTAAATATCATACCATGCTATACAATTTAATGTACCGTGAAATACAATTAAATATACCATAAAATACTATGATATATACCAAACAATACAATGAAATATAATATATAGGGCTAATACGACGAAGTATACCATATCATGCATCATATGTACCGTGCAATACAATGAAATATAAATCATCTAAGTACATGTTGCCTAGGAAATTTGGAAGTCAGAAAAGGTACTCCCAGTTTCGTTGATATCGTATAAGTTAATAGGCCTATATATATTTATATTATTTTATATATTTTAAAAAGAATCATAAATGACGAGTCTTTCAACAGTTTGTAAATAAATCCCCTCCTTGTTTAGTAGAAGAAACCTGTAAATGAAGCTATAAGTTTTCTTGATTGTAGAATTTTGCAATTTGTAATACTCTTACGTTTGCCGAAATTATGGTCTAGATAGATCTGATGAAACATCTATTATGAGATAGTGTCTAATACAAGTTATCTAGTATCAGATAGTATCTAATGGAAGTTATCTTTTACCAGATAATATCTAATGGAAGTTATCTAGTACCAGATAGCATCTAATAGAAGTTCTCAATTACCAGATAGTATCGTATAAAAGTTATCTTTTACCAGATAATATTTAATAGAAGTTATATAGTACCATATAGTATCTAATAGAAGTTATCTATTACCAGATAGTATCGTATAAAAGTTATCTATTAACAGATAGTATCCAGTAGAAGTTATCAATTACCAGATAGTATCTAATAGAAGTTATATATTACCAGATAGTATTCAGTAGAAGTTATCAATTACCAGATAGTAATTAATAGAAGTTATCAATTACCAGATAGTATCCAGTAGAAGTTATCAATTACCAGATAGTATCTAGTAGAAGTTATCAATTACCAGAGAGTATCCAGTAGAAGTTATCAATTACCAGATAGTATCCAGTAGAAGTTATCAATTACCAGATAGTATCCAGTAGAAGTTATCAATTACCAGATATTATCTGACGATAGATATCTAATGCTAAATAGTACATAACGAAAGTATTTTATTATCTGCTGTCTAGTACTAGATAGTAATTGACGAATGCTATTATAGAATATTATCAAGTTTTATAAATTATAACGTTTTTCAAGAAATTATAAAGTTTTTCAGTAATATAAAACATCTGATTGAGTAACGTCATCTAGCGCTAGATTGAATCTGATCATAGCTACCGTTTGCCAGCTATCATTCGATATAAATGTTCTACAAAACGAAAGTCCACTGTTTATGCAAATCGCGATGAGTTAGAGACGAGAGAGGAGAGAGAGAGAGAGAGAAAGAGTATATGTTTATTTCGACAACAACGTCAGTGTTAAGTCGTATACATACAAAGTGTACGCAAAGATAAATAAAAGTACAAGCTTACATCAAACATAATCAATGATGCAGTTAATTAAAACAAGCCCAATACTATTTAATCGGTCCCTAATGAGAGCATTGCTCTATCTAGCTAGTCGCCGAGATGGTATGGGAAAGTGCTTCTGTCAGTATATTTTACCAGTTCTTGAATAAAAAAGATTTATATAGGATACAAAAAATTATAAACATTTGTAGCCGTTTCTATGACGACCAACCTTGACAATGGTAAGTTTGCTGAAGTCAGGGATGAGATAGTACCTGATACCCGCTGATGAGCCCTCCAGGGTACAGGCCCGTATCAGCAGAATTATCAACAAAACATACGGTAGAGTGGCAGTCACGTAAACTACCTAAATCATCAGAATATACAATCAAGTTTAAGATTAAAAGCGATGAAGGGATCTAAGGCTAAATTCCGTAAATCAGATTAATTTTACTAATTTTTATTTGAATTCGACTTTAATTACGTCTCTCTTTGTGATGATAGCGTTGGTTTTAAAATGAGTTATGGTTAAACTGATTTTTAGTTCTACACAAAACTGTGAGCGGCATTAAACGAAAATTGATTTGACTCAATGCAATTTTTTAACGACAGCAATACACGTAGGCCTATGTCAGTTACAGTGCAACTGCAGTCAGTGCCATCGTCTATTACTATCGAACCGTAGCTCACACCGATTACGAGAGCAATAAATCAAATATAACAACAACAACAATACGATTAGAGAGTTACTGTTGTCCATGGCAGCATCGAGCACTATGGAGCCAAATCAAAATCGATTAACAGAATGTGGGTGGTCAAAAACGGTGCAAGCCAACATCGGGTAGCCAGTCCAAGGAAGGGTACTAGTGATGGTTCTAGCCAGGAAGGGTGCTGAACCAGAGGGTCACTTCTATTAGTCTCTGCCACGTAATGGAAATTTCGTGCCACGTAATGTAACCACGTTTAAGTGCCACGTTTAAGTGCCACGCTTAAGTGCCACGTTTAAGTGCCACGTTTAAGTGCCACGTAATGGAAATTTCGAGAGCCTAAAGGATTGACATATATTTACATATTTTATTACATTAAAAGAGAAAACAATCAAATACCCTGAAAAATAGGGTCAAGTGTTCTGGTAATCCGCACCTCGTTCATAGACGAATCGTCATTGATTACATGCAATGATGAGAAAACAAACGGGTACTCAAGATTATAATATAATTAATTAGTGGTATTATTTCAGTACCTTTCCGGAAGTTTTGACTCCTTTAACTAGGCAGAGAAAGACGATGACCCAGGCAAAGAACAGAGCAACGCAGAGTTCCCATTTCAAGCTTCCGTAGTTCGAAAAACTTATGTTTTCCGCTTCCGTGTCGTATCCCAACATATGGACACTGAGCGGTCAATCGATCAATCAATCCATCAATAAACTGATCAGTCAGTCAGTCAATCAAGCATTCAGTCATACAATCAATAGAACAGTTAGTCAAACAATCAATCAAACAGTCAATTGATCAATAAATCAGGTAATAAACCAATCTGTCAAACAATCAACGGATCGATCATTCAGTCAATGAAACAATCAGTCACACAATCAATAAAACAGTTGGTCAATCAATCAGCCAAACAATCAATTGAACAATCAACCAGGTCAATCAATCAATCAGTCAAACAATCAATAAAACAATGAAACAGTCATCCATACAGTCAGCCTCTCAATAAAACAAAAAATTAATCCATTGAATATTTCATTATGGTGAGTTGGTAATTAATATGCCATTCAATCAGCTGAACAATTAATCAGTAAAACAATAATCTAATCAGTGAATATACAGACACTTCAATGAATGGGATTAATAATGATCGATAAATGAGATCGATATTGATCGCTACATCAGCTGATTTATCAAGAAGGCAGTCACTAGCAGCAATTGTTTGGTGGATACATGAGCTCTCGTAAGAGCTGTTCATATTTGACAATAGTAAAGCAAGCAGAATAGCGTGTCCTAGGCCTTATTAGACTGACTAGAGCGGCTAGGTCCAGGTAAAAATACAATTTTTCCTTATTAGGGATTTATTATTTTCAAGTTAACAAAATTTGCGTTGCATCCGAGCTATTGCAAAATAACCCATCATTTAATACCATTTAATTAGCACTAATTGCCGAGTTTGTCGTTAGTTGATACTAAACGATAGTCAAAAAACAGGCTAAATTAAATCTTGATAGAAATTCCCTCGCCGGAGTTTAGCCAAGTGTGCAGCAAGCGTACCTGATAAACCCGACCCTAGTTAAATTGAAATTAAAGGGAAGATGATGATCATGATCATGACTGGTTGTCATAGTTACCTAACTTATTAGTTGTTATGATTGCCGTATACTTATTGGTTGCAATTTTTACCATACTCATTGACTGTTATGGTTACTATATACACATAGGTTGCTATAGTTACCATATACTCATTGCTTGTCATGGTTTGATTGTCATGGTTACCATACACATTGGTTGTCATGGTTACCATACACATTGGTTGTCATGGTTATCATAGCCAATGGTTGTCATGGTTACCATACTCATTGGTTGTCATGGTTACCATACCCATTGGTTGTCATGGTTACCATGTACTTATATAGCTACAGAGCCTATGAACACCCACTAGAAGAACTCATCTGAGGCCGTTGTGTTCACTACGCCCCCTAGCCTCAGTGTTTCTCTCGTGTGGTTTGAGATGTTTTTAGGCACACAGTGGTCAGAGTTCCAGTAGTTGTCGCAGTTTGACCAGGGCAGAGGGTCATTGAATGAGAGAACAAAGTAGTAGAGGGTCCAGGCAATGATGACGTTGTAGTAGATACTAACGATAGCCGAGACGAGTACCATAGCGTAGCCTATGCCTGCAGAATCAATCAATAAATCAATCAATCCATCTGCCAATCAATAGGACTGGTTACAATCAATATATCAATCAACTAGTCCATCTGCCAATCAATAGGACTACTTCTAATCTATTTTCAACATCAGTCATGTGATTTATTTATACATTTATAGATGTGCCATCCCCCGTGTTAAATCAGATCTGCTATAGAAATGATCAATCGTAAATTGCATATGAACATGTTAAGACTCAGATATTGTAACGTGTGACATTCAGAGTTATCGACGCCATCACAAATGATTGATAATTTCCGTTGTCTATTCTTCAGTGGTCTAGCACAATAAAGACCGCTTGTCAGGCGGTTAGAGAAAAAAGCTAAAGCTATGGTTAATAATACATTATACTAAAGGTTTAAAGTCCGTTTCCTAATACAAGGATGATGTCAGGGACGTCGAACGTCAGTCTCCTCACTCGAGAGCGATGTCAGTGACGGGTGAGCCCATGGTTTGAACCCCGCACATACTGATCCGCGGTCGAGTGTCTTACCGACTTCGCCATTGGCTTCATCTAGAAATGGAATGCAGGAAATGAATACCCAGAAACAGTGGGGAGAGTCTCCAGACCATGATGGGACTTAGACTGGAAAACTGACCATACGCCAACTCGAGCACCACTAGCGGTAGACCAAGCAACAGCATGTATATCACGTACGGTATTAGAAATGCTCCTGAAAATCAATCGATCATCAATCAATCAATAAATACGTGGCATTAGATATACGCCTGCATTATATCAATCAATAAAGCAATATATGGCATTAGAACTGTGTCTGAAATAAATTTTATCGATCAATAAGTATTTTGCGTTAGAAATGGCCCGTGTATTAAATATAAATCAGTCAATCAATATATGAGATTAGAAATGGGCAATAAATCAATGAATACGTAGTATTAGAAATTCTCCTTCATTAATCAACCAATAAATAAATAAATTTGTATTACTTAATAAAACTGTAAATACAGGCCCGAAGGCTCTGACATGACGTAAACCCATTAATGCGAAAAGAAAATCCTTTTAAATAATTCGTTAAAAAGTTAAAAGAAATTATAAAATCAGTTCACCGAGGCTCCGAGTTCAGAGTTCGCAATTGCTTTACTCAACTGATCGTTTAACGCTATCAACAATTGTCTATTGCAATTCTACGTCAAAATAAAAAATGATTGGATAAAACAACAGACCTGTTATTATTAATTATAATCACTTACTGAGTACCAAGGTTCAGTGTTGGGTCCATTGCTCTTCTCTTTATATATCACTCCTCTTAGCTACTTGCTTGCTCAGTCTTCCATAAATTTTTATTTCTATGCAGACGACACTCAACTGTATATTTCCTTTTCTAATCTTGATTCCAATCAGAAACTGGCCCATCTCTCATCCATTCTAGACAAAGTTTATTCCTGGTTTTGTGCTAACCGTCTTGCTGTTAATCCCTCCAAAGCTGAATACCTTTTAATTGGCACTCCTTTGCAAAGAAATAAAATTACTAATAATTCTGTTAATTTTCAGAATCTTGCTCTTTTACCTTCTCGATCCGCCAAAAACCTTGGAGTCATATTTGATGAAAACCTTGACTTTAAATCCCATATCTCTTCTGTTTGTCGCGCTTCTTTCTTTCAAATTCGTCAGATTAGGCAAATACGTCTATCCCTTACTAGAAATTCAACCGCTATCCTTGCTAATTCTATAGTTCATTCAAAGCTCGACTACTGTAATTCATTATTACATGGATTGCCTACTTCTTCTCTCAATCGTTTGCAGCACATCCAAAATTCTCTTGCACGTGTTGTTTGCAAGTCCTATCGACTTCAATTTCGCTCTCTTTCTTTACTTCGCAGACTTCACTGGCTCTCTCTTAATCAACGCATAAAATATAAAATAGCTCTATTAACTTTCAAAACTCTGCGATTTGGCAAGCCTTCTTACTTATCTGAAATTCTTCTTCCCTATCGTCCCTCACGTTCACTTCGTTCCACCGATGCCAATCTTCTCTCTGTTCCAAATATTCACACATCATTGAGCAGACGTTCGTTTTCTTACGCAGCACCCACAATCTGGAACTCTTTACCTGCTAACCTTCGCTCTTGTTCTTCTCTTTCAACATTCTCTAGCAAGCTTAAGACTTACCTTTTCCCACCGTAGACATAATCAATCTACCCTGACCATTTTTGATCACCGGACTGGCTTTCGTGTAGGACCTTACTTCTCCTCAGCACATTTCTTTTGCAGATTGGTCTGGGTGAATTGATCTGTAGTGATGTGTGCTGTTGGGGACGTCCCTGACATCGTCCCTGGATGAGGAAACGGACGTTAAACCTTTATTATTATTATTATTATTATTATTACCGAGGAAGGCAACGGGAAACCACATCAGAAGCCATACTTTTCCCAAGCTATAGGCTACATGTTGTGTTCGGGTGTGGTTGGGCCACTGCAGAATAGGGCAATCGCAAACAATCTGTCGCGTGCACGTACGAGGCGACTAAAGGCAGGAGCTGAGGATGGCAAGAGGGGACCCACCTCACCATGAAATATTTTCCCCCAGGATTAAATGGTAATTAATCCACCTAACTGAGGAAGGCAACGGGAAACCACCTCAGAAGCCATATTTTTCCCAAGCTATAGGCTACATAAGGTATGGATAAGGCATAGACTTTGTGAAGGGATTAACATGTTGATCTAAGGAGTGCTTTTATGGAGCGAGAAAGCTGACTTGGAGTATGAATATGTACCTTGAACCTGCCACTTGGCAGTGCACTGAAGAAGAAGAAGAATCACTTACCTCCCCCGTTCTCGTAGGCCATTATAGGAAAACGCCATATCGTTCCCAATCCTACGCAGTACCCTATGCAAGAGAGAATAAATTCGAATCTTGTGCTCCAGCCACCTCTCTCGTTATCATCATCGTCATATGGGTCGATAGAATTATCTGAATTAGGTGCTGCTGCTGCTTCACTTCTTCTTTTACACTTGCATTTGTAGCAACTGCAGTCAAACTCCATTGCAACTTTGATCGAGGAATAACGTTCTGATATTTAATAAAATATGCTGCAAAATTCTGCAGAAGACACATAATATGTATTAATCATTCCCTACCACATTTCAATTGTGATTGGTTTGAGAAAACTCAGAATTTAATGGTCACAATTTTTAAGTATCTCATAGTCGATTTCAATGGATTGCGAGGAACTCACTAGAAAAACTCATAAGCATGAAAAAAAGAGCAAATGACTTCATTAGAGACAAAGGCAAAGTGACAAAGAGATTTCATTCAGATAAAGTTAAATCTGTTTCTTCGCATAACTTTAAAAACGTGATCTGAATGAGACAAAAATTATCACTTTGAAATAAAATTATATTAGGCTAATGCTTTTACTTAAATGCATTTTAAACGTTATTTAAATTACTTTAAATTTATTTTAGAGTATTTTGAAAATCTACGTTGAAGGTTGCTTATATAAACGTAGGCCTATTAACCTAAGAGTTATAAACTTTAATAAAGCTCATTAGCTTCATTATTACAGGAATTTTTAATACTATTAAATCTACAATTATAACCGGTTCAAAGTACTGCAATTCATTACTTTGCAAATGCAGTAATTACTTTATATATCTTCTACGATAAAATGATAAAATATATTATAAGAAAATTATATATAATTGATACTTGATGGAATGAGTTAAAAGCTATGTTTCGCTAACGGATGAAATTCAATTCCCTTGTCTACGTGTAGAAGCTACAGATCAAAGAATGGAATATTTCGCTACGCTTTTCAAGTGACGTCATTCTGTAAATAAATCAATCTCGTTCCTCTCTCTACAATATTGCATGCTTTTCAAAGTGAGAAGAATTGTTAAATAAAAGAAAAGCATTTTTCGGACTAACTTTTCCAACCTAACGGAAAATTTTGTGCAACTTTAAACGAATCATTCTATTTTATATTTTAAATATACAATATGAATGTGTACAAGAATTCTACTTTCTGTACAATATTAACTAATCAATAACAGTGAATATCTGTTCACTGGTTTGAGGTCCACCACTCACTTTGGTCGACCTAATTTCCCGGAAGTCCTAAAAGTCGTCATGAAGGAGCATCCATCGACTAATGTATTCGGGGTGTTCAGCTGTGGACCACCTCCCCTCACTCGCAGCGTTGAGCAGGCTTGCTCCAGGGACAACGCCTACACCAGCGATGTGCTCTTCGTTCATCATCACGAAAACTTTTAATTATCATTGATTGATTGATTTATCACAATAACATAATTTAATTGCATGTATATAGTAATAATATCATAAATATATATATATAATATAATTCAATAGTGACTGATGTTGTCATGGATGAAAAAAATTGCTTAACGGTTTAAACATGTGGTATTAAAAGTGATATCAACATAGTTGATCCTTACAGCGCCTGCTATTTATTATTTATTTATTTATTTAGATAACAGTGATTTTGTTTATTTTTGAGAGAAACGAAAGATGAAGTAACGTCATTCGCGAATACCGCAAGTTTTGAGTAGTTTTCCATGAAAAATGTAAGGTTATCTTAGATTACCTTAGATCATATTTGAATAACATAGATTACACTATCTTTGTCTTCAACTCTCTTTTTAACTTTATATTTGTAAATGGCTTTGACTGAATGAACCTGTAATTAAGAGGCATCATATACTAGCTATACAAAGAGTTATAACTATTAAATTTTAGATTGTTGAAAACTGAAAGCAATGACAATGGTCGGCTACCAACTGTCTGGTTTAAACGATACTTTAAAGGTGTCAGTGATCATCGTTGTTGGTTTCTATCAACCTATCCCTCATGCTTCTATTTGTCAGTGTCTTGACTCACTTCCCATTGCTTTCTTCTTAAATTCCAATTTCACTTCCATCCGCTTCGTGTGCCATAAAAATCCTTTTACCCCTCTACTATTGTTTTCTGGCGAGATTGCTCTCAATCCTGGCCCGCATGTGCCCACTTCTCGACCAATGAACGATTTTAACGTTTCCTGTACCAACATTCGTTGCGCAGCAGTTATTAATGACAAAACCAATAAACCTGAGATGTTAAAACATTTTATTCACGACTCCGACATTGACATAATAATTTTAACTGAAACCTGGCTCTCCTCTGATTCTCCACCTTCAATTATCAGTAGTCCTGACAACTATTCATTTTTCACATCCCACGACTTGTGGGTCGTGGGGGTGGACTTGCTGCAATTGATAGGTCAATTTATTCTATTAGGCTCGTAAAAACATGTGACTTTATATCCTTTGAGAATATGCTGCTAAAGCTTAACTTTGGCACAAAAAACCTTTCAATTCTTAACTTTCTATCGCCCCCCTTCAATTTCTGTCTCTCTTTTGTCTGATTTTTCTACATTACTTGAACATCTTGCTTCGTCTCCTTCTGAACTCTTCATCATGGGTGACTTTAATCTTCATGTCGATGACCTTAACGATTCGTATACCTAAGCTTTCTTAACGCTTTTAGACACAATCGATGTAAAGCAGCACATGACATCATCTACTCACACCTCCGGCCATACCATATTGTCCACTCTCAAACCCGTATATTACTGAAACAATAAGGAAATTAATATCTTCTATAAATACTGATCATTTTTCTTCCTATATTCTCTCTTCTTCACTTTTTTGTAATCCATATTCCTCTGTCTCTAGCTTCTGTCTACAATTTGAATCTATAGTCACAGCTCTTCTAAACAAGCATGCTCCTCCCAAACCAATCGTCTGTCGGTCACGACCAAATAAGCCTTTTATCACTCCTGAAATTGTTAAGCAAAAGAAATTTCGCTCTAGTCTTCAAGCACAATTTAGGCGCAATAGTACACCAGAAAATAGGCTGCTCTTTAAACGTCAATCGGCTATTGTTTATAAATTAATTGCTAAATCCAGAAGCTCTTATTCTATAAACCTCATTACTGAAAATAAACATGGGCCTGCCTAACCCTCAGAAATTATGGAATGCAATGAATTATCTGCTCAGTAGAAATATACCTAAATCCCTTCCTTCCGACTTCACATCTACCACTCTCGCCTCATCCTTCCTGAATTTCTTCAGTGATAAAATTACCAATCTTTGCTATTCCATACCCTCTTCTACTTTAAGTTTCTCATTCGCTGATAATTTCACTTCTTCCCCACCAAAATTATCAGGTTTTCGCTGGGCAACTCATCAAGAAGTTCATACTGTAATTCTTAACGCGTCTGATTCATCCTGTCCTCTGGATCTCATTCCAACTAAAATTCTCAAATCCTGCATCGATGCATTTGTGCTTCCTATTACTCATTTAAAAAACGTCTGACTTGGTGAAGGTGTCTCTTTAGCGAAGGAGACACCTTCACAGTATTCCGAAAATATTGTGGATACAGTATTGTGTCGTTTTTTGTATAAGTTTGGTTATATAAAACTTTCTAAAATATAGCCTATATATCAAGAAAAGTGAGGATAGCACATCGAATGTGTCAACGGAATTTATCTTGAAGAACACGACCATTTAGATAGAATCTCAGAGGCTTTGCTAACCATCCTGACTATCCCACGTACCATCAAAACTAGTCAATGGATATCTGGGCATGATAGGGTCGAAATTTTAAAAATTAGAGAAATGTAGGCCTACTATATTTTCTTTTATTCACCACTATATGGCAGATACAAATGATGCTACAAATATGAAATATTTAAACGAGCTGTGAAGACTTATTGATAACATTCCAGAGATGGCAGCAGTCACTGAGTCGCTCAATACAGTAACTCCTCAACGACTATAATGTGGTTAAACTTCGGTCGACACACTGCGGTGCAACGACCATGACACAAGAGCTTCAGACTCTGACGATACTGGTTTCTTCAGTGTTCAGTATCACGGGACAGTGAAGCGATAAGCTAAGCAGGCAACTATTTTTTCCATATTCTCCGCCATTTACAGCAAAATTCAAACCCAAAGAGTCAACATGATGACTACGTTGAAGCAACTTAATGCATAAATTACTGACCACGTGACATAAAGTATTCAGCCGTGTCAAAATAAATAAGCTTTCAACTGAAAAAGCTTTAAAACTTCAGAAAGAGCATCTATAAAAAAGATACTCGATAGCTTTACGTCGGGTTTACTAAAAGCTACGTAGTCGAATATTCCTGCTGAGCAAAAGTCGTCGACGGAATATATAACGGGATATGAATGTGTATATTATATATAATATATGTATATATTTATATGCATATATATATACATGTGTGTATATATATATATATATATATATATATGTATATATATATATATATATATATATATATATATTGCAGAGTCAGCGAGACATCTCTGACATTGCTGTATGGCGAGAAACCTGACGCTAAATTCTTATTGATTGATATGGGACGACGACGACGACGACGATGATGATGATGCAGATGATGATGATGATAATGAGTAATATTGTCAGATAGTATTATAGTAAATATATAAACACAGTAATTTCGTTATGTACAAGTAGCAATACTGTGTTAAATTAATAATAATAAATATTAATACAGTCATATCAATACAATCAGATGGTATTGTAGCAATGTAATGTTAAGGTAATACAGTTACATTTTAAATGATTGGCACAGTTATGCATATGCATACTGAAATGTTCGTATAGTTTATATCATACAGCAATATTGTCGTATAATAATGTTGTAGTTTAATATAGTAGTAGTAGAGTAATTCACTATTACATTTCATACTTGTAGTAACGTTACGATTATGATAAACAAATTAAGCCATAATAAATTAGGACACTAATATATCAATACAATACAATACTGAGTGACCTTAATAATGAGGCTCTTTGATAGGGTCAATCGATTGATCAATGGAAAAATCAGTCTAATTAACTATACTATTAGGCCTATGCTATTCCTATTTTAACTCTACTCATTGCTCTTTCTGTGGTGCAACTTGTTATAGTGAATGAAGTCAGGTTTTTGTATACAGGCCTACAACTTCCCTTCATTTGGTTTTTGACTGATTTGACATCTGATCTGGGATGAATATTATATCTTAATATTATATCTTAAAAGGATATCTGTAGGAGACGTAGACAGGATTTGAGTTTTGCTCCTATTGATCTGTGGCGGATTTTGAATGCTTCTAGCTACACTAATTAAAAAACACTGATTTTGAAGAAGTACTAAATACAATATTTATTAGTAATTAATACGCATTATTTTATTAAAGTATAACTGAGCATATATTATATAGGCCTAATATTAATTGGTATGTTTATTCTGTAAATGAGTAAATTAATCAGTCAATCAGTCTGTCAATTAATAAACCAATCAATCACTCATTTATTCAGTCATTCACTAAATCATTCAATCGAAACATTCCGTCAATTAATTGGTAATCGATCTGACAATCGATCAATAGATCGATCAATCAATCCGCTATAACTGACTGCAGTTTCATTTTTATCGCGCCGCTGTAGGCGCAAATATCACAGTTGCGCTAAATAATAACAACGGTAACATGTACAGTCAACCAATTGCTACAATCGGTGTGACAGTCTAGACCTTAATGCTCCATATGGAGCGTGGAGGCAGACTCACACTCACTAGTGTATAAAGGTGTATCTTGGTTCAGCCTCTTGGTGGACATACAAAATATCGTGTTTGTCGGAACACATAGAGAGATTTAAGTACAGATGACATTAACACTTTAGAGATAGCAATGCTATTCATTAAAGTAAAATTATTATATTGATACTCTATGAAATGTTGTGCATGACTTTGTGTATGACGCTGTAGCTCTATCAGGCTCACTTAAGGAAATGGAACCCGATTCTGCTTCAGTTCATAGTTAGATTTTAACTCTGCAGCATTCATCTATTTGAACGGTTAGGTAAAGTCGTCGTTACGCTCACTGTGATTTCGCACTCTCACGGTAAATGTCAATGCACCTAATGTGTTTAATTACTACAGTTTAATTTCTATTGTTTGCGTACGACTTCTTAAGTCTGGCAAAATTATCTAGACTAATGTTGACATTTTAAGAAAAAACAAAACGCAACTGTTAAATAATTGCTTTAAGAAGATACTACTAGCTAAATAATGAGAACTTAATTTAAATTAAATATTAAGTTACATTTTCTAGGAAAATAACTATATTAAGATGTGTAAATGATGCTACTATAGTAGGCCTACCAGTTATTTTATTGTATGACAATTTTGAAATATATAGTGACCATTAGGTAGATTAGATGGTAGGAGAAATTAGAATAGCTTTAGATTCAATAGGATTATCATTTAATTCATAACGCTAAACCCAAAATCCAGTTAATGTCAATTACCTCTCATATATTCTAAAGATGGAAAGAGTACTGGTTTTGTAACCCGCACTTATAAATCTCACAGTCATGTACGTTACCGTTTTGCTGCCGGTTCAGCATAGAAAGCAGACCTTTGGCAAAATGGTTGTGAAAGAAAGAGTCAATAGATTAAATAAGTTTATTACTACAAATAATTTTGAAATTTTCTCGTAAGAAGTAATAAAATCCATATATGAGTGGGTCTTTAAATCATCTAACATTCTCAATCTCGGCCTGCCTCTGCCTCTATTTCCTTGAATTCAGCCTTCTATGACCTCTTTTAATCGACTTCCCCCTAAGAATGTGTCCTATCCAACCCTTCTTCCTATTTATTAATACAATTATCAACTGTCTATCTGTACCAATTCTCTCCAGAACTTCCTCATCTATAACCTTTTGAGTCTAACTAATCCTTTCCATTCTGCTCCATATCCACATTTCCAATGTATCTAGTTTCCTAACATCTTCCTTCCTTAAAGTTCATCCATATACTAGCGTGGTCCAAACCAAGGTTTTCATTATCTTTATTTATAAAGATAGTTTTATTTGTATCTAAATATATAAATATCATATAGATTATATATTTATATAGTATATATATATATATACATGTATATATATATATACAGTACATATATAAATAAATAAATAAATAAATATATATATATATATATATATATATATATATATATATACGTGTATATATATATATACAATATCATTTTAGTATTTTAAAAATCTACAAATATTTTTCTCATCTTTTTAGAAAATCAATATACAATAGTAAAATATTTTAGTCATTAGTGAAATAATTATATTCATAAATACAGCAAGAATTTAATATAGAGCAGTCTAACTATACAAACTTGTAAAAAAGATGTCAATATCATATCGAAAGTGATATCATTGACGGTAGAGCCAACTATTTGAACTCACATATACTACTCCGCGGTCGGATACCTTACCAATAGTAGCATACGATGCAAAGCCAGGTAGAGATTTCTTATTCACAATTCTAAATGAGCTGCCCTGTTTTCCTCATATCTGGCCTAAAACGTAGGAAGACATCGAGTTTCCTATATGTTTTCTTCTCCCACAATATGAAACTCTCTTCCATAAGATCTTCGATCCTGTAATTGTATTGGTACTTTCCTTGGCAAGCTTAAAACCCATCTCTTCCCGCCATAGGTGATGACCCGCTTGCCTTGGGTCTTGAACCTGCATTATTTTCATCTCGCTTTCTCTTGTGGTCTCTGTGTACTCAGTCGTCATCATGTGGTGCTTTGGGGCTTGTTTGTAAAATACATCAGCAAGAGACGTCCCTTACATTGACTTATGGCGAGGAATCGGACATTAAATTCTTACTGATTGAATGATTAAGTGTCCATTATCATGACACGTAACTGAGGTTCTAGCATAGTAACTTCTCTATAACTGATGCTAACGTCAGTTTCATCTCTCGAAAACGATTCCAGTAAGGGGCAAGCCCAGGATTTGAACCACGCACTAAAGCATCGAGTACTTGATCAGCTGTCGGATTTCTGAACGACATCGCCACTGGCTCAAGCCGGGAATTGCTAATTGATAGAATTGGATACTATTGTATTGGTAGAGGATATGGCGTAACGGTTAGAATGTTCGTCTCGATCGAAAGTCACCTGGGTTCAAGACATAGGTCCGTCAACAACGAATGATCTTTTTTGTTCGTATAGTTTTACATCTCACATACCGAATGTGCTACATAGCTTCCTTTCTTATTTGCTGGTTTTGTAATTTTCGTTATTTCCTCCATTCCTCTCCATTGCTATTAGTCCATGTAATCGTTGCCTTTTGTTGGCGCATCAATTGCAGCCGGCGCGGATTTACGAATATCCTTTCAACACCTTCGGGATTTTTTTCAAAGATGTCAACACTCTTGGTATCGTCTGCAAGATTGATCACTCATCGCTTGTTGTTAACTAGTGCTATCAACAGCAAAGATACCATTACTCTTTGAAAGAAAGTAGCCTCTAAGACCAGTCACCAGCCATGAAACTGCTGAGGAAATGTTGGCATTGAAAAATGATATATACATGGTAATACCTAAGATGATGTGCAATGGCATGATAACCTAATAATATGCTTGCATAATTCATTACGATATTTGATAATGACACCATTTATTTTACGAAACTAATACCAATTATTATTCCATATTGGTAAAAAAGTTATATATTAGATACATTTTAAATTACCGAAACTCTCAAAGGCCAAATAAAAGGCCAAAGTAGATATTGTGGATGATAATTGAAAGCCATACAAGTAAAAGAATATCGCTTTGTTCTAAATAAAATTTGCTCTACATGTATAGTTAAAATCTATATATTATGATGGCTAAAGAATCCCTAAGTGCTAATTGGTAAAATATTAGCTGATTATAATAAGAGCTAAAATTTTTTTAGAGTCGTGATAGAATTAAAACATAAAATAAATGCTTGGATTAAAACTCTCACAACATTCCACTGAGACCCAGTACATTTCAGCAGTTAATCCCCAATCAGTTAAAAAGCTGGTAAAGCTAAGGTTAACGTCAGTTTCCTCACTCGAAAGCGATGTCAGTGACGGGTGAGTCTAGGATTTTAATCCCGCACCTACTGATCCGCGGTCGGATATCTTACGGACTTCGCCACTGGCTCCAGCCAGATCATATAGTAAATCAAATTTGTTAACTTGAAACTGCCCAATTGCTATTAGAAAAATCATCAATTCTTGGTGTAGAGAACAGACTTTATATCAGAAAAAAAATTTCCTGATTCATTCAACCCACAGTTTAGAGTACGTGCTGTGTTTTACTGATTTAAGATGTCTACCTAGACGTCATCCTACCAGTCTGAGTGGACATTTAACAACTGCAATAGCATTAGCTTTACAGTCTCGTAGAAATCGAATACTTGCTGAGAGGTACTAATTTAAATCAATTTCACAATAGTGTAATTAATTAATTTTATTTAATTAATTAATTATAATTAATTTTGCAATAGTGTATCATAGAAATAGAATTATTATTAGGGCCTAGTTAGCGTAATTTCAAATTAATTTATAAATAGAAGTTGACGTACCTTTTTGATATGAATTTTGATTAGTCGATATAATTAAATGTTCTGGTTCTTGCCGATTTCTAATGTTGAATTGTTTTTTTCTGTTAAAGCATTACATAGGCTATAAATCCAGTAATTAGGCAGAAAGTATTAATTTAGAAGTCTTAACTCTTCGAAACGACTGAAAATTTATAAATTACGTAATTCTTGGAATCAGAACATTTCAGTAATTATTTGAGGCGGCCTCTCAAGTGATTAAGAAAAACTGTATTGGAGATCGCCTTGTTTGAAGATTTGACCATTAAATTTTTACGACATTTGCAAATTCGTCACAATCTAATCAACAACACAGGTAGGTAATCATCTCTGTATGTGTTCTACAAAATAGTGTTTTAACGGATTTATATATTCATCATCATCATCCTCATCCTTTGAATCCTAGTTTAACTATTTGACTAAGGTCATGACACGGATGTACCTTTTCCTATTAGTTAAAAAATATTTTGTAGCAGTATCTGGAGCCAAGACGCTCACCAATCGAATGCCATTTATGATGTTCGTTTGGATCTTGGTGATTCATCGATTTGAAATCACGTACAGTCCACGGTTGCTTTATTCTTATGCAAACCGGACACTACTCGGGTATTGTTGTGCATGTTACAGTATATAAATTGTTTTATATGCTCAAAATATACAACTTTAAGGGCGAATACCATCCACATTCCCACTTATATTCATGCTAATCGTATCTTCGTGGTGGTTCATTGGAGAAGTTGAAGTTGAAAAAGTGAATGTTCAGTCCATTAGAAGACGCGTGCAAGGCGATGTAGCGTCCATCACTTGATCATGATTAATGAAGGTGATCTGACTCTCCGGACACTACTGAAAGATTTCAACTAATCACCCTGACAAGTTCTCCATCTCGTCCCTTTTATTCGAGCATCTTGCAGTCGAAAATTAAATTAAATGTAGAAAGTAGCTTCACCGTATTTCAACAGCATCTTTCCTTCGTCGGCTACTACATGTATTTGCGATAGAGTTAATTGATTCACTGTATATTCAGCTTGAGCGGTTCGATTTCTAGGCGAATCGTGACTTATCGTTAGTGATTCTAAGCGTAACCTAACCTAAGCACGTAAGCAACGTAACCTAAGCGTAAGGATAATCTACATGTCAGCTATAATTTTAGCTGTATTCAATGGACAGCATTTCATGATTATTTGATTTTCCACTGTTTCGACGCGATTTTGCTAGTGGGCTTGGATGTGGCTCAATATTGCTTGATGTTGTCATCGGCTCCAGTCTCGCTCTAACTATTGTTGCTTTGATGCTGAAACATTGTGATCCCTTGGAGTCTTTCTCTCAGTGGGGATTAGAGTGGTCAGTCGCTGATGTCAAAAATCACCACCTGGTTCAGGCGTCTCAAGCGCTACCAGAAATGAATCTCTGCAGAGAAAGTTAATGCCATTTGCATCGTTTCTGGACGGGTCATGGTAGGTGCAGAGAAAGTGAGTTTCGCTGGGAAATTTGTGATTTTTACCGCTTTGTGACTATGCCCAAACTCAAAAGACCAAACATATCGTTGAGGAGTGTCCTCTAACCTGCCCATCGAGTGTGTTGTCTACGCTAAGTTGCCTTACACGTGAAGCAGTGAAGCAACTACATGTATCTGTATTAACGCATACGCTATATATGTATATATATATATATATATATATATATATATATATATATATAGGGTCTTATACGTGTAAAGTCGAAGTTAATTTATACAGCATGTTTCGATTTCGTTTTCGTTAACTATCTCCGGTGTTAATTACCATGTCGCGCAAATATTTCTACAAACTACTCATTCGATTTCACAGTGTTACATAAAAGCAAGTCTTTCTCTACATTCACGTACATGCATTATAGCTTTATGCTGTTACGGTTGTGCAATGAATGAATACATACTCACACACACACACACACACACACACACATATATATATATATATATATAATGTGTGTGTATGTGTATGTATTCATTCATTATATATATATATATATATATATATATAGTATATATATATATATATATATATATGTATATATATATATATTATATGCATAATATATTTATCATACATGTGTATATGATTCCCCGTATTGTGCTCGGTCCCCGTGTTGTGCTCGGCTGTGGTTGGACCACTGCAGAATAGGGCAACCGCAAACAATCTGCAGAGTGTACGTAAGAGTCGACTAAAGGCAGGAGCTGAGGATGGCAAGAGGGGACCCACGAATGAATTATTTTCCCGCAGGATTAAATGGTAATTAATCCACCTAACTGAGGAAGGCAACGGAGAACCACCTCAGAAGCCATATTTTTCCCAAGCTATAGGCTACGTAAGGTAAGGATAACGCATAGACTTTGTGAAGGGATTAAAATATTGATCTCAGGAGTGCTCTTATGGAGCGAGAAAGCAGACTTTGAGTATAAATATGTACCTTGAACCTGCCACTTGGCAGTGCACTAAAGAGAGATGTGTATAATATATCATAAACTAAACGCTGTTGAAATATATACAAGGTTACGAAATTATTAGCACCAAAGAACATACAGTTTCCTTTAAAACAGCAGTGCGCTCGTAAATGTTGTATAGTTTGAAAGACTTCTTTTATTGAAACAGATGAATCTGTTTAATTTAATTTGAGCTTTAATTCAACAGTATATCAAATCCCTATAGTATTACCTGCTTCATGTACATCCAGAATTGCATAAAAATGTTTAATTTTTAAAACAACGAAATATGAGCTTTAAGTCAATTTCTTAAGATGCATAGTATAAAGCATCCCTACCAATTAAATTTCAAAAATTAACTATCTCCAACCGATTTCAAATTACTCATGTAGATTTTCTGTTGCAGCACTAATTGTGTAGTGCGAATGAAGTAAATAACATAGCATGATAATTAACACTAATTAGACCCTTCCCGACTAATTAAAAGTCATCTTGATAATCAATTACTCTTGTTAGTTGAAGACTCGGGTAATTTTCTTTTTCCCCAATTTAATTAAGTAAATTAGAGTAGCTAACCATTTTTTGTATTGTTAGCCCCATTAATTCACTACATTTTGTACTTTTTGGTAGCTTTAGGAAATAACAATTTACCTCATTATTTACGCATTTTAAAATGCATAATTAAAAAGTAGTGCAGCTTTAATAAAAATAATACTTGACCGCGATAAATTCTAAGTTGGAACAAGTATTTGCAAAATATTTACAAATTGGTATTTCTAAGTTTTATTTTTGAACTAATTATTGAGTAAAAGTAAATATAAATTTGAGTGAAAATTGAATGAAAATATAAATTTGAACGAAAAAAAAGAAAATCATCCTACATTTTCCTAATTCTACTGTTCTGATTGAGTCTAAATTCAATTTAAAATTCAATCGTTAGGAACCAACTTTCAAACCTAGGAGGCCTACTGCTACATGCTAAATCGGCTAAGTTTATTTACATTTTGAGATTTAATATGCAAGTAGGAATTTCAAAGACTAGATCTATCAGATAATCTTTATATTTGATACGTTTTCTAAAAGTTTACGAACATTTACATTTTAAAACATTATTTCACAATGTAAAACATTATTTCACAATAATTTTTAAAAATATCTTCCTCTCTTATAGCTAAAGCTAAAGTAAAATTTAACGTAAATTTCCTACTCGACAGCATGTCGTTGAATGAAAGAGCCCTGTGTTCGAATTCTGTGCCTACCGATCAGCAGAACAACTTGCAAATAAGCCACCGGTTCAACCCCTGCTGTCATATTTTGATGAAAATATGATTTTTATGTTTCTTCACTATTCCTGCAAACAAATATAAACTTAATAACAGATCACTCATAAAATACACGAGTCGTAAGACGCGGCAACTAAGTAAGAACTGAAGAAGACAACGGAAAACCTCGTCTGAAGCCCAATTTCTAACAAGTTATAGACTACATGAGGTAGAAGTTCGACCTAACCTTTTGTAGATTAAGTAGTTGATCTAGGGAGTGCTCATTGTGAAGCGCGAAAACAGACTCTGAGTAATAAATATATACTTGAGTATGTACATTAAATCTGCAACAAGAGAAAACACTAGCAAAAACATTTTGGCCAATGAACTTCCAATAATAAATTTAAACGAATTAATTCATGATAAAAATTATCAACTAACAAATTTCATTAATTTTTTCGAGTGGCAGCAAGAAAGCGCCGGAAGCATTTCGTCGGCTTAGAGTAAGACTATGGCATCTCGATAAACAAACTTTTCCAGGAGAGACTCTTGTGATTACGTAATCATGCAAAATATAAGCCGCTTTTGATATTGATAATGGAATCTGCTAAAGTAAGAGAAAGAGAAAATCTGTTGATTGCTATATTTTGTTCAATTTACGTATTATTAAGCCAAATGATCTCTAATTATTGGGGGCGGGATTAGCGCACTCGGTTAAGCTGCGCGTCAGTTGAACGAAGTTAAGCTCCCTCGCGCCTGTTAGTACTTTGTGGGCGACCACCTTGGAAGACCGAGTGTAGACAGCTTTGAAAGAAAAAATCCCGAGGGTGTTGGAAGATTATTCTTAAATCCGCGCCGGCTTCAAATGATGCGCCAACAAAAGGTAACGATTACTAATAACCATGGAGAGGAATGGAGGAAATAACGAAAACAACAAAAACAGAAACCAAGCAAGGAAACTATATAGCACATGCGGTATGTCATGCGTGTAACTATGCGAACAAATAAAAGATTATTCAGATATTACTAGATTTTCAATAGATTTGTATATAACTTTGGAATCTAGAAATGGAAAAAACTTTATTTGTAACAAATAATAATAATAATAATAAACAATAAATAAATAATAATTATCAAACCCCAGGTTCTTTACACCGGGGTAAATTAAAAAAAATTATAATAATAATAATAAGTTCTCTAATAATAATAATAATAATAGTAATAAGGTCTCTAGCGGCTACATCTTCCTGCCAATTGCTTTTGAGGTATTGGGCCCCATCAACTCTGCCGCGTCTGACTTCTTAAACGAACTAGGCAGGAGAATCTGTGCCATTACAGGCGACCAACGTGAAAAAGCCTTTCTATGGCAGCGCCTATCTATCGCACTCCAGCGTTTTAATGCCGTATGCACTCGTGGCACATTGGCGAATGCGGCCTCCCAGAGCGTAGAGGAACTATTTTAAATATTTTGTAATCTTTCTTTCAATTAAATAAAGTCTTTTTTATCTTATAATAATAATAATAATAATATTTGTTATTATTATTATTGTTTCTATTTTTACTTTTTATATACCTCGGTGTAAAGAACCTGGGGTTTGATAAAAACGATTCAAGCAATACGTGCTGAACCGCCGCCCGGCTACTCGAGGTCATCAATTGGCTTAAAAGAATTGTTGAAGCAGACTGCATTAAATCTTTGCAAAGTCATGGAAAGCCTTTGCCAAAGAAAAGGCTTTCCTGTTTTTCGTGTTTATTATTATTACTATTATTATTATTATTATTAGCTAATATCTATTAGCCAATAGCTGTGATCCTTTAATTGTTCATTTATAGATAATTAGAAGTCTTAATCTGAAGAGTTTATGGTATTTCTTGTTTAGTTTGATATTTGATGCTTAGATAGATAAATATTAGAGTTCAACCACTATTCCTAGCTTGAACAATTCTCCAAACAGTCTCCGGGTTCCCTGTGACAGTAGCAATGATACAATGAAATCACTACGGGAGTATCAAAGATTGAAGCGCAATAGAATGATGCTTATAATGAAGAAAGTATTTCGTTGTGGCCAAAAAGTCGAGATACAACAGTCTTGCACGAATCAAAAAAATTGTAAAAGCATTGACAATTATTCGAATTGTCAAGCCGAATGTTCCAAACTATTCTCTCTGAGCATTGATATGTCAAATTTACAGCTTAGAACTATGCTCTATTAGTTGATGAGATGGCTTTATTCAATGATATTTAATTACGAATTGTAGAATTCATTTTATTAAAGATATTACATTTATTCAGTATTGTACATTAAAATATTTATTTAAAAATTACGAGTAATTGCCGCTGGACTCGCGTTTAAGAAATTTTAAGATCAAAATCATATGCACTATTAACACTGGCTGAAAGTAACTTTTGACAAGGGTATTTCTTAAATAAATAATGATTTCATTTTGTAGAACCGCCAAGTACTACCAATAATTTCCTTTTCAATTATAGTGTGTGAGGCCTCGATCTAAATACATATAAGATATTTTGCGAAGAAGACGCTACTGAAAGTTTCACATTTTATCCTGAAGGTTTTGTATGGTCTAAATCGAATGAACATGTAAGCCTGCATTCGAATTGACGTCTTCTCAAGCGTGTTACAATGAAAGAAACAAGAAATTGCTATTTAAATGAGCGCTTTTCTAATTAAGTAAAATTAACGTCACTGTTCATGTAGAAATAATTATACGTGTATGGCACCTCTATGTTATAGTCAGTGACTAAACTTAAAAATAGATTTACGTAAAGATTGAAAGGATTGAAATAGAAAAGTTTAATTTAAACTTTAAAATACATGTATATATTTGTTAAATCATCAAAAATGTCTCTCTCCACAAACAAACTTTATTTTGTGAGTACAGCTTATAAACTATCACACTGATGATTCACATATATGATGCTCCTATCATCATCCTCATTGTCATCATCATCATCATCATCACCATCAACATTATCATCATCATCATCATCAAAAACATCATCGTCATCATCGTCGTCGCCGTATTCGCTTTAATCTCAGTTTAACTATTGTCGGGATACGAATAGCCGTTCTACACTCCTCTCTCCGTCATACCTTATCATCAGTCAATCCCCCATAATTTCTTCCATTCGTTTTGCAGGAATTTATGAAGCCCAGGCGTTCACCAATAAAATGCCCTGTCTGACGTTGATTTGGATCTTAATGACTTTGTTACCTTCTACCGCACTTGCAGTTATCGGTTGGTCTATTCTTCAAACAATCCGGACACAATACGGACAATATATCATGTTACTTTAGTAACAAAAAATGCAGCATTTGGATTGCTAACCTGCAAAGCTATCTGGACCACCGATAGGAGGATATTTGTAACGTTTAGGCTGCACCCACAAACGAATTGAAGCAAGAAAAAGTTATTGAAGTAATAAAATTAATCTTTGAATACATCCATTAATTAAAATTACAATTTTTGAATACTTCGGAAAGAAGTGATAAAATCAATACTTTATTAATAAGTGCATTGTCATTTTCGAATACGTTCTTACCTTATCGAAGCTGAAAAATTGTTTGAAATTTTGACCAAATCTGTTTAAAAAAAATATATTGGTCAATAATTATAATTAATAATTATTAAGTAATTATTGCTGCCTATGAGACATTTCCTTTAACATTTTGGCATAAAATGAAAAATAAATTTAAGACGATCGCCCACAAAAACAGTGGGCATGTCTGGAATGAGCTGTCATAACTGATTTGTGGAAATTAAAATCATACTTTGAGTCGTCCAGTTGTGGTCGCTGAATTTGAGAAATGCAATACCGCCTTGACTCATACCTACGTTCTCAGTGACAGCCAGTAAAGCGAGAGAAGAATTAATTGTAAAATTGCAATGACACTGAGTTTTGTTCATCTTCACTCCTAACTGGAAAAATACCTCTCATAGAGATTTAACGACGATGTACTAGAGTGATAGAAGGTAAAAAAGATGTTAAAATCATTTGAAAGTTTGAAGAAACGATTGAGCGACGAAATTTATATTTTAAAAAGGTAAAGTGTCAGAGAATAGTCTCATTCAGAACATTTAAAAGCGTATACTTTGCAGCCTACGCAATATTGTTTATTCCATTGCAATTTAGACGCTATATGAGGCCTTTGCAAGAACTAACTAGTGAAAACAGAGATTCATTTTAAATTAAAGTTGTTGCACTAATCCAACTGGCGTAGTGCACTTGTCGTTACAAATTCTTCATTATTGAATTAAGAAACTAAATTTTTCTTACTTTGGAAATGTTAAGTTATATTTTAATGGTTGTCAAAGGTTCATGCGCTTCTTTTTATCAAATTCGACTCCGCTTCTTTTTCCAAATTCGGTAAAAGAGGTCGAGTATGTGCGGGGTTCAAATCCTTCAAATCCTGGGCTTGCTCGTCACTGACATCGCTTTCGACTGAGGAAATCGACGATAACCTTAACTTTAGCCTGTTATAGCTTTTATTGGTTTCAAAAGGACTAATATGAATTAAAATTGTACTGAAACATCTAAGAATAATAGCATTGACTCTATAAACATTTGAATTCAAAGTTAGTTATTGCATATTGAATTAGGCCCTATATTTAGTTAACTATTTGTTTGCAAACCGAATTTTATATTTTTGAATTTTAGTTTTCGGTTAAACGCTTAAAAAGTAGATCAATGAAAATTTAAATGAAACGAAAATAATATGAGTGATAGCTACTCCGCATGTCAGCAAAGGAGAGTTCACTGGATTTCAAATCTACATGTATAACATTGTATATCTATATACTATATCTACAAATCCTCTGTCGGATTGCCTGCCAACAAGCCAAGGACTCAGCTCCTAATAATAAAGACTTTTAAGAAATACATCGATTAAATGCAACATAATTAAAATATTGGCTTCATTATGGTGGATTTCAAGTATAATATATAAATAGAACAACCTTTTTATTTTTTACATTTCTGAACCAATAAAAGAAAGATTATTGATTTATTGCAAAGCTGGTAAAGCTAATGTTAACGTCAGTTTCCTTACTAGAAAGCGGTGTCAGTGACGAAAGAGCCCAGGATTTGAATCCCGCACATACCGATCCGCGGTTGAATATCTTACCGACATCGCCACTGGCTCCAGCCAATGGAGATGTCGGTAAGATATTCGACCAAAAATTTAGCTGTAGGTGACAACGGTTGCGGTTACATGAAACTGCTGAATGCTAAATTTAACGATGGTTAGGGTTTTATTGCCACTGTATGTTTATTGATATAGCACGACTATATGGATGCGCTGATGGAATTTCCACGAATTCACCCATCATCGAGAGAGAAAGAGAGAGCGATACCTCTGCAATTATCATCTCTTGAATATCATGGGCTTTAAATATCATCAGAAATAAACTGCTCACACTCGCTCATGACAACATAGCATTGCCGTAGTGTATAGATGGGAAACTATGAAGCCAATTACGGTTCATTGGAAAAAGAAGGAAATTCGTCCCTTTTCTTTTTAAAATTATACATGTATATTCATTCATATATATATATATATATATATATATATATATATATATATATATATATATATATATACACGATTACGTTTTCATTTAGAAAATATTTGTCTTGCAATGTAATTGATTCAGATGATACCAGTAGGGTTAATTTAAAATTTACACGGGGCTCATATAATGATCTCTTAATTTTGATTTATGAAAATGGCTACAAATAAATCTACACCTACCATACAGTTTCAGATCAATAAGCGTAGCATTTAGTTGGATTTAATTCTATAATTTGATTACAAATTGGTATATAGAGATGAACAAGAAAGATGACTTTAGAATGACTCCAAGATATACATACCATCGTAAAGCTGGTAAAGCTAATGTTAACCTCAGTTTTCTCACTCTAAAGCAATGTCAGTGACGGGCGAGCCCAGGATTTGAACCTCACACCTACTGATCCGCGGTCGAGTATCTTACCCACATAGCCACAGGCTCCAGCCAGTCCAGCTAATGGTCCTGCCATTAGACGGTAGTACAACAGAAAGACAATGAAACTAAATCCAAAATGTCATGAAACACTCTGTCCCTAATATAGCTGTGTTTTAGTCGAGACGTTACACAAACTTTGTGATGGATGTATTGATGGAGCTAATGGTTTGTGACCTGAACAAGCCATTAGCTGAAGACTTTCTCATCAATTGAGTAACCACTCGTAGAATTAAATATTGTTTCAATGACAGTCAACATTCTGAATTTATATAAAATGATTATGAATATGTCTGTAACATTGACTATAAACAAATTAAGAAAACGTTAAATTATGCCAATAAGCAATGACTACATTTTTGAGTACATGAGAACGAATACACGTACATTTTATTTAATTTTATATAAATAAACTGTAATTCAATCAGTAGACGCCTGTATTGCACAATTTTATTTATTTCGATAAACAACTCACGGCCCCGTATCAGCTCTAAACATTGCATACCTACCTGCATATACAATTTTCTCGCAGTGCATTATACAACTCAACAAACAGGGAGAGACTATGAAAAGAAGTAATAGTCTATCTCTTCGCAGTATGTAGCAATGGAAATCTGGCACAGTTAATAAACTGTTATATTACAGTTTACAATCTGCATGTACGGCTTCGTTTGTTGAACGCAAGGAGAGACAGTGAAGTGGTGAAGTCAATGACTCGACGTCGTGATGTTTTGTTGTTCAATGGCAACATCGTTTAATCTGTGAATAATTAAATACACAGCTCAGATTTCAGCGTCTATGTCAGCAGGGATGACAGTTTTTTTCAAACTTCTTGTCTATACTACCTTTAAACGTAAGAGTGGTTTATATATAATTTATACACGTTCAGACGTTCAGATAATATATATATATATATATATATATATATATATATATATAATATTTATATATATATAGAAGCAGTATTTATATATATATATATTTATAGAAGATATATATATATATACATATATATATATATATATGTAACATTCTGTATATACATGTATATTTATACATGTATAAACAATATATACTATATCCATGCATATATATACGTGTATATATAATATACTAATATATACATGTATAATTGTATATTTATTATTATATATAATACATATTTCTCTCTCTCTCTTAGTGCACTGCCTACTGGCAGGTCCAAGGTACATAACGCCTCCACTCTTCTCTGTCTTCCGCCTTCCTCTTCATTTCCACATCTGAGTGGGTCTTTAAATCATCTAACATACCTAATCTCGGCCTGCCCCTGCCTCTTTTTCCTTCCATTCTACCTTCTATGACCTCTTATAATAGACCTTCCCCCCTTAGAATGTGTCCTATCCATCTCTTCTTCCTATTTCTAAATACATTTATCAACTGTCTATCTGTGCCAACTCTCTCCAGGACTTCCTCATTTGTAACCTTTTGAGTCCAGCTAATCCTCTCCATTCTTCTCCAAATCCACATTTCCAATGCCTCCAGTTTCCTAATATCTTCCTTTCTTAAGGTCCATGTTTCACATCCATATAATAACGTGATCCAAACCAAAGGTTTCACTATCTTTATCTTTGTGTCTTTCTTTAGACTTTTTGTTAATAGTTCTTTTCTATCTTTTAGTTTCTCTTACTACCAAAGGCCGCTTTTGCTTGTGCAATCCTGCTGCATATTTCTGTCTCACATTTCCCATCATCGGTTATTTATTTATTTATTCATTTATCACACGCATTCCACAAGAACTACATGGCAAATGTTCTACAATAGATGAAAAAGCGTATGAACGGAAATAAAGACCTTGGTGAGGCACTTACATATTTCGAGAAGATAAATCGTAGGAACCAAAATTATATACGCATTAAAAACATACATCAGATAAATTAAGCAATTTGCGCTTATACCATTGAGTCCCATAAAACAGTTGAGAGACAAATAAAGTTAAAAAATTACTGTGAATTATGTGTGAAGTTATACAATCAAAGGACCTTTAATATCACTATCAAATATCTCTTGAATATACTTACATGTAGATGATTTAGAGTAATATAAAAACAACAGAATAATGCAATTGGCTAAAAATTAAGCGAGAACAATAATAGGTTAAAATATAATGTCAAAGCGCGTAGCAGTTTCTCATAAATTTGCTAAGATCAGTTTCGTTAAGCCTTTTCTTAAATGAATCTACAGAGGGAGCATTTACTATGCTAGACGGTAGTTGGTTCCATATGCTTATACATCTATTTTTAAAGTGGTAACGCTCAGCGTTACATCTAAAGGGTTTAGCATAAAGAGTGGCGCCATTGTTTCTTGTGATACCACTTTTAAAAGTAAAGAAATCCTGAATAGGTAAATCAATCAAATGGTTCATTATTTTATAGTAGGAGATTAGGTCTAGTTTAATTTGACGAAGTTCAAGTGGTTCAGCATCAAGTAATTTTAATCTATGGGGGTAAGGATATTCTTTTAGTCCAAAAAGTTATAGTATGACCCAAATATTTGAAACTCCTAATATAATATATTATATATATATATATATATATATATATATAATATTTATGTATATATACAGTATATTTATGTTCTTCTAGTGCCGAGCAAAATTCCAAGCCTGGGCGGTCATGGTCATGTTCCTCCATAAGTCTCTGTCCACGGTTGTTCTGATCATTTCTGTTTTTTTTATCTGCATCCCGTTGATTAGAATGCTACTGAACTTTGCATATATATATATATATATATATATATATATATATATATATATATATATAATCAATTACGCTGCATACAGAAAAAGCAGCAGCTTTTCTACTAATGCAGAAAGAGCTTCAGAAGATGAACAACACTTGGGAAAACTGACATCTAGTTAGATTACATGAGAGATTTATATAGCAGTGGAAGTATTTAATGCTTCAGGTGCAGCTAATAAATGTCTATTAACTCAGATCATTAAGATGAAGAGAGCTCTTCACAGGTGAAGGTTGGACAGTGAATGGAAGGGATAAAAGCGAAACCCTTGAGAGCTCCGAAGTTTATAAAAGGAATATCAAGTCTATATTGTTTTAAAAATAAAACACAAACTCACGGAGTGAGAAAGAAATTTAGCCATGAATTCCAGGTGGAGAGTTTTCCCTGTTCAGCAACTGTAACAAAATGATATTCTAAATTCAAGTAGCTGAAGCGTGAAAAAATTCTGAAATAGCAGGTTTCTAGATTTAAGTGATTTAGAATGCGATGTGCTGTGCTCGGATCACGCCTCCTTGGAGTTAATGAAAAGATCAGCGAGTACATCAGGCTTTCACTGAGCTAGAGATGAGTTAGCCTATCGCGTGGATGATAAATGGTTTAGCACAACTGCTTTTAACAAAAGTATTTGCGACTGAGAAATTCTTGAAGCCGACATCTATTGTCATATAAAAGAAACATGCGTTATAGTGAAATGATCAACTATGTTGATATCAATAACTTTTAATACCACATGTTCAAATCGTTAGGCAATTTAGTCAATTTTCCATATAGTCCTAACCAGTCCAGTGAATGTCCGAGATTTTACTCTCATATAAGCGCGGCTGGGATCCGAACTCATGAGAGTTCAATTAACCTCAAGATCTGTCACTTAAAACTTCATGGCGTTACCCCTACGCTATTGATACATTCACTTTAACAACGTTCCATCTGATATGTAAATGTTAAATTCTAAACTTTATGAATGTTCAATTCTAAAAGTTTGTGTAAAACGAACAATCCGTTGTTATGAAGTATATTCTCCTTATTTTCTCAAACTCTCACGTCTTTCTTACGTTAAATTGATTTAACGTCCATTTTCCATGTCTTCAAATGGTATATAAATATATACTATATTTAATTAGTTATTATTATCATTGATTATTATTGAATTCACTAAAGACTAGGAATGAGATTTCCATAATGCTATACCTATGAACATTAGTATTTTTGATTGTAACCAGTGTACTCACAAATTGATTTCAAACCTGTTTTAACTTTTAAAACAAATTTATGGCGCAGAGCATACTAGTTTTAGATACACATCTTATCTTGTATACGCAAAATATGACATACGGTGCATGTATCACTACACAATAAATGTAGTCACATCTGCAATTATTAAGTAGCGGTATGGCTGGAGCCAGTGACGATGTCGGTAAGATATTCGACTGCGGTGAAGTATTTGCAGGGTTCAAATTCTGAGCTCGCCCGTCACTGACATAGCCTTTTAACCAGGAAACCGAAGTTAACATTGGCTTTTCCAGCTTTTTAAATTCTGTCATCAGACTCTGTACACTCCAAAGCTCCTGCTCTCAGTCAGATTATCAAGGATATCAGCATCACGGTTGTCTTCCTGCGCAAACAGCAATACGAACAAGGATCATCTAAATGATTTCGAGATATGGATGGTTTGTCATGATCCTGCCGCAGTCTAAATATCCGGTGAAACTCGTATGCGAATCAGAGGATCAGTTGCCACTTCGAACAAAAACATAAAAAAATTATCACATTGAATTTACAAAACATCTCTCATCAGCCTGTAAATGTACAGCGATGAACAATTTTTTATTCTTTTTTTTAGTCATTGTTACTTGATTTAATATGGAGTAGATCTACAACTTTATCCGTTCATCTAGAAATTTCTAATGTTGTATCCGAAAAGCTGAATAATAGACCTACCATAAACTACACGAGTAGCGAGAGGCTATTGCACAAGAACTGAGGAAGGCAAAGGAAACCACATCAGAAGCCATATTATTTCCAAGCTATAGGCTACCTAAGATGTGGATAAGGCTTAACTTTTCAGTGAATGGATTGACACTATGATCGATGGAGTGTTCTTTATGAGACGCAAAAAGCAAACTTTGAGTAGGAATATGTACCTTGGACCTGCCACTTGGCTCAACACTAGAGAGGCAAGGAGGAGATCTACAACTTACAAAGCCAAGTATAACGTCAGTTTTATTCTGGCCACAAGTCAGTGACGGGTTCATCGTTAACGTTGAAATCATCACCTACTGATCTCAACTACTGGACCGATCTAAACAACTTGCCAACATGCTACAGACTAAATTATTATCATACTGTTTAAAGCTGAAATCGTCATAGCGATTAAAATTTTGGCAATTAATTTAGAATTTTAGTTCAGAATATTGAACAAATCGAATTATTACATAGGACATTAACAAATATGGGATGCTAAATTGAAAGTGATAATGCGAGAAGTAACATATGAGAAAATAAATTTGAGAAATACAGAGACGATGGGTTTTTTAATGATTTTAAAATGCATCGTATGTGGAATCTAAATATTTTTAAAATAGTATAATTGAAAGAGGTATAATTTGTGAAGCTATATACTGCCTGTCTATACTTGATATTCGCATAATACTATTAAAATTTCATTTTTCCGATAATAGCTTTCAATAGCGGACCAAATTTGCGAGAATCCACATGATGAAAATCCAGGCTAATTTGAACGTTCTTGTGGTAAATAGGCTATAGCTCGAACATTATTATACCTCATGCTCTCAAAACGATGTCTAAAGCGAACAACGGATGCTAGCAATCAGATTTTGATCGCTAGCCGCCTAGCCATGGGTTACATTTTACCAGAAATTGGTGTAATAGAGATTAATAATAATAGTAAGATTGACAGCATAAAGAATGATAATAATAATAGTTGTCATAATAATAGTAAGAGTAATAATAATAATAATACTATTAGTAATAATAAAAAAATAAGAATAATAAAAAGAATTTGGTGTTGATGCTGAAATAAACACATCTCTCTCTCTCCCTTTCTGAGGGGGTTAAAATAAAAATAAATACAAGAGTAATAATAATGGTAATGACAGTAATCGATTATTATTATTATTATTATTATTATTATTATTGCTCTCAGTTAGTTTGACTCTTTTCTTTGGCAAATGTTTTCTATTACTTTGATAATATTTAATGCAGTAATATTGAAATATTTAACGCTTCGGCAATTCCTTTAAACAGCTAGATGACCTCGAGTAGCCGGGCGGCGATTCAGCATTTCTTGAATCGCTTTTATCAAACCCCAGGTTCTTTAAACCCTTGGTAGAAACGAGTAATAAGATTAAGAGCTTTAAGTACTAATACTGAATGCTGTAAATTCCATGTTAACGTCAGCTTCATCTCTCGAAAGCGATATCAGTGACGGGCCAGCCAGTGATTAGAACGCACACATACTGATCCGAGGTCGAATATCTTACCGACAGCTCCACTGCCTCCATCGGGTGGCAAAGTCAATAGGCACGAGTGAAGAAGCTGACGTTAACCTTAGCTCTAGCTCTCAAGCTCTCTAGAAAATGATTTTAAAAGTAATAATAATAAGAAATAATAGGCTATCAGTATTGATGCATTGTTAGCGAGAGATAAGAGGCGAAGTTACCATGTGAATGAGTATAACGCTGAATGTAGAATATTTAGAAAGTAGTAGGGCCTATATCGTAATCTAATTTTACAGTAATTATTGTCACGTATTCATGACAGTTATCGAGAGACAGAACATTTTGGTGCTAAATGGATAAATAAAATTGAAAACCACTCTGCCATGCTCTCAATACTCTCAAAGAAATCACCATGAGAAAAGGTGACAATGGAATTTATTTGAAGAGTTATTTCATGGACCTGCTGTTAGGAAGTACACTGAAATATACAGTATGAAGCTAAATAATGCATTGTGACACTTGCCATGGGCGATGCAATCTAATCGCTATGAAAATATACTATTATAATATTGGACATTATATCACAAACACAAAGCCTGGCTACACATTCCAGACAAGTTAAACACCCAGTGTTTTATATGACCCGATTGCCGAGAAAAAACTGATAGAATCAGTAAAGGGAAACATAGCAGCATGATGAGGATGATATGAACGAAGACCTAGTCTGAAGATTAAATGAATTTCTGGAATTACTTTTAGTGCGCATAGGTTAATGTTGGCGAAAGGTGAAAACGTTAAGGTTAGTAAATAGAGAAAAGTAATAGACGAATACCCACCAGTTGATTAAAGTTCAATCGTTTTGCAATATTTTGATATGATCTTTTATTTCACCAAAATACATGGCAGTAAGAACAGAACAAGAAATGAAAAAATAACTAACGAACAGAAAGAAACAGAAATGACGGATTCACCATTAAAGAGTCTGAAAGTAGAAAAATGTAAACTAAACTCGCCGTTTATCTTAAGATCGACTTCCCATAATCTAATTAGGTTAATATACCTTCAAGATATACCTGTAAATTGCTTCTGACATTTTAATGGATGCACATTTTGCAAAGTAGGCTTAAATATGATAGATTTTCTAGCTTGTTCAAAAGTTATGATATCTATTGTATAATTGAAATAGGTATGAGTTGCAGAAAATCGTCAATCATGTAAATTAATTATTATTGATTGAATCGGACACGATCTATTTTATAATGCATTCAGTTTACGCAATTCCATTAGATAAGTGAATATTTGCGAGATAATTGTCACTTTGTTACTAACCTAATCGAGACTATAAATATTTAATAATATTAATGAACCACAATTTCTAATTTAATTTAACTAGTTACGAATTTAAAAGTTAAACTACCATTGAGGTAACAGGAGAAAAAAAAAAAAGGAACCATGCTGATTATGTATTTTGCCCAATCGGGCGCTACCTTGAACTCAAAAAGCCCACTCCTATAGTCCTTGTATTATACACAGTGAAATTAGTCGATTAAATAAAAAAAGTACGTATTATTGTTTCAGTATATTTAATATCAATATTTTAATTGGCATGTACGAAACTTACCAGCAATATCCTTATTTTATTAAGCAATATATTGCTATACTAAAATGATTAAGACAGTAGTATCTGATTCACAAAATAAAGAGATAAAATGAATGACGAATTTACTCAGTAGGCCCCTATATACCTAATTTATTTATAAAGTTAATAATGAATATCTTCTATAATAATACCCCTAATATGACTAATTATTATTTATTATTATTAATTATTATTAATTATTAATAGTTACTATTAATTAACTTTAATTAATAATTATTAACTTTAATTAATAATTTATTTTTATAACTTTTTTATTTTTATAATTTTAATTAATAATTAAATTAACTTTAATTAATAATTATTAATTAAAATTAATTAATAATTATTAATTAAATAACTAATTATTACTAATTATTAATAATGAATATCTTCTATAATAAATACCTCACATATGACTAATTGAAACTGCTTCACTGAAAAAATATATTTTAAAAGGTTGACTGCGCAACTCTTCTTGTGTCAATGATCGATGTTTTTTGTTGATTACTTGGGATTTAATCTCTCCAGAATCCAGCTCTTGGAGGATTGATTAATTCCAGCTTCAATCAAGTCCATTCAATCGAGTTTTTTTTTAACTTTAAGCAGGTGACTTAGTTTTATATTAGTATTCAGAGACATCGGAGATCGACTGTTGTAGATAAATGTGATTTATATATTTATATATACGAGCTTATATATATATATATACATACATATATATATATATATATATATATATATATATATATATATATATATATATATATATATATATATATATATATATATACGAGCTTATATATATATATATATATATATATATATATATATACGAGCTTATATATATACATACATATATATATATATACGCAGTAGGCCCCTACAAACATCTAGTATGTAACCTCCATATATCGAAAATATATTGGATATATATATATGCATATATATATGCACAATTTTTATACATGTATATGCATACTATATGTGTGTATGTGTGTATGACTGTATGAGTGTTCGTAAAAGGTGTACGAGTAAATTATGTATGCGAATACAAATAACTATTTCAAGTGTACCATACAAATTACAATGTAGGCCTATAATCTAGTATGTAAGCTACATATATCTGCATAATATAAAAAAGTATACAAGTAGGCCAACATAATCATACTCAATATATTGTAGTGTATATATTTATTTGTGCATTATTTATGCATGTGCAATAACCACCTATGCATATACAGTGTATTTTATAATTTGCATGTATGCATCTTGAATTTTGTCTAACGATCGTTATATATCCATGTATACATATATATTGTATTGTATTGTATTTATGGATCAAATTGTGTATGTTTTATTGTATATATTGCATTCTATTTATGGATCAAATTATTTTTTGATGCCGCTAATGTCTAAACAATATCATGCAAACCTAACGCTGACATTATATAGTGAAAATAAATCATTAGTATCAACATATTATAAGGCTTCGTCATTTTTTATGCAGAAAAATTTAGCTTAACATGCATCAAAATAATAGTAGACGTCTCCATACTTAATACCGCTTTGAGCGCCGCTCATCATTGATACGTTTGCCCGTAATATAACTACATCTACATGTCCATGTAGTCATACTGTTTGTTGATATTTATGTTTATTTTTAGCTTCCAAGATTTATAATTTTATTAATGAAATCACCGTTGCTGATATTGTAGGCGTTGTCGTTGCTATTTCCAGTATTAAATTTAGAACTGATCTATCTGATCCGTCATCGGCCCAAATTCAGACTATACGACTAGGGAATCAGTGTGGCAAATTCTGACCAAAAAAATATGACCAAACGACAAAACGTCCTCATTTAATTCAACTTTCTTTATTTTTTAATTTTTTTCTATTATAAATTGACTAATAATTAAATAAATAATCTTTGGTTTGGACCACGCTATTGTATGGATGTGAAACATGGACCTAAAGGAAGCATATTAGGAAACTGGAGGCATTTGAAATGTAGATTTGGAGAAGAATGGAGAGGATTAGCTGGACTCAAAGGTTACTAAAGAGGAAGATTTGGAGAGAGTTGGTTCAGATATACAGCTGATAAATGTATTTAGAAATAGGAAAAAGTGTTGGATAGGACACATCCTAAGGGAAGAAGGTCTATTAAAATAGGTCATAGAATGTATAAGAGAAGGAAAAAGAGGCAGTGACAGGTCGAGATTAGGTATATTAGATGATTTCAAGACCCACGCATATATGTGGAAATGAAGAGGAAAACGGAAGGAGAAGAGTGGAGGCGCTATATACCATGGACCTGCCAGTATGCAGTGCACTAAAAGAGAGAGAGAAAGAGAGAACTGATTAATTGATTAATCGATTGGTTGAGTGATTGATTGGTTAATTGATGGATTGATTGATTCATTAATCTACCTACCTATCTATCTATCTATTTAATTAAGTGAAACTAATAATAATAAGCAGCATAGATTCTCTAAGCCAACTGTACAGTCTTAAAGATAAAAATGTATTAGTTGACAGAAAATAACTTTCTTATTAATAATTGAGCACAATTAATGTTAATTCTCTTTCTAGTCATACCATGTACGATTGAATAAGTCATTGCTCAATAAACTTTGAGGAGACTATCACTGACTAAAGTAGAAACCTTAGTTTTGTGTTTTATGCGAAAACAGGGATGGTTAAATATTTACAAGAATCTGCAATATTGGTTAAATGAAAAATTCCAACAAATAATGAAGTTACTTACTCTTGCATCCAACCTCTAACTTTCAATTGGCTATATTTTCGTCCCCGTGTTGCCACTGGCTATAAGTTAATACCTATAGTATATGCCGGTCTCTTTCTTTCTCTCTTTCTCTCTCTCTCTCTCTCTCTCTCTCTTGTCTTCTACCAAGTGGCAGATTTCATGATTCTTATCCTACATATGGTTTGCTTTCACGCTCAGCAATAGCACTCTAATGTCCAACCAGTGGAATCCAACATAACGGTTAAACTCTTACCTTATGTTAGTGTGATATTAGCATGCGAAAACAGTGTGTAGGTATGTACATTGTACAGTATATCAAATGCACATTTATGTATATATATATATATATATATATATATATATATATATATATATATATATGAATGATCCATATATATGCAAGTATATATTATATATATGTATATATATACATATATGAATGATCCATGTATATGCAAGTATATTATATATATACATATATATATATATATATATATATACGTTCAATATATATATATATACGTTAAATATATATATATATATATATATAATATATACTTGCATATACATGGATCATTCATATATATATATATATATATATAAAATATATACTTGCATATACATGGATCATTCATATATATATATATATATATATATATATACATTCATATATATATATATGCGTATGTGCGTGTAGGTGCTTGTGTGCATACCGTCATGACAAATCAAGAGAGGCCTATATGGGACTAGCGATTGAGGTCAATAACGATTTAGATGTATGCTTTTATTGTAGCATGGGTTATAGGAAATGAATTAACGATTGTGTGAATTGATAGAATCAGAATATGAAAGCGTAAATAATAGTATAGGAGAAGAAGCTATTAAAGAGAATTTATTTCACTCCAGCAGCTTAAAGAGAATATTCTGCAGTGTTGGAGAGACATTGTCCTACAGTAGGAGAGAGAGAGGAGAAAACTAATGCTGTAATTATTTTGTGCAATCGAGGAGCCGTGTAAGAGATATGCTAGAATAATTTTATCCATATGCAACAGACCTGAATTCATTACAGCAGGTATCAGTGGAAGGTGTTCTGCTATTGTTCGTTAGGCGTTAATCAGATGTGAACAGAATTGCTATGCATAGGGTTGCATGCTCAATGTACATTACATTCCTAAATGAATTATGGTTATGTCCTCAGTCTGTACACTTCTCTCTATATAGGCCTCAATGAGCTTGCGTTTATTTTTCTCAATCTTGCTCTCTCTCTTTCTCTCCCTCTCTAAATCTCTGTCTCGCTCTCGCTCTCTCTCTCTCTCTATTGCTCTTTCTCTCTCAATCTCTTTCTCGCTCTCTCGCTCTCTCTCTCTCTATCTCTCTCTCTATCTTTCTATCTACCTGTTAAATGTCAGGTACAAATTACAAATTTTCACTCACAACCATTTTCCATGTTCTATAAAGAGCTCTCCATCGATCAACATGTTCATCCTTTCAATAGATCAGTTCGGTAATTGAAAACATATTTTGTTGCATGTTAACACTGGTTTGTTTATGTTGACATCTGATATATATATATATATATATATATATATATATATTTACATGTAATGTAAATTGTATTTACATGTAATATATTTACATGCAAATGTAACATTATAACTTCCTTATAATGCGTGCATATTATTATAATGGGTGTCAGAGTTAAACTATAAGTGTTAAGTTATTCTTTAATTAATATCCGTATAGTAAAGTAAATAACATTTCTAAAGAAAGCTTGTATTAGAAATTTTATGAGGAACTAGTACATTTCAATGGTATTCTATGCAGTGTTTACGTTTTCTTGTCCACTGTTTACATTTGGTGTCCCCGATGTTCTATTTATAGCTATTACCGAAAAGATCTTTTAAGGCCAACTTTCACCATACCCGCATTTCAATAAGCTTGGCGAAACTATTTTAATTTCTATTTTGCTCTAGGTCTATTCATTTAATGCTTAGTCATTTTTTCGAAG